>JBBBDQ010000457.1:2607500-2720000 GCA_037127315.1 Ascarosepion bandense
ACCGTCATACCCAGGACGACAAAGACGGTGGAGATGCTTTTCATATATAAGAATAAAAATTATATAACTATTCTTTATTATTGATTCATTAATTAGAAAGCAGCATTCGAACAAAGTGGCATATTCGTTTAATTGGTTGATTGATTTGTTTTTTACGTCTTATCAAGGACTAAGCATCAATTGCAAGAAGACGGAATGCGTAGTTGTTGGTGAATGGATGAACCCAAAGAGCGAATTTCAAGTTGGAGATATCAAAGTCAAACAAGTGCAAAAATAGTGGCATATAAGTTTAATTGGTTAACTGGTTTGTTTTTTACGACTTATCAACCTTTTGAAAGTTATTTACAACCGGAAAATATTTTTAGATTGTAAGAAATTTTTAAGTATAATAATTTACTGAAACGATCCTAACAACTTAAATTATGCAGGTGACACATTGTTGATAGCAGACAGGGAAAGAAAACTATAAAGCGCCTACGGAAGGTAGTAAAGGAAAGCGAGAAGAAAGGACTAAGCATCAACGGTAAAAAGACAAAATGCGTAGTTGTTGTCGAATGAATGAGCCCAAAGAGCGAATTTCCAGATGGAGATATTAAAATTAAACAAGTGCAAAAATTTAAATATATGGGAAGTGTGACATTGAATCCCGGCGGCGTATTGGGATAGCCAAAAAAGCATTCCAAAAGCTATAGACGCGTGCTTAGAAATAAAACTTCACTAGAAACACGGAAAATAGTACTGAAGTGTGACGTGATATTTGCCCTTCTGTATAGCTGTGAGTGCTGGACAATCTCCTCAAAGATGAAGCCAAGACTTGAAGCAACAGAAATCTGTTTCTACAGAAGGATGCTAAGAATATCAGAATCGAGCATATGTAATATAACAATCTGGCCCCACCCGAGAAGAAGGCTGTTGCAAGCGGGGTTGTTTTCCGGTCGTTGAAAGGAACGGATGTTTGTTTGACCTTATTTCCGGCAGTAGCGGAAATGGACAGAGGCAAACAGAACAGGTGTCTCTGAGAATTACGTTGGCGTGCGTGGGCGAGGCAAAAATCGGAAGTCCCGGTTTGGAGATTATAAAAAGTCCTCGGCGCACGGATTTCAGAGAGACAGAGACAGAGACAGACCAGAGTAGCAGGAGAGAGAGAGAGAGAGACACAACAGATACGACGACACTCCCGTCAACCCTTAGAAGCGCGCTCTCTTAATTCTCTGTCCCCTATGCTACACGGTTCATCGTCATTAATAAAAATATAACTCATATTTTTATATATATGCGTGTTTGTTGTTTGTCGATATACAACAGACCTAATAATTGGTGCCGTGACCAGGATTCGCTAGGCATAGCAGACTTTCATATTTGGTGCCTAAGTGACTTGCTGTTTTGAGACAACAAAACAGTTAGATGCGAGCTGGTTGCCACGGCGACGATTGAAATTCAACGGACTTAAAACTACCAGATAGAAAGAAAAAAAGAAGACGAAAATATATAGCAGCAGCGCGACTATAAACAGCAGCCAAGGTAGGTGACTCTTTGATTTGATAGTGTGTGTGTTTTCTGCTCGTGTTTATAAGTCTAGTTAGAAAAAAAAATGCATACTTTTGCCGATCTGACCCTAGAATTGAGAAATGTGTCGAACACATTAAGCGTAGAACGGAGGGGTGTAAGACTGCATGTAGAGAGTAGCGCATAGGTTGGGGTTGACGGGAGGAAGAAAGTTGAGATATTTACCTATCTGTAAGTACAAAACATCTGAGTTAATGATTTATTTTTGTTGTTAATATTTTACCATATACGTGAAGTGAGTTTACTGGTATGTTGCTTAATTAATCTCACTTTTATTGAGTAAGTGAAATGTAAAATCATGTAAAGGAAGTTTCTTCTACTCTTTAAAGTGGATAATTGGATTAACTTGTTGATAACAATGTTTTCGTTGGGTTGTGCAGTGTTAGGTTTTTTTTTTGGATTTCTTTTCAATGACTGTACACTACAAAATGATTTACATTTCTATGGTTGTGAATTATGCTTTTGTGCAGGTTCCCATCAATTCAACATCCTCTGTGAATTTTCATTTATGTGACTTGGGAAATATCTTTTGAAGATATATTAATTTCTGAAAACTAGTAAATACCTTGGAACAGATAAATATGGAGAGATTTAGTGAAGGATGTGAGGAACTCCCGAGGAGGTTGACGATAGGGGTCATTGCTGGCGTGGTCGGCGTAATAATAATCCTTGGAATAATAGCCAGGAAGCGGATTTTTAAGTGGGAAAGAAGCAACAGTGCTTCGGAAAAGGAAATTGAGTTATCCGTTGTGAATAGTACTCCGGGGTCAACGGGTGTTCAACACTCAAATGTCTCTGCGTTAAACAGAGAGATGTCAACAAATCAGATATGCTTGGTTTCGAATCCAGAGGAAGTAGTTCAAGGAATAGAAAACATTGTACAAACTAAGGAACTACGAATCACGGGTCCATTGTTTTAAAACTAAATTAATATAGATGAAACCTCTAATCCTCCACAAGTGAATTGCATGCGGATTAACGTTGGAATCAGGGTAATTTTCTTCATTTTCTATTGAACATTTCTCGGTCAGACTATGAATGATATGTACGGCAGATAATGGCCATTTTTCTGTGTTCAAACATAGTATGTTTGAAATTAAATTAAATTAAATGAGGTTACATGTGTAACAATAAACTCGAGCAGAAACACGCATGGTGTTGGTCAAGGGTCATTTACTCGATGTTAGTTTGGAAACTGGGGCGCGATTACCGCCTATAATCATGTGGTTATGCATCGAGGAGTCTACGCTTATGGACAGAGTCGAGAAAGAAAATGAACATTTTTAAGAACTTTGCCCAATTCTGTGAAAATGGATATTAAAAAAAAAACAAAAAAAAAACAAAAAAAAACAATGAAACATCGAGCTGGTAGAACAATTTTCAAGATGGACACGAACATTGTTGGGTTGCCGATGTAGGCTCCCCTATATATTTTGTTGTTGTTTTTTTTTGTTTCGGCATGCACATGTTTTGTTGTTTTGGCGTGCACATGTTTTATACTATTGTCGGGCTTGTGCGGCATGGGGAGGAGAGTGAGGGTGTAAATGTTCTTAGGTGAACATTTTGGAAAATGGGTGGGCGAGGAATGTAATATAACAATCTGGCCCCACCCGAGAAGAAGGCTGTTGCAAGCGGGGTTGTTTTCCGGTCGTTGAAAGGAACGGATGTTTGTTTGACCTTATTTCCGGCAGTAGCGGAAATGGACAGAGGCAAACAGAACAGGTGTCTCTGAGAATTACGTGGGCGTGCGTGGGCGAGGCAAAAATCGGAAGTCCCGGTTTGGAGATTATAAAAAGACCTCGGCGCACGGATTTCAGAGAGACAGAGACAGAGACAGACCAGAGTAGCAGGAGAGAGAGAGACACACAACAGATACGACGACACTCCCGTCAACCCTTAGAAGCGCGCTCTCTTAATTCTCTGTCCCCTATGCTACACGGTTCATCGTCATTAATAAAAATATAACTCATATTTTTATATATATGCGTGTTTGTTGTTTGTCGATATACAACACATGGAAAGAAAAAGAAAACATACTCAGGAAACATGTAAGCGGTCATCCAGCTATATTCTAACCATGTTTTACGTTGCTTAACTTCAGTGCTCTTATGAAAACCAGTGTTTCAACATATAAATATACGAAGCCCAATATATCTATTATGACACTCTGATAATTGTATACTAAACTCATGCCTCTCAGTCAAATATACGAAATATGGTGGCAGGTTTTGATAAAAGTAACAAACAATTTTTTTCTATCGCACTTCTCTCTTATGGAACACTTTTCCGAATTTTTATTTCCAAGTCAACTTTCTAAAACTATGAAAAATATTTTTTAAGAATTGTGTCTTTGTATAAACATCACTTGTCTTGAGAAAACTGTTGTACTGGTAAGCAACGAGTCAAATCGAACGAAACGCAACCATTCGTTCGTTTTGACGCATTGCTTACCATTACAGCCATTTTCTTAAAACAAGCGACCTTTGTACAGACTTATGATATTTTGTAATTTTTTAATATTTTTATATTTGTATCGTGTTGTGGTGCAGTGGATATCGGCTCGGAACGAGAAATCGAAGAGCCGAACTAGAATTACAGTTGAATTTGTCGCATTCACTTACGCACAAATAGCCAGGGAAAGTTATTAAACTGTCTATTCTCTCTAGCTATGGGTTAAATAACAGGACAGATTGGATTCTATAGCTTTAGTTAGCAACCAGTTTTACCGCAGAAAGTAATGGCAACCTGCTGAGCGAAAATCTTATTTCTAGTCAGTCATGTCTATTTCGAGACATGATCGCCCAAGCATGTATCACGTATGGCACTTAACTGACTGATACCTTTTTTAAACATAGCTTGATGAAGACAGACATACTGTGGAAATATTGCTGATCATTGTGAAACACTGTCTCTTTTTTTCTTAAATTAATTCTTGTCTAAGTTTTGAAAATTATTGAAAGAATTACGTCAGCCATTTTCTTTATTATTATTATTATTATTATTATTATGTTGTCACTTTTCATCATATTTCGATGTCTGCTTATTGTGGAGTTAGTGTTGAAATAAATAACGAGAAGACTCGGAAACAGTGAAATAAAATAATGTATTAACGAAATACAGATAGTTGTTCAAACTGAATCGTATCTCCACTCAGCTGCAGAACAAATCAAGTTACGACCTTTACTCTCTCAGTCTCAGGATCTGACTGCCTGGAAGACAGAACCTGGTAACCGGACGTGACGTCAGGAATAGTCCACTAGTCAAACGACTGAAAGGGGTGCCACCCTAACACTGCTATGGTCGCACTTCCTACCAAGTCTGCGGGAAGACCTAAGGCAGGTCGTGGTGTGTTGTTATGGCTCTATTTCATGTTTTTTCTATCTCCCCTAACATCCCTAGCTTTACATAAACAAAATTCTCCTTAGTGTGTGGGCTGTACATAACAAAACAATTTTTTGTATATCTCTTAAGCTGGGGTTTCCAGGGATTCTTTCAATGTGTTGTTTTGTTCCATTTTTTATCATTCCAAGTGCACCTACTATCATTATTGTAGAGATGTACAAAAAATTGTAGGTCTTATTATTATTATTATTATTATTATGTCATTTTTCATCATATTTCGATTTCTGCTTTGGTCTCACTACCAACCAAGTCTGCGGGGAGACCTAAGGCAGGTCGTGGCGTGTTGTTATGGCTCCATTTCATGTTTTTCTATCTTCCCTATCATCCCTAGCATTACATAGATAAAGTTTTCCTTAGTGTGTGGGCTGTACTTAATAAGACAATTTTTTGTATATCTCTTAAGCTGGGGTTTCCAGGTATTCTTTCAATGTGTTGTTTTGTTCCATTTTTTATCATTCCAAGTGCACCAACTATCACTGGCACAACTCTTGTTTTCAATTTCCACATTTTTTTCTATTTCAATTTCCAGGTCTTTATATTTTGACAGTTTTTCAAATTCCTTGATTGCTATGTTACAATCCGCTGGACAAGCCATATCAATTAATAGACAAGTTTTCTCCTTCTGGTTTTTAACAATAATGTCTGGCCTGTTTGCTTCAATTTTTCTGTCTGTGTAGATGGTGTAATCCCATAGAATGGTTACATCTTCTATTTCAGTAACCGGTGCTGGGTTAGGTTCATACCAGTGTTTGTTTACAGATTCCGTTTTATTCTTATTTCATTCCAGGTCTCAACTAGAGACCTAAAGTCAGAAATGGCGCTATGACATGTTCCACCTCACATTTGTGTAGAAATTAAACAAAATAAAAATAAAATCAACTTTAAAGCAGAAGCAGACAGTTTTGCGAAGATAAAACATTTCGTAGGGTGTGAGTTGTTCTTTAAGCCAGGGGATACCGGAGATACTTTGAATGAGTCGATTAGAAACATTTCCTATCAACCCCAGTGCCCGAAACCACAACGAGAATTAGTAATGTCGTCCTGTGCTATTTTCTTTTTTATATTCCACTTCAAAATTCTTGTATTTTGATTGTTTTTTTGAAGATCATGAACTTTACATTACAGTCTGCAAAAAATGACGTATAAATAAGTAAATCATTTTGTTTTTTGTGGTCTTTGATTAATATGTACGGGCAGCCAGTTTTGATTCCTGTCTCAGTGTGTCTTGTTAAGTCCCATTTTAATTGGAGTAGATAGACTAAACTATCGCCCTGTTCACACTCCACCCACGTCTATTGAACAGGTGAAAAGGCTCATCCCTTGTTTCCTCTTTAGGATGCGGTTTCCGCTTTTCTCTTTTCCAATCTTCTCATTTGTTTTTTTCAGTTGGAGTAGATAGACTAAACTATCGCCCGGTTCACACTCCGCCCACGTCTATTGAACAGGTGAAAAGGATCATCCCTTGTTTCCTGTTTAGGATGCGGTTTCCGGGTTTCTCTTTTCCAATCGTTTCACTCCTATGTAGCCCCCTGCACATCATTGGCGTTACCGCCTTGCTCGGGGTGATATGATTAAAAAAAAATAAAATAAAATTTCTAAAGCTTTTATCTCTGTAATAAATTATGGATGGTCTTCATGTTAATTTTTTCATTATTATTATACGTGGTATAATCTTGCTAGAGAGTAATTTTAAGTGCCAAATTACCAAGCTTTCTTTTTTGGCCTATGAGTAAAAAAGACACTGTAGGTGAATTAACTATGTACATTTGGGGTGCTTCTATTAGGTAACTAGAGAGCGTGTAGCGAACAAAACAAGTTCTAGAATAAAAAAAATTAAATGCTGAGCACTGACTCATTGATTTTGTTAGATATAAACGAATTTTCTCGAATTTATAAACTTTGCTTAGCACACACGCAAAATCCAAAAACAAAACACGCGAAATTTCACACCTCGATGCGAAATGTTTTTCGGCCAATAGAAAACTAGGAAACATCTAAAAACAAAATTCAAATAATTTTCAATTATCAGAAACAAAATTTATTTAATGGACCCTTTTCGCAAACCGACGCGAAGTTTGTTTGTCGCAAAATGGAAGGGCCAGAATCACATCCGGGAAAGAATTCCCAAATGACCTTTCTGAGCCCCACAAACAAAATAAAAGACGGAGCAAAATCGACTGTCGCCAGAGAGAAAAGAAGACGAGAGTAATTAACACGTCCCTTGACAAACGTTGAGCGGTTGCTATTATTGTCTCTATCTTTCTCTCTCACCTCTCACCTCCTTCCATTTTTCACTATTCACCCTTAGTGACAACTTCAAAGACTCTCCTACCCAACAATAAACGCTCATACATACATACACACATAAGTTCCTGCTTACGTACACATAAAGAGGTTGAAAGTACTTGGGTACCTTAAGAAATGAATGAAAATAACATCTATCAACGTTACAGCTCGATTCTGACATCTTTTGATTGTAATACACGAAAGATTTTGATAATGAAAAGTGAAATTAAACTTTAATCCTAAAAAAGCTAAGAAAATTTAAAAACACTTTGATTTAGAATAAAAAATGTACTAACGACTTTCTTAAAAATCACTTTTTTTAAATACTTTTCTTCATAAGAAACGCTAGCTTATGGTAAATGTAATAAGTTTCATTATTTTTTTAAACAATATGAACGGATTTTATTAAAAATATGCAAACATATTGTTTGCAATTTATTTACTTTGACACACACACACATATATATATATATATATATATATATATATATATATATATATATATATATAATACAAATAAACTAGAATTCGTAAGTTTACACTAATCAAAATAAACATAAATATTCGAAAAAATGCCAACAAACAGAACCTAAATCCGCCAAAATCCGACGAGAAATATGTCGTCGGGTATTGGGGATGAAAAAAAAGAGAAACCAACGGAACAAGAACAGTCAAGCATCCGCAGGAAAGAAAAAAAACCCAAGACGGAACCTAAACACCAGAAAAAGTGCTCGATACGAAAGTACGAAAGTACGGAAGTAGAGCAAGAACACGAAAAATCTATAAGTGTGCCACAACCTACCGCGGTTTCACCCTACGGATCGTCAGGGAAAGAGGCTCTTTCCCTGACGATCCGTAGGGTGAAACCGAGGTAGGTTGTGGCTCACTTATAGATTTTACGTATATATATATATATATATATATATATATATATATATATATATATATATATATATATATATAAGTTTTTCCGTACAACAAAATGTCAATACATACTTAAGGAGGAGGACCATGGTGAGAAATGACTATAAAATCAAATAGTTTAATGCTATCGCTTAAAAAAAACAAAAAAGATTTAAAAAATGATAAAAAAATCCGCTTAAAAAAAAAGGAAAATCCGAGGCAAGCCTTTGGTCTGACAAAACTAACCATGGGTGTGTGCCCAGCACCCATAGCTCAGTGGTAGAATCGCCAACTGATGTCAGTTCGGTTGGGTTTCCATCCTGGCTAGAAGCAATCGGTTGTCTCACTGTATTGATGAGCTGTCCGCAGACGTGTATATGAAAAAAAAAGTGAATTTTGAAAAAGTACTTAATAAATTTCTTATTCCAAATTAAATGTTTTGAAATTTTTTCAACTTTTTAAGATTAAAGTTTAACTCCTCTTTTCACTATTTTCAAGGATTACATAAAGATCTACCTTTGGATCCATTTCGGAAATGGCTATATGATCTTCATACTTTCGAGCCATTTTGATAATGAAAAGTGAAATTAAACTTTAATCCTAAAAAAGCTAAGAAAATTTAAAAACACTTTGATTTAGAATAAAAAATGTACTAACGACTTTCTTAAAAATCACTTTTTTTAAATACTTTTCTTCATAAGAAACGCTAGCTTATGGTAAATGTAATAAGTTTCATTATTTTTTTAAACAAATACAAATACACACATGCATACGTTTCTCTCTTTCGACTTGGATCTGATGAAGCCTTTACTGGCGAAGTGCATCATCAAATCTTGCCTCTCTTTTCATGCAATATTTCCATTTATCAAATTAGTAACTTTAATATATATATATATATATATATATATATATATATATATATATATAATTTTACCATTAGCAGGACAATAAAGCCTCTAAGACGTTACTGATATATATATATATATATATATATATATATATATATAATTTTACCATTAGCAGGACAATAAAACCTCTAAGACGTTACTGAATGTGAGAGATATGAGTAAAAATCCGATTTAGAAAGAACAATAGAAATACAAGAATTAAGAAGACAGAAGATAACAATTGAAATTTCATTTGCCCGAATGTGGTGTCTCGGCTTCAGTCAATTTGCCACCAGGTTGCCGCCCTGTGCCTTTTCTATAAATCCTTTCATGGTAATTGTTCGGATGAGCTCTTTGCTATGGTACCTAGACTTTTTGAATTTCAGCACGGCGTCAAAATCTCATCAGTTTACAGTTGAACTTGCTTCATGTAAACGTAAATTCTATGCTAACATTTTCTTTTCTCGCTTGTGGAACTTCCTTTTGGCTCCATACTTTCCGATCAATTTGAATCTAACTTCTTTGCATGGGATGAACTCGAATAAGAAAAAAACATTTTTTGAAGATCAAAGTTGACTGAGAAGCACGGGAGAAGAAACTCTTAGCATAGAACATGCGGTGTCATCTAATCATTTCAACTGTAGACTTATTAGAACCACTTTCCTTGCAACAGACTCAGTATAATTGTTTCTCTTCATGTAAATCGAAAACGTGAGATCAAGAAGGTTCAGTGAATTGCTTTTCTTGTGATTGGCATCAGGCCTGCTGATGGCGAGCAAAACTGGTTCTCTCTACCGAACGATAGCGGTTTCGTTTTCAAGGCATTTTTGTCCCATTTCTTGTTTCATTCAACAACAACAGTAACAGCGTAAATGTGTCACTATTTTGACCACACGTTATTTGTCAAAGAAGTGGTATTTCCAGTAATGACATATTCACTTAAACGCCCAAACATTTATTGGATTTTAATTGTCCCTGCCTGGGTAGGAAAATTACAGTGGAATGGTTTGCTTAAATTCACATCCAGTGGATTGCGTCTCTGTCGCCGATCATAGCACGCCAGTGATGGAATAACTTTATTGAGATAACCGGAACAAAAGGATTCATACCTTTCCAAAAGGTTTCAATCGCAATTCGAATTTGTTTGGCTAATCCCGTTTTTCCCGTCCCATCCCTTAACACCGTCCTCAAATGCTATACCCCTACACAACGTAGACGATTATGGCTACCTCTTCGATGAACAAAGACGAAGGTCGATGACCAAAAATACAAGCTCAGCAAATATGAAGTCGTACGGAAAATGTGACACAGAGATCCGAAGGCGAATTGGCATGGCGAAGGACGCGTTCCAGAAGCTGAGTAGAGTATTAGGAGACAGGACAATTTCACTAGAAACGAAGAAGATAGTACTGAATTGCTATGTAATGTCAGTTCTTCAATATGGCAGTGAATGCTGGTAAATAACATCAAAGATGAAGGAAAACTTGAAGCAACTGAAATGTGGTTCTACAGAAGGGTGCTGCAGATATCATGGACCGAGCATGTGAGCAATGATGAGGTGTTGGAAAGGATGGAAACAAAAAGAAAATTAACATTGAGGAATGAGGGCTTGGAGAACCCGATATTAACAGGACAGATGGGGGGAAAAGAGACAGAGACAAGCAGTGGGTAACGTGTTTGAAGGGCCTGAGCAGGTGGATGATAGAACGCGGGTTGCGTGGTGTTACAGGAGAAAGTGTGTTGAGAGCCATCAAGGATAGGGAGACGTGGAAGGCCATGATTGCCTACGTCCTGAAAGGACAAGGCACATAGAAGAAGAAGAAGAAGAAGAAGAAGAAGAAGAAGAAGAAGAAGAAGAAGTTAGCATTGATCCTACAAGTTGATTAATACCTTGCGGCATGATAATAATTTTTCTCAAGATATCTTGCAGTGGAGCAGGGCATAATTAATTCTGAGTTGTTGTTTACTAAACAACGCTTATTAATGAGTTTCGAGGTCACTGCTTAGTAATGACAATAAATCAGACTAGCTCGTAAAACATTACCCAACAGGAATTAATGCAAAGTAAACATTCAAGGTATGTCCGGAAAGTAAACGGTCATTTGATATTAAAGAAGTATATACTGTTTAAGGCAACGCTGCCTTAAATCTATACCAAGCACTCCCATTTGGACTTCCCAAGCATATATTTGCGCTCATTTCAGTTTTCAAACTCTGCAATGTCTTCCCCCGGGAATAATATCAGCTGCCTGACCGTATGGAGTTTAATCTTCTTTTAGGTTTGAAATCTATAAAACTAGCAGCTACTCTCAAAAATTACTTCTTACTAGTTGTTAAATGGGGCAAGAAATATCTTGCGAATTTCAACACCACCAAAATGAAACTACTATCATTTAATTATCATAGAGAACCATAAGGAGAGAAAAAAATGGCACCTTCTGTGATTCATGTTTGCTACTGACGTAAAGTGGTGATTTTGTAAACGCAACTTAAATGTGGAAGAAGGCCGAAAGTATGGGACACTCAGTGAGGATCGAACCCACTACTCAGTTGTAATAATTCTAGTAAGACAAGCTGCTAACCATTACACCCCGCCGTGGTGTCGCTATTGACGTGAAGTGCAGAGATTATATTGAATCAATTGCTTGGTCTGTTTTTAAAAGTTTGGTTTATCTTGCACATTTAGAAATCGTTATTGCTGCCAATACCATTTGCCATATCTGGCCTGGTGCTCCTGTTATATATTTCGAGATTCCCAGCAATCGTGAACCTGTTTTTAAAAGTTTGATTCACTGTGTCTTTCCAGACAATTTTTTCTACAGAATTTATCTTGCACATTTAGAAATCGTTGTTGCTGCCAATACCATTGGCCATATCTGGCCTGGTGCTCCTGTTATATATTTCGAGATTCCCAGTAATCGTGAATCTGTTTTTAAAAGTTTGGTTCACTGTGTCTTTCTAGACAATTTTTTCTTCAGAATTTATCTTGCACATTTAGAAATCGTTATTGCTGCCAATACAATTTGCCATATCTGGCCTGGTGCTCCTGTTATATATTGCGAGATTCCCAACAATCGTGAATCTGTTTTTAAAAGTTTGGTTCACTGTGTCTTTCCAGACAATTTTTTCTTCAGAATTTACTTGCACATTTAGAAATCGTTATTGCTGCCATTACCACTTGCCATATCTGGCCTGGTCCTCCTGTTATATATTTCGAGATTCCCAGCAATCGTGAATCTGTTTTTAAAAGTTTGGTTCACTGTGACTTTCCAGACAATTTTTTCTTCAGAATTTATCTTGCACATTTAGAAATCGTTATTGCTGCCAATACCATTTGCCATATCTGGCCTGGTGCTCCTGTTATATATTTCGAGATTCCCAGCAATCGTGAATCTGTTGTTAAAATTTGGTTCACTGTGTCTTTCCAGACAATTTTTTCTTCAGAATTTATCTTGCACATTTAGAAATCGTTGTTGCTGCCAATACCATTGGCCATATCTGGCCTGGTGCTCCTGTTATATATTTCGAGATTCCCAGCAATCGTGAATCTGTTTTTAAAAGTTTGGTTCACTGTGTCTTTCTAGACAATTTTTTCTTCAGAATTTATCTTGCACATTTAGAAATCGTTATTGCTGCCAATACCGTTGGCCATATCTGGCCTGGTGCTCCTGTTATATATTGCGAGATTCCCAACAATCGTGAATCTGTTTTTAAAAGTTTGATTCACTGTGTCTTTCCAGACAATTTTTTCTTCAGAATTTATCTTGCACATTTAGAAATCGTTATTGCTGCCATTACCATTTGCCATATCTGGCCTGGTCCTCCTGTTATATATTTCGAGATTCCCAGCAATCGTGAATCTGTTTTTAAAAGTTTGATTCACTGTGTCTTTCCAGACAATTTTTTCTTCAGAATTTATCTTGCACATTTAGAAATCGTTATTGCTGCCAATACCATTTGCCATATCTGGCCTGGAGCTCCTGTTATATATTTCGAGATTCCCAGCAATCGTGAATCTGTTTTTAAAAGTTTGATTCACTGTGTCTTTCCAGACAATTTTTTCTACAGAATTTATCTTGCACATTTAGAAATCGTTGTTGCTGCCAATACCATTTGCCATATATGGCCTGGTGCTCCTGTTATATATTTCGAGATTCCCAGCAATCGTGAATCTGTTTTTAAAAGTTTGGTTCACTGTGTCTTTCTAGACAATTTTTTCTTCAGAATTTATCTTGCACATTTAGAAATCGTTATTGCTGCCAATACCACTTGCCATATCTGGCCTGGTCCTCCTGTTATATATTTCGAGATTCCCAGCAATCGTGAATCTGTTTTTGAAAGTTTGATTCACTGTGCCTTTCCAGACAATTTTTTCTACAGAATTTATCTTGCACATTTAGAAATCGTTGTTGCTGCCAATACCATTTGCCATATCTGGCCTGGTGCTCCTGTTATATATTTCGAGATTCCCAGCAATCGTGAATCTGTTTTTAAAAGTTTCGTTCACTGTGACTTTCCAGACAATGTTTTCTTCAGAATTTATCTTGCACATTTAGAAATCGTTATTGCTGCCAATACCATTTGCCATATCTGGCCTGGTGCTCCTGTTATATATTTCGAGATTCCCAGCAATCGTGAATCTGTTTTTAAAGTTTGGTTCACTGTGTCTTTCCAGACAATTTTTTCTTCAGAATTTATCTTGCACATTTAGAAATCGTTATTGCTGCCAATACCATTTGCCATATCTGGCCTGGTGCTCCTGTTATATATTTCGAGATTCCCAGCAATCGTGAATCTGTTTTTAAAAGTTTGATTCACTGTGTCTTTCCAGACAATTTTTTCTTCAGAATTTATCTTGCACATTTAGAAATCGTTATTGCTGCCAATACCATTTGCCATATCTGGCCTGGAGCTCCTGTTATATATTTCGAGATTCCCAGCAATCGTGAATCTGTTTTTAAAAGTTTGATTCACTGTGTCTTTCCAGACAATTTTTTCTACAGAATTTATCTTGCACATTTAGAAATCGTTGTTGCTGCCAATACCATTTGCCATATATGGCCTGGTGCTCCTGTTATATATTTCGAGATTCCCAGCAATCGTGAATCTGTTTTTAAAAGTTTGGTTCACTGTGTCTTTCTAGACAATTTTTTCTTCAGAATTTATCTTGCACATTTAGAAATCGTTATTGCTGCCAATACCACTTGCCATATCTGGCCTGGTCCTCCTGTTATATATTTCGAGATTCCCAGCAATCGTGAATCTGTTTTTAAAAGTTTGGTTCACTGTGTCTTTCTAGACAATTTTTTCTTCAGAATTTATCTTGCACATTTAGAAATCGTTATTGCTGCCAATACCATTTGCCATATCTGGCCTGGTGCTCCTGTTATATATTTCGAGATTCCCAGCAATCGTGAATCTGTTGTTAAAATTTGGTTCACTGTGTCTTTCCAGACAATTTTTTCTTCAGAATTTATCTTGCACATTTAGAAATCGTTGTTGCTGCCAATACCATTGGCCATATCTGGCCTGGTGCTCCTGTTATATATTTCGAGATTCCCAGCAATCGTGAATCTGTTTTTAAAAGTTTGGTTCACTGTGTCTTTCTAGACAATTTTTTCTTCAGAATTTATCTTGCACATTTAGAAATCGTTATTGCTGCCAATACCGTTGGCCATATCTGGCCTGGTGCTCCTGTTATATATTGCGAGATTCCCAACAATCGTGAATCTGTTTTTAAAAGTTTGATTCACTGTGTCTTTCCAGACAATTTTTTCTTCAGAATTTATCTTGCACATTTAGAAATCGTTATTGCTGCCATTACCATTTGCCATATCTGGCCTGGTCCTCCTGTTATATATTTCGAGATTCCCAGCAATCGTGAATCTGTTTTTAAAAGTTTGATTCACTGTGTCTTTCCAGACAATTTTTTCTTCAGAATTTATCTTGCACATTTAGAAATCGTTATTGCTGCCAATACCATTTGCCATATCTGGCCTGGAGCTCCTGTTATATATTTCGAGATTCCCAGCAATCGTGAATCTGTTTTTAAAAGTTTGATTCACTGTGTCTTTCCAGACAATTTTTTCTACAGAATTTATCTTGCACATTTAGAAATCGTTGTTGCTGCCAATACCATTTGCCATATATGGCCTGGTGCTCCTGTTATATATTTCGAGATTCCCAGCAATCGTGAATCTGTTTTTAAAAGTTTGGTTCACTGTGTCTTTCTAGACAATTTTTTCTTCAGAATTTATCTTGCACATTTAGAAATCGTTATTGCTGCCAATACCACTTGCCATATCTGGCCTGGTCCTCCTGTTATATATTTCGAGATTCCCAGCAATCGTGAATCTGTTTTTGAAAGTTTGATTCACTGTGCCTTTCCAGACAATTTTTTCTACATTTATCTTGCACATTTAGAAATCGTTGTTGCTGCCATTACCATTTGCCATATCAGCTGGTGCTCCTGTTATATATTTCGAGATTCCCAGCAATCGTAGATGCTTTTAAAGTTTCATTCATGACTTTCAGAACAATGTTTGCTATTTGAAATTTATCTTGCACATTTAGAAATCGTTATTGCTGCCAATACCATTTGCCATATCTGGCCTGATTGCTCCTGTTATATATTTCGAGATTCCCAGCAATCGTGAATCTGTTTAAAGTTTGGTTCACTGTGTCTTTCCAGACAATTTTTTTTTCTTCAGAATTTATCTTGCACATTTGAAAATCGTTGTTGCTGCCAATACCATTTGCCATATCTGGCCTGGTGCTCCTGTTATATATTTCGAGATTCCCAGCAATCTGAATCTGTTTTTAAAAGTTTGGTTCACTGTGTCTTTCCAGACAATTTTTCTTCAGAATTTATCTTGCACATTTAGAAATCGTTATTGCTGCCAATACCATTTGCCATATCTGGCCTGGTGCTCCTGTTATATATTTCGAGATTCCCAGCAATCGTGAATCTGTTTTTAAAGTTTGGTTCACTGTGTCTTTCCAGACAATTTTTTTCTTCAGAATTTATCTTGCACATTTAGAAATCGTTATTGCTGCCAATACCATTTGCCATATCTGGCTGGTGCTCCTGTTGCCTGTTTTGAATTCCAGCAATCGTGAATCTGTTTTTAAAAGTTTCGTTCTGTGACTTTCCAGACAATGTTTTTTCTTCGATTTATCTTGCACATTTAGAAATCGTTATTGCTGCCATTACCATTTGCCATGTGGCTGGTGCTCCTGTTATATATTTCAGGATTCCCAATAATCGTGATTCTGTTTTCAAAAGTTTGATTCACTGTGTCTTTCCAGACAATTTTTTCTTCAGAATTTATCTTGCACGTTGAAATCATTTATTGCTGCCATACCATTTGCCATATCGGCCTGGTGCTCCCTGTATATATTTCGAGATTCCCGGCAATCATGAATCTGTTTTTAAAAGTTTGATTCACTGTCTTTCCAGACAATTTTTCTTCAGAATTTATCTTGCACATTTTAAAGGAAATCGTTATTGCTGCCAATACCATTTGCCATATCTGGCCTGGAGCTCCTGTTATATATTTCGAGATTCCAGCAATCGTGAATCTGTTTTTAAAAGTTTGATTCACTGTGTCTTTCAAGACAATTTTTTTCTACAGAATTTATCTTGCACATTTAGAAATCGTTGTTGCTGCCAATACCATTTGCCATATATGGCCTGGTGCTCCTGTTATATTTCGAGATTCCCAGCAATCATGAATCTGTTTTAAAAGTTGGTTCACTGTGCTCTTTCTAGACAATTTTTTCTTCAGAATTTATATTGCACATTTAGAAATCGTTATTGCTGCCAATACCACTTGCATATGGCCTGGTGCCATTATATATTTCGAGATTTAGCAATCGTAAGATCTGTTTTTAAAGGATTTTGATTTTCACTGTGTCTTTCCAGACAATTTTTTTCTACAGGTTTATCTTGCACATTTAGAAATCGTTGTTGCTGCCAATACCATTTGCCATATCTGGCCTGGTGCTCCTGTTATATGTTTCCAGATTCCCAGCAATCATTGAATCTGTTTTCAAAAGTTTGGTTCACTAGCGACTTTTCAAGTTGTTTTTCTTCAGGTATTATCTTGCACATTTAGAAATCGTTATTGCTGCCAATACCATTTGCCATATCTGGCCTGGTGCTCCTGTTATATATTTCGAGATTCACAACAATGTGAATCTGTTTTAGAAAAGTTTGGTTCAGTGTCTTGAACTGATTTTTCCTCGGAATTTATCTTGCACATTTAGAAATCGTTATTGCTGCCAATACCATTTGCCATATCTGGCCTGGAGCTCCTGTTATATATTTCGAGATTTCTACCCCAGCAATCGTGAATCTGTTTTTAAAAGTTTGGTTCAGTGTCTTTCCAGACAATTTTTCCTCGGAACTTATCTTGCACATTTAGAAATCGTTATTGCTGCCAATACCATTTGCCATATCTGGACTGGTGCTCCTGTTATATATTTCGAGATTCCCAGCAATCGCGGTCTGTTTTTAAAGTTTGGTTCACTGTGTCTTTCCAGACAATTTTTTCTTCAGAATTTATCTTGCACATTTAGAAATCGTTATTGCCTTTGTTTGCCATATCTGGCTGGTGCTCCTGTTATATATTTCGAGATTCCCAGCAATCGTGAATCTGTTTTTAAAAAAGTTTGGTTCACTGTGTCTTTCCAGACAATTTTTTCTTCAGAATTTATCTTGCACATTTTTAGAAATCGTTATTGCTGCCAATACCATTTGCCATATCTGGCCTGGTGCTCCTGTTATATATTTCGAGATTCCCAGCAATCGTGAATCTGTTTTTAAAGTTTAGTTTCACTGTGTCTTTCCAGACAATTTTTTTCTTCAGAATTTATCTTGCACATTTAAGAAATCGTTATTGCTGCCAATACCATTTGCCATATCTGGCCTGGTGCTCTATTCACCATATTTCGAGATTCCCAGCAATCGTGAATCTGTTTTTAAAAGTTTCGTTCACTGTGACTTTCCAGACAATGTTTTCTTCAGAATTTATCTTGCACATTTAGAAATCGTTATTGCTGCCATTACCATTTGTATCTAGCTGGTGCTCCTGTTATATGTTCGAGATTCCCAGCAATCGTGAATCTGTTTCAAAGTTTGATTCACTGTGTCTTTCCAGACAATTTTTTTTCTTCAAATTTATCTTGCACATTTAGAAATCGTTATTGCTGCCATTGCCATTTGCCCTTATCGCTGGTGCTCTGTTATATATTTCGAGATTCCCAGCAATCGTGAAATCTGTTTTAAAAGTTTGATTCACTGTGTGTCTTTCAGACAATTTTTTTCTTCAGAATTTGTCTTGCACATTTAGAAATCGTTATTGCCAATACATTTGCCATATCTGGCCTGGAGCTCCTGTTATATGTTCGAGATTCCCAGCAATCGTGAATCTGTTTTTAAAGTTTGATTCACTGTGTCTTTCCAGACAATTTTTTCTACAAATTTATCTTGCACATTTTAGAAATCGTTGTTGCTTGCCAATACCATTTTGCATACTGTGGCCTGGTGCTCCTGTTATATTTCGAGATTCTAACCGTCGTGAATCTGTTTTAAAAGTTTGGTTCACTGTGTCTTTCTAGACAATTTTTTTCTTCAGAATTTATCTTGCACATTTTAGAAATCGTTATTGCTGGCTTCCACTTCCATATCTGACTGGTGCTCCTGTTATATATTTCGATTCCACAGCAATCGTGAATCTGTTTAAAAGTTTGATTCTATGTGTAATGCTCGAACAATTTTTTCTACAGATTTTATCTTGCACATTTAGAAATCGTTGTTGCTGCCAATACCATTTGCCATATCTGGCCTGGTGCTCCTGTTATATATTTCGAGATTCCCAGCAATCGTGAATCTGTTTTAAAAGTTTGGTTCACTGTGACTTTCCGACAATTTTTCTTCAAGAATTTCCTCTGCACATTTGAGAAATCGTTATTGCTGCCAATACCATTTGCCATATCTAGCCTGGTGCTCCTGTTATATATTTCGAGATTCCCAGCAATCGTGAATCTGTTGAAAAGTTTGGTTCAGTGTCTTTCCAGACAATTTTCACTCGAAATTTATCTTGCACATTTAGAAATCGTTATTGCTGCCAATACGTTTCATATCTGGCCTGGAGCTCCTGTTATATATTTCAGGAATTTGGCAATCGTAGATCTGTTTTAAAAGTTTGGTTCAGTGTCTTTCCAGACAATTTTTCCTCGGAACTTATCTTGCACATTTTAGAAATCGTTATTGCCCATACCAATACCATTTGCCATATCTGGACACTGATGTCCTGTTATATATTTCGAAATTCCCAGCAATCGTGAATCTGTTTTTAAAAGTTTTGTTCAGTGTCTTTCAGACAATTTTTCTCGAATTTATCTTGCACATTTAGAAATCGTTATTGCTGCCAATACCATTTACCATATCCGGCCCCTGTGCTCCTGTTATATATTTCGAGATTCCCAGCAATCGTGAATCTGTTTTTAAAGTTTGGTTCACTGTGTCTTTCCAGACAATTTTCTTCAGAATTTATCTTGCACATTTAGAAATCGTTATTGCTGCCAATACCATTTGCCATATCTGGCCTGGAGCTCCTGTTATATAATTCGAGATTCCCAGCAATCGTGAATCTGTTTTTAAAAGTTTGGTTCAGTGTCTTTCCAGACAATTTTTCCTCGGAATTTATCTTGCACATTTAGAAATCGTTATTGCTGCCAATACCATTGCCGTAACTGTCTAGCTTATGGTGCTCCTGTTATATATTTCGAGATTCCCACTTAATCCGTAGATCTGTTTTTAAAGAGATTTGGTTCTGTGACTTTCCAGACAATTTTTTCTTCAGTTTATCTTGCACATTTGAAATCGTTATTTTCAATACCATTTGCCATATCTGGCCTGGTGCTCCTGTTATATATTTCGAGATTCCCAGCAATCGTGAATCTGTTTTTAAAAGTTTGGTTCAGTGTCTTTCCAGACAATTTTTTTCTTCAGAATTTATCTTGCACATTTAGAAATCGTTATTGCTGCCAATGCTACATTTGCCATATCTGGCCTGGTGCTCCTGTTATATGTTTTGAGATTCCCAGCAATCGTGAATCTGTTTTAAAGTTTGGTTCAGTGTCTTTCCAGACAATTTTTTCTTCGGAATTTATCTTGCACATTTAGAAATCGTTATTGCTGCCAATACCATTTGCCATGTAGCCTGGTTCTCCTGTTATATATTCGAATTCGAAATCGTGGATCTGTTTTAAAAGTTTTGTTCAGTGTCTTTCCAGAAAATTTTTTCTCGGAATTTATCTTGCACATTTGGAAATCGTTATTGCTGCAACTTTCATTTGCCATATCTGGCCTGGTGCTCCTGTTATATATTTCGAGATTCCCAGCAATCGTGAATCTGTTTTTAAAAGTTTGGTTCAGTGTCTTTCCAGACAATTTTCCTCGGAATTTATCTTGCACATTTAGAAATCGTTATTGCTGCCAATACCATTTGCCATATCTGGCCTGGTTCTCCCTGTATATATTTCGAGATTCCCAGCAATCGTGAATCTGTTTTTAAAAGTTTTTGTTCAATGCTCTTTCCGAAAAATTTTTCCTCGGAATTTATCTTGCACATTTTAGAAATCGTTATTGCTGCCAATACCATTTGCCATATCTGGCCTGGTGCTCCTGTTATATATTTCGAGATTCCCAGCAATCATTGATCTGTTTTTAAAAGTTTTGTTCAGTGTTTCAGACAATTTTTCCTCGGAAATTATCTTGCACATTTAGAAATCGTTATTGCTGCCAATACCATTGCCATATCTGGCCTGGTGCTCCTGTTATATGTTCGAGATTCCCAGCAATCATGGTCATTTTAAAAGTTTGGTTCACTGTGTCTTTCTGAGCAATTTTTTCTTCAAAATTTATCTTGCATTTTGAAATCGTTATTGTTGCCAGCCGCCACCGCGCACATATCCTGGCCTGGTGCTCCTATTATATATTTCAGATTCCCAGCAATCGTGAATCTGTTTTAAAAGTTTGATTCACTGTGTCTTTCCAGACAATTTTTTCCACAGATTTTATCTTTGCACATTTAGAAATCGTTGTTTGCCATAATGCAAAACTGTACATATCTGGCCTGGTGCTCTGTTATATATTTCGAGATTCCCAGCAATCGTGAATCTGTTTGGTTGGTTCACTGTGACTTTCCAGATAATTTTTCTTCAAATTTATCTTGCACGTTTAAATCAGACATTGCTGCCAATACCATTTGCCATATCAAAGCCTGGTGCTCCATATTTATATATTTCGAGATTCCCAGCAATCGTGAATCTGTTTTGAAAAGTTTGGTTCAGTGTCTTTCCAGACAATTTTTCCTCGGAATTTATCTTGCGTTAGAAATCGTTATTTTCAATACTGCATTTGCCATATCTGGCGCTGGAGCTCCTGTTATATATTTCGAGATTCCATAGCAATCGTGAATCTGTTTTTAAAAGTTTGGTTCAGTGTCTTTCCAGACAATTTTTCCTCGGAACTTATCTTGCACATTTAGAAATCGTTATTGCTGCCAATACCATTTGCCATATCTGGACTGGTGCTCCTGTTATATATTTCGAAATTCCCAGCAATCGTGAATCTGTTTTTAAAAGTTTTGTTCAGTGTCTTTCCAGACAATTTTTCCTCGGAATTTATCTTGCACATTTAGAAATCGTTATTGCTGCCAATACCATTTGCCATATCCGGCCCCTGTGCTCCTGTTATATATTTCGAGATTCCCAGCAATCGTGAATCTGTTTTTAAAGTTTGGTTCACTGTGTCTTTCCAGACAATTTTTTCTTCAGAATTTATCTTGCACATTTAGAAATCGTTATTGCTGCCAATACCATTTGCCATATCTGGCCTGGTGCTCCTGTTATATATTTCGAGATTCCCAGCAATCGTGAATCTGTTTTTAAAAGTTTGGTTCACTGTGTCTTTGCAGACAATTTTTTCTTCAGAATTTATCTTGCACATTTAGAAATCGTTATTGCTGCCAATACCATTTGCCATATCTGGCCTGGTGCTCCTGTTATATATTTCGAGATTCCCAGCAATCGTGAATCTGTTTTTAAAAGTTTGGTTCACTGTGACTTTCCAGACAATTTTTTCTTCAGAATTTATCTTGCACATTTAGAAATCGTTATTGCTGCCAATACCATTTGCCATATCTGGCCTGGTGCTCCTGTTATATATTTCGAGATTCCCAGCAATCGTGAATCTGTTTTTAAAAGTTTGGTTCAGTGTCTTTCCAGACAATTTTTTCTTCAGAATTTATCTTGCACATTTAGAAATCGTTATTGCTGCCAATACCATTTGCCATATCTGGCCTGGTGCTCCTGTTATATATTTCGAGATTCCCAGCAATCGTGAATCTGTTTTTAAAAGTTTGGTTCAGTGTCTTTCCAGACAATTTTTCTTCGGAATTTATCTTGCACATTTAGAAATCGTTATTGCTGCCAATACCATTTGCCATATCTGGCCTGGTTCTCCTGTTATATATTTCGAGATTCCCAGCAATCGTGAATCTGTTTTTAAAAGTTTTGTTCAGTGTCTTTCCAGAAAATTTTTCCTCGGAATTTATCTTGCACATTTAGAAATCGTTATTGCTGCCAATACCATTTGCCATATCTGGCCTGGTGCTCCTGTTATATATTTCGAGATTCCCAGCAATCGTGAATCTGTTTTTAAAAGTTTGGTTCAGTGTCTTTCCAGACAATTTTTCCTCGGAATTTATCTTGCACATTTAGAAATCGTTATTGCTGCCAATACCATTTGCCATATCTGGCCTGGTTCTCCTGTTATATATTTCGAGATTCCCAGCAATCGTGAATCTGTTTTTAAAAGTTTTGTTCAGTGTCTTTCCAGAAAATTTTTCCTCGGAATTTATCTTGCACATTTAGAAATCGTTATTGCTGCCAATACCATTTGCCATATCTGGCCTGGTGCTCCTGTTATATATTTCGAGATTCCCAGCAATCGTGAATCTGTTTTTAAAAGTTTTGTTCAGTGTCTTTCCAGACAATTTTTCCTCGGAAATTATCTTGCACATTTAGAAATCGTTATTGCTGCCAATACCATTTGCCATATCTGGCCTGGTGCTCCTGTTATATATTTCGAGATTCCCAGCAATCGTGAATCTGTTTTTAAAAGTTTGGTTCAGTGTCTTTCCAGACA
The DNA here is from genome assembly GCA_037127315.1 of Ascarosepion bandense. Lineage (NCBI taxonomy): Eukaryota > Metazoa > Mollusca > Cephalopoda > Sepiida > Sepiidae > Ascarosepion > Ascarosepion bandense. The sequence continues at coordinate 2,630,763 of JBBBDQ010000457.1, forward strand.
ATTTTTCCTCGGAATTTATCTTGCACATTTAGAAACCGTTATTGCTGCCAATACCATTTGCCATATCCGGCCCCTGTGCTCCTGTTATATATTTCGAGATTCCCAGCAATCGTGAATCTGTTTTTAAAGTTTGGTTCACTGTGTCTTTCCAGACAATTTTTTCTTCAGAATTTATCTTGCACATTTAGAAATCGTTATTGCTGCCAATACCATTTGCCATATCTGGCCTCGTGCTCCTGTTATATATTTCGAGATTCCCAGCAATCGTGAATCTGTTTTTCAAAGTTTGGTTCACTGTGTCTTTCCAGACAATTTTTTCTTCAGAATTTATCTTGCACATTTAGAAATCGTTATTGCTGCCAATACCATTTGCCATATCTGGCCTGGTGCTCCTGTTATATATTTCGAGATTCCCAGCAATCGTGAATCTGTTTTTAAAAGTTTGGTTCAGTGTCTTTCCAGACAATTTTTCCTCGGAATTTATCTTGCACATTTAGAAATCGTTATTGCTGGCAATACCATTTGCCATATCTGGCCTGGAGCTCCTGTTATATATTTCGAGATTCCCAGCAATCGTGAATCTGTTTTGAAAAGTTTGGTTCAGTGTCTTTCCAGACAATTTTTCCTCGGAATTTATCTTGCACATTTAGAAATCGTTATTGCTGCCAATACCATTTCCCATATCTGGCCTGGTGCTCCTGTTATATATTTCGAGATTCCCAGCAATCGTGAATCTGTTTTTAAAAGTTTGGTTCACTGTGACTTTCCAGACAATTTTTTCTTCAGAATTTATCTTGCACATTTAGAAATCGTTATTGCTGCCAATACCATTTGCCATATCTGGCCTGGTGCTCCTGTTATATATTTCGAGATTCCCAGCAATCGTGAATCTGTTTTTAAAAGTTTGGTTCAGTGTCTTTCCAGAAAATTTTTCCTCGGAATTTATCTTGCACATTTAGAAATCGTTATTGCTACCAATACCTTTTGCCATATCTGGCCTGGTGCTCCTGTTATATATTTCGAGATTCCCAGCAATCGTGAATCTGTTTTTAAAAGTTTGGTTCAGTGTCTTTCCAGAGAATTTTTCCTCGGAATTTATCTTGCACATTTAGAAATCGTTATTGCTGCCAATACCATTTGCCATATCTGGCCTGGTGCTCCTGTTATATATTTCGAGATTCCCAGCAATCGTGAATCTGTTTTTAAAAGTTTGGTTCAGTGTCTTTCCAGAAAATCTTTCCTCGGAATTTATCTTGCACATTTAGAAATCGTTATTGCTACCAATACCTTTTGCCATATCTGGCCTGGTGCACCTGTTATATATTTCGAGATTCCCAGCAATCGTGAATCTGTTTTTAAAAGTTTGGTTCAGTGTCTTTCCAGACAATTTTTTCTTCAGAATTTATCTTGCACATTTAGAAATCGTTATTGCTGCCAATACCATTTGCCATATCTGGCCTGGTGCTCCTGTTATATATTTCGAGATTCCCAGCAATCGTGAATCTGTTTTTAAAAGTTTGGTTCAGTGTCTTTCCAGAAAATTTTTCCTCGGAATTTATCTTGCACATTTAGAAATCGTTATTGCTACCAATACCTTTTGCCATATCTGGCCTGGTGCTCCTGTTATATATTTCGAGATTCCCAGCAATCGTGAATCTGTTTTTAAAAGTTTGGTTCAGTGTCTTTCCAGACAATTTTTTCTTCAGAATTTATCTTGCACATTTAGAAATCGTTATTGCTGCCAATACCATTTGCCATATCTGGCCTGGTGCTCCTGTTATATATTTCGAGATTCCCAGCAATCGTGAATCTGTTTTTAAAAGTTTGGTTCAGTGTCTTTCCAGACAATTTTTTCTTCAGAATTTATCTTGCACATTTAGAAATCGTTATTGCTGCCAATACCATTTGCCATATCTGGCCTGGTGCTCCTGTTATATATTTCGAGATTCCCAGCAATCGTGAATCTGTTTTTAAAAGTTTGGTTCAGTGTCTTTCCAGACAATTTTTTCTCGGAATTTATCTTGCACATTTAGAAATCGTTATTGCTGCCAATACCATTTGCCATATCTGGCCTGGTGCTCCTGTTATATATTTGGAGATTCCCAGCAATCGTGAATCTGTTTTTAAAAGTTTGGTTCACTGTGACTTTCCAGACAATTTTTTCTTCAGAATTTATCTTGCACATTTAGAAATCGTTATTGCTGCCAATACCATTTGCCATATCTGGCCTGGAGCTCCTGTTATATATTTCGAGATTCCCAGCAATCGTGAATCTGTTGTTAAAATTTGGTTCACTGTGTCTTTCCAGACAATTTTTTCTTCAGAATTTATCTTGCACATTTAGAAATCGTTATTGCTGCCAATACCATTTGCCATATCTGGCCTGGTGCTCCTGTTATATATTTCGAGATTCCCAGCAATCGTGAATCTGTTTTTAAAAGTTTGGTTCAGTGTCTTTCCAGACAATTTTTTCCTCAGAATTTATCTTGCACATTTAGAAATCGTTATTGCTGCCAATACCATTTGCCATATCTGGCCTGGTGTTCCTGTTATATATTTCGAGATTCCCAGCAATCGTGAATCTGTTTTTAAAAGTTTGATTCACTGTGTCTTTCCAGACAATTTTTTCTACAGAATTTATCTTGCACATTTAGAAATCGTTATTGCTGCCAATACCATTTGCCATATCTGGCCTGGTGCTCCTCTTATATACTTAGAGATTCGCAGCAATCGTGAATCTTCAGAAATGACTTGAGTTCTTTCGGTGACTGCCGTGTGTATACACTGCTTATATACAACACGTTAAAATTTCCCTTCTCTGATTCCATGCGCTGATGGCTTAAGAGGTAGCGACTCCGACTGAAACCAAATCGGACAAATTTCGATCCGGGACAGAAGCAAGTGGATGTGTAAAATTCAAATGTAAATTCAAATCAATTTTAGGGGGATAGTTATTTCAATATGTCAGTTCGAGACATGCATTGTCAACTTACAGTCAAATATAGAATGGAGAAAAATTCTTGAACAGGAAGCAAAGTTTAGTAAAAGAAGGGGTGAGGAATATTGGTTAGGACAAGGTCAAGTAGTGGAGAAATCGTAGTAGTCACCTCATTTTGGTAGTGAAAGGCAGGTGATTTGTCCATTGGCTCAAAAGGTAATAGGTAAGAAAATGCTTCGGATTCACCAAATTTAAATTCTAGTCTATGTAAGAGGAAAAACATATTATGAATAAATGGAAGAAGGGGATAATTGATAAAGTTTAAATTTACTACGGTGGCGATATCTACTGTGTAAAGTAAACTTACATTGAGCTCTCTGTTGGATCAGTTTTAATATTTAAACGATATAACTAGGATCCTCTAAGATTATTTACCAATCTTCTCCTGGATTGTTTTTACTGCTATATATATATATATATATATATATATATATATATGTGTGTGTGTGTGTGTGTGTGTGTGTGTGTGTGTGTGTGTGTGTGTGTGTGTGTGGTGTAGTCGATATCGACTCGGAACGACAAATCGGGGGAAGCCGAGTTCGAATTCCAGTTGAATTACTTGCATTCACTTACGCACAAATACCCTTGGGAAAGATATTAATCTGTCTCTTCCTCAGTTATGGGTTAAATAATAGGACAGATTTGGTTCTATAGGCTTGGCTGGCAACTAGACTACCGCAGAAAGTAATGCCAACCTACTGCGGGATAATCTTCTACCCAGTCAGTCATGTATCTTTCGAGACATGATCGCCCAAAGCGTGTATCACGTATGGCACTTAACTGACTGATATATATATATATATATATATATATATATATATATATATATATATATAGGTACATCTTCAATAGCCTAGATGACTACAGATTTGAAGCTGATCTCTCCACTGACCCAGCTCTAACAGCTCAGTGGATGGAATATCTGGCTGTTCACATTCAATGCCTCGAAAACCAAACTAGTGGGATTCCACCATCGCCGATCGGACCCAAAACTTTCACCAGTCATAATGAACGGATATTTTGAGCACCTCGAGGTGGTGTAATGGCTAGCAAGCTTGTCTTGCAAGAATCATTATAACTGAGGAGTGAGTTCGATCCTCACTGGGTTTCCCTTCCTTTCGGCCTTGTGCCACGTCTGGGCTACACTTAGAAAATCACCATAATGAGCGGATGTTTCCTCAAGGGAGCCCCGTACCTGTAGCCTCTTAAGACTTAAATTCAGCCCAGACCTCGTGGAACTCATGCATATGATCTATCGCTTAAGGTGAGGGGAAAATAGTCGGTTCCCTGTATTGGCCAAGAAGGTACCTGATTTCTGCTAACCTCTGCCTACATAAGATCAGGCCGAGATAAGAGCTAAATCTCGACCGTAGCACCGAAGCAGCATTTCCTGTACAATCACTGAAGTTAATCAATGTCGAACCTGTTTAGTACCTAAATGGGTGACCATTTAAGAACACTAGGTGCTGTAAGCAGGTGGCGTAATGGATAATGGCTTGGAATTGTTAAACGGAGAAACGAGTTTCAATCCCAGTCAGGTCCGTTATATTCACTTTCGAGCAAATACTCTTCAGAAAGGTACGAATCTACCTCTTCTTCCCTAGCTATGGGTTAATTAGTAAGACTTTTATCACTAAAGCATTATTATCTCCAGAAAGTATTCTTACAATCTAAAAATATTCTCTGGCTTTAAATAACATGTAAAGGGTAAACATGTAAAGGGTTAATAAGCCGTAAAAAACGAATCAGTCACTCAATCAAAATCGAAATATATATTCACTGTGAACAGAATAGTGACACAATTTCGTACAAGGGATATCACTGCCGAGAAAGGAACTCTACGGTAGAAGGGATATACGGTAATGGCGTTTTTCTTGTTTTCAACTTGCAGCCAGTTCTGGAGATATTGTAAATCCCTGGACACTTTCCAGACAGACAACAGAAATGGTAAAGGGAAAGATGAAAGGGTATAAAGGGATAAAGAAAAGACAATGGAAAAAAGAAAAGAAAAAAAGGGCAAATCAGAAATACAAAAAAAGGTGAGATTGAAAAAAAGAAAACAAGAGAACAGACGACAGAAAAACATTTAAAAACTGCTATCAAAGAAAGAAAGAAAGAAAGAAAGAAAGAAAGAAAGAAAGAAAGAAAGAAAGAAAGAAAGATACGCTCTTGGGAAAAGCGAAAAGTGCGAATAATGTGATTGTTTGCTATCTGCTAGACTGGCATCGTGAGTTCGATCTTTTTCTGGTGGTCTAAAATTGTGCAGCTGTGCTAGAATATCGGTCGCCTGCTACGGATAGTGGAGTGTGGTAAATAAAATCTTCCGTTGGCGTCGGAAGCCTGTGTTTGAAGTCAAGTAAAAACAAGAAAACATTTGAATGTTGATTTTCAAAGCAGGCAGGTTGGGCCGCTTCATTTGCAAGACTGGCGTAACAGTCTGCTAAATCACACTGTGTCTTATTAAATTAAGTCCAGTAAAGATCGAAAAGCGAAAGAAGAAGAAAAAGAAGTTCGAGAAAGAAAAGAAGTACAAGAACAATAACAAGAAAAAAAGGAACATGAACAAGAGAAAGAAAATGGAAGATGAGTTCAAGAAGAAAGGAAAAAGACAACGAATGATAAGGATTTAAAAAAGAAGATAAAAAATAAGAAGAAGAAAAGTAAAAAAAAGAGTAAGAAGGAGAGAAAAATGAAGCGTTAAGAAGAAAAAGAAAAGGAAGAAAAAGTAGAAAAAGAGTAAGAAGAAGAGAAAAATGAAGAGTAAGAAGAAGAAAAAGAAGAGAAAAAGTAGAATAATACGAAGAAGAGTATGAAAAACAAGAAGAGAAAGAAAAAGAAAAAGAAAAAGAGAATAAGGAAAGTGAGAAGAAGAAGAACAGTAAGTAGATAAGGAAGAAGAAGGAAGAAGAAGGGTAAAAATAGAAAGAAGACTAAGAAGAAGAAAAAGGAAGAAGAAGAGCATTAAGAAGTAGGATGAAGAGCTGTAAGGAGATCAAGAAGGAAAAAAGTAAGAAGAAAAAGAACAAGAAGAAGAAGCAAAAAGAAGAAGAAGAAAAAGAAGAGTGAAGAAGTAAGAAGAAGAAGAAGAAAAAGAATAATAAAAAGAAGTGGAAGAGGAATAATAATAAAAAGAGTGAAAAAGGAAAGTAAGAAGAATAAGAGTATGAAGAAAAAGAAGTGGAAGAAGGTGAGGGCAAGAAGAAGAGCAAGAGGAAGAAGAGCAAAAACAAGAAGAAGAAGAAGAAGAAGAAGAAGAAGAAGAAGAAGAAAAGAGGAAATTCCATACAATAAAATAGCAATTAATTTTTACAGTAAAAGCATAAGAATGAAAATGAGATTATTAAAGTAAACCGGAGTTGATTTTGTAATGCTCATATATTTTTCTATACTTTGAAGTTATATTTTATTCTGAAACACCCCGTTGCGATATTCAGAAAGAAATAAGCTGAGGGCAATAAGAAACCCTGAGAAAAAACAGAAATTGTTTTTTCCATAAAGTAAAAAACCAAAAAATGAGATGTGCGTTGTGGTACAGTGGATATCGGCTCGGAACGCGAAACCGGATAGCCGAGTTCGATATTCCAGTTGAATCCATTGTATTCACTTACGCGCAAATACCCTTGGGAAAGGTATTAATCCGTCTTTTCCTTCCAGTTATGGGTTAAATAGCAGGACAGATTGGGTTCTATAGCCTTGGTCGGCAACCAGTCTACCGCAGAAAGCTAATGGCAACCTACTGCGGGATAATCTTCTGCCCAGTCAGTCATGTCTCTTTCGAGACATGATCGCCCAAGCGTGTATGACGTATGGCACTTAACTGACTGAAACCAAAAAAAAAAAAAGGTCAATATTTCACCGTGTTATCTCTTACGTCATAACTCAAACAAAAAATACTATTAGATTATTATTTTAGCAAAATTTTATTCTCAAAGAAATATGACAGAAAAAGATGAATTTTTATAAATTCTTTACGCATGAGTTGCCATATCTGGTTGGGTGCTCCTGCTATTCTCCTTGGGCTTCTCGACAAGGTACAGCGGAGGGTCTGTAATGTGATCGATACTGACTTGGCAGACCGCCTGCAGTCTCTCTCTCACCGGCGCGACGTGGCTTCCCTGTGTCTCTTCTATAAATACTTTCATGGCTTCTGCTCCGATGAACTTAGATCACTGGTGCCCCCTAGGTTCGAATTTGCACGAGATACTAGATTAGCAACTAGATCCCACCCTTTTACAGTGAAACCGATAAAATGCAACCGCAACTTCTACTCCAATAGTTTCTTTTCTCGCACGCCATTATCAATGCCGAGGTGATTCAGCATCTTATGGCCAACGGGCTGCCATTATCAATACCGAGGTGATTCAGCATCTTATGGCCAACGGGCTTCTCTCTGACAAACAGTACGGGTTTCGCTTCACCAGGTCTACTGCTGATATGCTAACGACCATTACCGAGTACATATACCAGGCACTCGACAAGAATGGTGAAGCCCGAACCGTTGCCTTGGATATCTCCAAAGCATTCGACAGGGTCTGGCATGCTGGCCTCTTGTGCAAACTGCGGAGCTATGGGATAACTGGACATCTGTTTGACCTCATCCAGTCTTTCCTCTCTAACCGCACATTGAAGGTGGTATTAAATGGGCATGCGTCCCAAAACTACCATACGAACGCGGGCGTCCCTCAAGGTTCCATCCTAGGTCCCACGCTCTTTCTGATCTACATTAATGATCTCCCCGACACTATTAGATCCCAAGTTGGCATGAATGCCGACGACACAACAATCTACTCTCGCATCGATCAGAAACCAGGTCTGGACGACAAAGTGAACCTCGCTGCCGTACTTGAAAGGGACCTCCAATCCGTAGTGGCCTGGGATAGGAAATGGTTGGTAAATTTCAATGCCTTTAAAACAAAGCTGTTATCAACTAACCACCATAGACAATTGCATCTACTGTCCCATTAGCATGGAACAGACTAGCCTCCCAGAGAGTAAAATACTACGCCTCCTTGGCCTTACACTCTCGGCAGACCTCAAATGGAATGACTATATTGAATCCATTGCCAAATCTGCTGCTATGAAAGTTGGCTCCCTGTGCAGGGCCCGGAAATTTTTCCCACCTGAATCTATTCTGCACATATACAAATCTACCATCCGCCCGTGTATTGAATATTGCTGCCACATCTGGTCGGGTGCCCCTGCTGCTCTCCTTGGGCTTCTTGACAAAATACAAGGGAGGATCTGTAACGTGGTTGATACTGACTTGGCAGACCGGCTGCAGCCGCTCTCTCACCGGCGTGATGTGGCTTCCCTGTGCCTCTTCTACAACTACCTTCATGGCTTCTGCTCCGATGAGCTTAGATCACTGGTGCCGCCTAAGCACGAATTTACACGAGATACTAGATTAGCAACTAGGTCCCACCCTTTTACAGTTAAACAAATAAGATGTAACCGTAAATTCTACTCCGACAGCTTCTTTTCTCGCGCTTCCCGCCTGTGGAACTCCCTTCCACAAGTCTGCTTTCCCGACAGTTACAATCTCCAGGTGTTTAAATGTAGGGTCAATAGACACCTCCTATCACACTAACTCCCAACTATTCTCAGAACACTCTCATCTACCCAACCCTCATTCTCGGTATCCTTACCCGCCTATCACCCACCCTCTGACATTTCCTATATTTAATCAGCCTTTCTTCACTCTACGTAGCCCCCTGTGCAGTAGTGGCAGTGACATGCCTTGCTCGGGGTGAAACACTTATAAAAAAAAATTTAAAAAAAACTTCCCGACTGTGAAATTCCCTTCCACATGACTGCTTCCCCGATCGCTACAATCTCCAGAAATTTAAATGTAAGGTCAATAGATACCTCTTATCACAGTAACTCGCATCCATTCTCTCAAACTCTCTTCCCATCTACCCCACCCCCATCTTAGGTATCCTCATCCGTCTATCACCCTCCTCCCGACATTTCCTATAGGTAACTATTTCTCATCACTTTCCCCTATGTAACCACCTGCGCAACAGTAGCAGTGGAATGCCTTGCTTGGGGTGAAATGATTAAATATATATATATATATGTGTGTGTGTGTGTGTGTGTGTGTGTGTGTGTGTGTGTGTGTGTGTTGAATATATAGATCGGAATCCAACAAGATGACTAGAATAAATAAAGAACTTTTTTATTATATATATATATATATATATATATATATATATATATATATATATGAATAGAATAAATAAGGCACGAGTAGGAAAAAGTGTATTTAATCTAACTTGATTCACTTATAACAAGCTTTTTTCAGCGATTTAATAAGGACGAATGATTTCTCGGATTTTTAAATCATTCGTCCTTATTAAATCTCTGAAGAAGCTTGTTATAAGTCAATCAAGTTAGACTAAATACACTTTTTCCTACTCGTGCCTTATTTATTCTATTCATATATATATATATATATATATATATATATATATATATATATATATAATAAAAAAGTGAAAGAACACGTAGATTAAAACCCCACTGTTCAAGTATTTACTTTTATAAAGAGTGCTCGATACAAAGTAGAACTTAATATTGTAATTTTGTTATTACAATGGCTTATGAAAGCATAATATCACTAATATCATTACACAAAAATTTTGTTTCAGAACAAAACTGTTCCTCTTCAGGTGATGTTTTTTTGTCAACATATCACCTGAAGAGGAACAGTTTTGTTCTGAAACATGAAATTTTTGTGTAGTGATATTCTGCTTTTATAAACCATTGTAATAACAAAATTTTACACACACACACACACACACACATACATATATATATATATATATATATTTATTAAATAATATATAGAAGTTTTGTCGATTTATTTTATGTAAATTCTTTTCATATCGTCTGATAAGCTTAATAGCATTATCGTTGAAAACAAAGAAAATAGAAAGCCATTGGGACAACTAATCGCTTCTGTTATCTATTATAGGCATTTAAGAATGTTTGCAGAGGTTTCGTAGTTAATTTCGTAGTTAATAACAGAAGCTATTGGTTATCTCAATGGCTTTCTATACTTAATACATGTCTTCCACACTCTCGTGTGGCCATGTGTGACGTCACAAGCTGTAGTGCGATTCTCGCTTCCAACATGCACGCACGTGTTTGCTGTTGCTTTGAAAATCTTCCCTGCAAACAAAATAGACGACTACGACTATCATTCGTCCGCGAACTGTTTAATACACTCAATATAATTGTCATCTTTGACAATGGCTGATATAAGCCGAAAGCTCAGAAAAGATTAAATTAAAAAAACATGCATCAATATTGTGATTTTCTTTCTTCTTTCAACGATAATGCTATTAAGCTTATCAGACGATATGAAAAGAATTTACATAAAATAAATCGACAAAACTTGTCTATATTATTTAATGAAACATGCATCAATGAAAAAATGCTGCCTAAATACACACACAATATATATATATATATATATATATATATATATATATTAAATATATTAAATTCTGTGTTAGTTTTTTTGTTTATACACATAAACATATATATATGTGTGTGTGTTTGTGTGTGTGTGCGCGCGCGTGCGTGTAGATAGATAGATAGATAGATAGATAGATAGATAGATAGATAGATAGATATGTCGAATCCGTGAACGGCGAGGATAATCCAAAAAGATCTACTGTATTTTATATAAAATATTAAGCGGTAGATCTGTATAGATAATTCGATGGATAATATCCAGAGCAATATGATATCTATAAAGGAAAACTCATATATAAACAAAAAATTACCACAAAATTTAATTATGGCTTTGAAAATTAAGGAACGCATACTTTCTTTTAAAGGTACCTTTTCCGTCCAACACTTCTTCAGAAAAATTTGTTGGTCCGACAACAATCAAAACGACGAAAATGACAAAGGCAGACACGGGAGAGGGTAATTTTTAGTGTCTCCCTAATAACCTACCATTTTCAGTTTTGCAGTTTTTGTCATTGTCGCTCAAACGAATCTTTCCGAAGAATTGCTTGACGAAAAAGGACCCTTTAAAAGAATGCGTTCCGTCATTTTTAAAGTATGTGTGTGTGTGTGTGTGTGTGTGTGTGTGTGTGTGTGTGTGTGTGTGTGTTATAGGTACCTCCAAAGAAATGTAATACAGGGCTTAAAATACATCAAGCTTTTATTTTAGGTTTAACATATTAAAATAGCTAATAGATTAAAATATTAGGTTTAACATATTAAAATAGCTAATAGATTAAAATAGATAATAAATGATATTTAATATTTCCAGTAAGTGAAATATTTTGCTGTATTTCAAACTGAGTCTAAATTTAAAACTGAATCTAACTTGACTGGAATGAGTTTTTTTTTTAGATCTTTAAAAAATAAAACGTATTTTTTCTGAAATTTTATTTGAGGGAGATTAGTTGATTTTAATTAATTTGATTTGAAAGAATTATCACTCACTTTCAGTTTAAAATATCACAGAAAACACGTGGGTGGCTATTTTCATGATATGTTAAAAACTTTCTCATTAGACTTAAATTTCAGAGTTTTTTCTAAGAAGGGATATAGATGTAATACTTACTTGATTATAATAAGAACGGCTTTTTATATATTTTTAAACTACCCAGTAATTATTAAAATATAAGAAAGTATATATAGTAAATAAAAAATAAAAATAACTTTCTTTTCTTCACTCTTTTCAAATTCGCGAGCCAGTGTGAAAATATATATTTTTTAACCAACAGAAAAAAAGATTGTCTTCATGCTGAGGAAAAGATCAAGGAAAATTTCGCGAGCAAGTGTGAAAATATTAATTGACTAATGAAAAGAGAGCGATTTAAAGAAATCAACAAATTGAACTTTCAATAACTCGTAGCCGACCACGTGACCAAGTCGGCCTACTTATTTTACGTTCTTCGGTCGGTCAAACAAAGAGAAAGAGAGGGGAAGCTAAGAGCACTCAACCCAGCATAATGTAAAAGAAATTGTCGACTGCTGATCGGGCACAACTGTCCCAGCGATTCATATTCGCACCCTCTTACTTTCTCTCTCGTGCCGCTTTCTTTATTTCTCCCTCTTCCTTTTCAACTACTCGCCGTACACAAAAAGAAAGAGAGGAACAAGACATTACTACTACTTTGTTGATACATCACATCGAAAACATGGACTTATCTTTATCTGTACAAACCACATTTCTCTAAACAAACAAACTTTTAATACTTTAAACTACTTTCTCTTAGAAAAGTTTTACAGTTTAATAATTACATACATACAATTTGATGTTGTGCTGTTCGATAAATAAATTTTCATTTATTTATATAAACGAGACAGTTTTGTCTTTTTAACTTTCTAATAATCTTAACTTGTGGAGACTTCGGTTGTGTTTGGCACAAGGCCGATTTCACAAATATAATTGATGTCTCCAAAAATATTTTAAGCAAAGTAATATTGTGTTAAATTTTTAGGTACTTTATAATCTTACTTTTAAAGACACTTGAAGAAATGTTAAAAACTGACAAAGTATTTTAAATTTTCTATAATTACTGCTCTTATTAAAATTGTTATTCTTTTGTCAATAGTGCTCATGAAATGTTTTATCCATAAAAACTAAAAGTCTTTTTTAAATTAAATAATATCTTAGTTTTACTGCATTTTTTATTTTAAAATTAAGAGCAGATTTTCATTAAACCTAAAAACAGACAGAACATTCAATTTAAACAGCAATGCATGCAAAAATTGCAAACAACCCCATATTTATCAACAAAAATTCCACTGCCATTAATGTATTCAAACACACACCTAGAATCATAGACAAAAGAACATCAACGAACTCTATAAGCATGAAAATATTCAATGAAAAGAAAGAAACGTACGAATCAGCACTAACAAATAAAAGCGTATATTCAAACTTGAATACACAAACAAAAACATACCAAACAAAAACAATAGAGAAAAAAATCTCGTTCAGCCACCACCCCCCGCTACATCATACAATAAAAGCAAAAATATGAAAAAAAATTCCCCAAATGTAATTATCAAAAAATATCACCAAAAACAGTCAAAATCTAAACTTATTTCGAAATGGAACTTTGTCTCTGTGTATGTGTGTATGTGTGTGTGTGTGTGTGTGTGTGTGTGTGTGTGTGTGTGTGTGTGTGTCCGTCCGTTACCTATAGACTCCGAAACGGCTGAACCGATTTTCTTGAAAATTTACACAGTTGTACTACAAGCGTCTGCGAGTGTTCTTAGCTAGGTTTTGTGTCAAGGTACCCCCGATAAATATCGATAATCGAAAAAATCGGGTTATAGAAGGCGTGGTCTGATTTTAATCAAATTTGATACACTCATAGACAAAGACATAAGAAACGATATTCAGAAGTTTCAAGGTTGCAGTCCTTACAATAGTGCAGAAAATCGATAATATATATATATATATATAAAAGGCAAGTTTTTGTGTGTGTGTGTCTGTTTATCTGCCTGTATGTCTGTATTTTTTCAGCCCATTTATTTTAGTTTTTGCTTCGTTCTAAGTAGGTATAATTGTAGTTCTTAGTCTCAGCCATGAGACCATTTACTCAGAGGACTTATTTAGCCTTCAAAATTCAGTTTACGACGAAACAAACTTGTTTGATATCGATACCAGGAAATCAAAATTTGACTTACATCCATTCATTTTTCTTTCAGTCTACGGTTTCGCTTTAACTGGAAACAACTATTGCTTTTTAGTCTTTCGTGCCAACGTCCAAAGAGTCTGAGCTCCAGGACCATGGATTAGTTTTAAAGCTTTCATTACACCCGAGCAACGCCGGGCTATACTGCTAGTTATATATGAAAGAGGTGAAAATAACGAAAAAGAAGTCGGCTTGATTCTGGATCAAAACCTGAAGAAATGCGTTCTGGGATACTGTCACTTATCTGATAGAGTCTTTGTGGGTTAAACTGAAACGGAAGCCCCTCGACATGGCTATTATAATGGTATACATACCCACAACACAAAATACAAAAGAAGAAATCGAATCCTTCTATCCATGTTGGACAATGTCATGGCTCAGTGCAAGTCACAAGAAATCAGAATTATGATATGATATGAAAAATAAAAACATACATACATAATATACACATACAAACAAAAATGCATATAACCCGATTTTTTCGATTATCGATTTTCGATATTTATCGGGGGTACGTCGACACAAAACCCAGCTAAGAACACTCGCAGACTCTTATAGTACAACTGTGAATTTTTCAAGAAAACCGGTTCAGCCGTTTCGGAGTCTATAGATAACGGACACACACACACACACACACACACAGACACACACACACACAGACAAAGTTCCATTTATAAATAAGTTTAGATTCTGTGCTTGTCACTGACAAAATCTCCATTGTTAGGCCACCTCATTTCGAATATTCCCAAAATGTTGATGTCTAATCTGATCATCTCCTGATTTACATTTTCCAGCTGTCTGAAGTTGTTCAACGTCCTGATATTCCATGTTCCAAGAGTTATTTTATTCTGCTTGGTGTGAACAGTTGCAGGATAACGGTCCGGTAACACCTGTCGCTCATGACGCCCGAATCCGGACGAGAAGTCAGTTCGGAGGAAATTGGCCCCCATTACGTCATTTGTGCTAACAATATGAAGAAAATAATAAAACAAACAATAAGAAAATATCCAACAAAACCAATAGCAAAAAATCAAATAATCGTCGGCTTTTAATGAAACTTTCAGGACTTATTCACAAATGAATGAAATTATTTTTCAACTTATTATTTTTTCAAAATATTTGTTATTTTTTGTTTTACATCTGTTAGCCACCTCTACGTAAATTCATTAAATTTTTTTATATAAGTTAAATTTTGTGAGGAAAATTAATTTTATTAGTTAAACGCAGGGCTCATTGGGGAATGTAAATCAACTATTTTTTTAAAAACATTTTGCTTTTATTTCCGAAAATCTTTTCCCAATAGTAAAATAAAAAATGTCATAAAACTATGACATTATTCAGTTTAATAAGCTTTTAAATGCTTTAATAAATAATATATATTAAGGATATTATAGTCTGAAGAAAAAAAATTTCGATTAATAATAAAATTTTAAAAGAATTGTTTTCATTTTTTAATTATAATAATTTACAAAGTTTCAAAAATATTTTAAAAATACTTCAAAGATTTGTTGTCATTAGTTTCGTAATTTATCAAATGAAGAACACTTAATTTGCTAATTTTCCCAAAAATAATGTGTCACAAATGTATATTTTATTTTTACAAGATTTTTAAATCCAAGAATTAATTTTTGTTTACAAATGTGTCGATCGCTCAAAAATGGCCGAAAATTGAAAAATTAAATCATATATATATATATATATATATATATATATATATATATATAGAAAAAATTTAGGTTCCAGTCAATATAATTTCTGTTTGAAATACACCAGGGTGTTTTGCTTATTGGAAATAGTAAATTTAATCATTTAGCTTTCAATTAAAACTAAAATAAAAGTTTCAAGAAAACTTTTTTTCATTTCAAAAATTCAATTTAAAAATTAGTTATCGAAAATGAGTGGAGGTACCTACCCTTGTGCAATCTATCCTGTGTTCATTATTTTTTTCTGTTCTAAATCTCAATGCATTTGAGGGTTTTAGAATTTATAAATTTCACACCTTGAATTCTTATGATAAATTTAGGGTATGTGCAGGCATTAGTTTCATTCTAATTCCAGATTTGAATTTAAATACATTGTATTCATTTTCGATTTTGCTAGTTGAATTGTTCACCTATATTGCATATGATCCATTATTGTTCATAATTAGGTCAGAATAAAATTCATAATTTTCATGAATACTACCCTACGAAAATTGAGATGTAGTAGATTGGGGGCCCCGTATCATAGATTCGGGTGTGAGGGGCACGTGACCTTTGCACCAACTCCGATTGCGTACATGTATACTTGTTAAGAAAAACGGCGTTGTTCGCTCAAAATCAAGACACCATTTAGGTGGTATGGATGACGACTATAGAGGTATCGATACCATCTTTTCAACAAAACGATAGAGAACAAAAACAAACACATGACAGATTGAAATTATTTACTTTGTTTGGACTGTTGTCCACGTCTTTATTGCCGTACTCACGACGTTTCGGCCGTTGTACGCTCCGACCCTCTTCAGGTGACTGGAATTTTGAACCAAACTATTTATTTCAATCACTGGGGTAGGTTCTTCTCATTTTATAAGTCATGCTACTTCTGGATGAAATGTTGCGAAACATTTATTCCATAAAATAAGAATAAGTAGTTGGCGTACTAGATTGCTATGTGATGTCAGTTCTTCAAAATTGCAGTGAATGCGGGACAATATCATCAAAGATGAAGAAAACACTTGAAGCAACTGAAATGTGGTTCTACAGAAGGATGTTGCGGATATCATGGACCGAGCATGTAAGCAATGATGATGTGTTGGAAAGGATGGAAACGAAAAGGAAATTAATATTGAACATCAGGAAGAGACAACTAAAGTTCCTGAGACATTCAATGAGGAAGGAGGGCTTGGAGAACCTGATATTAACAGGACAGATAAAGGGGAAAAGAGACAGAGGAAAGCAGAGGATAGCATATTTGAAGGGCCTGCGCAGGTGGATGACAGAACGGGGGTTGCGAGATATTACACAAGAAAGTGTGCTAAGTGCCACCAGGGATAGGGAGACGTGGAAATCCATGATCGCCTACGTCCTGAAAGGACAAGGCACATAGAAGAAGAAGTTGGCGGCCACAACTTTAAGAACGATATGCAACTAACACAGTGTTGATAACAGGCGCAGAAAAAAATTAGAAAAAAATCCTACAGTCTGCATTTTTTCCCACCAAAATCTAAGGGCTGTAACAGTCGTTCCCAAACTGTGGACCTCATGGGTAGAGGCGGAAGAGGATAGCAAAATGTTTGTAATATTGTCTGTTATTGTGTAGAAAATAAAATTTAGGCTTCTTTTAATACGCAATTATGTGGGTACGTATTTGTGTTTTATTTTCTACAGGATAAATTTTAACACATAGATAAATGTCACATTTTTTATACACGGTGTCCATAAAGTCCGTGCGGACTTTTAAAAATTTATAACTTTATTTGTATTTGTGATAGAAATAATCTATAAAACGTGTTATAAAGTTTAATGTACCTAGTTTTAAGCATAGTTATTGAATAATTCTTTACCACAAAATTTGCAATAATTTTATTATGAGTAAAAAATATTATTAAAATCGTATTCGCCTTTGTATTGCTAATGATGGAGGACATGTGGAAACTTAAATAAAATTTCAATAAAACCTTAAAATATATAGATTTACTCCTTTCTAATCCTTTTTACAAATTATTTCTATCACAAATACAAATAAAGTTATAAATGTTTTAAAGTGCATACGAACTTTATGGACACGTGTATAAAGAATAACAATATTACATTATGAATGCACATGACGCAGAGAATAAAAGCGTTGGTTAAATCCAGTGACTTGACCCAAAGAGTTGAGAACGACAGTTCAGCAATGGTGAACAAAAACTTAGAGAGATAAGTTAAAGGGAGATAACAAAAACATCCGGAAGTGGTATGATTCATGGAAAGAGAACAATATAATTCCGGTGATTGAAATAAACGGGTTCCGTTTGAAATTCCAATCCGGGGCGTACAATGGCCGAAACGTTGTGAATATGGCTTTACAGATGAAAATAATTAAAATACAATCCTCTGAGAAGTATATACAAATAATAATACAAGAAAATGTACTAGTTCGTACGCAAATAGATGAAAATAGAGAAAGCATTTTGGTGCAGTGGATATCGGCTCAGAACGAGAAATCGGGGAGCCAAGTTCGAATTCTAGTTGAATTTCTTGCATTTACTTATGCACAAATACTCTTGGGAAAGGTACTAATCCGCCTCTTCCCTTTAGTTATGGGCTAAATAATAGGACAGATTGGGTTCTATAGCCTTGGCTGGCAACCAGTCTACCGCAGAAAACAGTGGCAACCTACTGTGGGATATTCACAGTAGGAACAAGGCTACTACATTTTGACGTATAAAAAAAGAAAGAGAGAGAGAGAGAGAGAGAGAGAGAGAGAGAGAGAAGAAAAGCTTATGCCACTCGATAGATAGATAGATAGATAGATAGATAGATAGATAGATAGATAGATAGATTCAGGCAGAAGTGGTACACACATAATGTGCAAATGTAATTATTTTAAGGGAGGTAATTCAATAAATATATTTTATTTATCTCCCTTGAATCTCACGTCAACCTACTGAGAAATTCAACTGGCTAATGCAGAAAATTTCTAAGACACATGCTAATCGTGTAAGACAATTTTTGAGTAACTGAGTTTTCTAAAGGATTGTCTAAATCCTGAAGACACACGTTGCATTGATAGAGATTAAATTGCCTGACACTAGAATCACCCTGAGTAAATCAACACCCTCATATTCATATAGATTTTTTTAAATTTTTTACTGTCAGTCTGAGTTATTAATGACTATTGTTAGCTATTATAGTTTTCTAGTAATTTTATTTTAATCGTTTCACCCCAAGCAAGGCGGGGCTGCTACCAGTTTGCAGGGGTTACAGTGAGAGAAAAGACTGGGTACAGGCGGTATTGAAGAAAGAATAAAAGATTACCAGGATTCAAGAAGATAGAAAATGGCGAATTATGTTGCATTTAAATTTTTTGAGATTGTAGATATCAGGGAAGCAAGAAAGGAATTACACAGGCGGAAAGTTAAAGAGAAGAAACTATTGGAGTAGAAGTGGGGGTGATATTTAACTATTTCAAAGGTAAAAGGTTGGATTCTAGATGCCAATTTAGTAGCATGTTTAAATTCATGTGGTCAGAGCATCAGGGAAAAGCTCGTCAGAGCAGCTGCCATGAAAATATTTGTAGAAAAGACAGAAGGAAGCTGCGTCACGTCGGTAGGAAAGTGACTGAAGTTGAGATGCCAAGTCAAGACTGATTATATTGCTGATTGTTTATATATATATATATATATATATTACTTATGATCCATTATTGTATATAATTAGATTACAACAAGAGCAGTCAAAGACCACAAACCTCTCCCAAGGCAATCCAATATCATCTTAGTGATTAACAAGAGATGTTTATTAAAATTATAAGAAATGCAATAAACTTGACCGCCCCCATTTTTTTATTTTTTTTTATTTTTATTTTTTTTGCTTTTAAGTAATAAATATTAAATCTATATTATGAATAATAATATTTTCGTGGAAAAAATAGTGCATTCAGAAAATTAATGGCACAAAGCAATCTAGGGGAGATCTGTCATGTGAAACGTATAAAACTTTTAGTAAAAAAAAAACGGGAAAATGACCTCAAAACTTTATCTCGTATTGAATCAAACCTAAAATTTAATCATTTCGTGCCAGTCATGAAGCCAATCATCCCTGAAAGTTTCATCGGAATCCATTCAGCGGGTCTTGAGATATCTTGACCACAGCACGACAGACAAACAGACACGAGTCCGAAAACAATACCCACGTCTTAAAGCAGAGATAATAAAATATTTATTTTATATGAATACAGCCTCATGGAAATTTATATGTAGTAGAGTAGGGAGAGCTGTAACATAGTGTTGGGACGCCCGCACCTATTCGGCTACAATGGACTATTCCATTACTATGTAAAGTAATGGTGGCATCTACGAGAGGAGAGTGTGCCGAGCAGCCGATCGACAAGTCAGTCGTAGACTTCCGGTGACGACCCGGAAGTACCCATTGCTCATACTACGTCTTACGACGGTTGAGACGATTAACCTCTATTCTTGTATTGCATACTAATAACCTTTGTAAATACTATTTTCACGGAATACAACAATTAACCTATTCCTGTTGTTGAGTTATTTATTCTTACTCACGACATAACACATAGATTGTGGGGACACGAGATCCTTGTAGCCTTCACTGATTCTAAGCAAAGAGTCAAGAACTATATGCTATAATCTTGCCTCGTGCGCACAAGTACTTTGATCCTAGAAACGTTCAGGTTCAACAACGGCTACTGAAAGGATTTCAACCCGATCCAGTTACCAAATGACTAAACATCTTTTTTCATAACTCTTCCTGGTCAGCACAATAAATATGGTCTAAATCAGATCTTATGCTGGTTTGGATTGTTTTCAGAAGATGAATGTCGTACATTCACTAATGAATTAGAACACTCTCAGCTATTAGTGTGTGTATACATGATATATCACACGCTAAAAGTCTGACTCCTTCTACCGAGTGCCCATAGCTCAGAGGCAGAATCGCCGACTGACTCCAATTCGGTCGGGTTTCAATCCTGGGTAAAAACAATCGGATATCTAACCGTACTGATGAGCTGTGATACAGCGAAACAGATCTGTCTGCGGATGACTATTTATGCTCTCACAATCCCTAATTGAGCACTCTGGAAGAATGGTAGACTTTAAAAAAACAGTAGCTACTCTAGCATCTACGCATCGTTCATTCAGTAATTAATTAGAACACTCTCAGCTTTTTGCGTGTGTACACTGTAACACGCTAAAAGTTTGCCTTCTTCTATCGCTGACGTCAATTCGGCCGGGTTTGATTCCTGGTTAAAAGCAATCGGATGTCTAACCGTACTGATGAGCCATGATACAGCGAAACAGATCTGTCTGCGGATGACTATATATATATATATATATATATATATATATATATATATATATATATATGATATTTCAATACTAGAATGAGGCACCTCATTGTTCAGTAATGTTTAGTGAGGTTATTCTGGTCTGTCGTTACTGATCGATCACCACTGGGTGTTTCATGCAATGTTCAACAACAAGGACTGACATCGTAAAATCAAAACAACATAATTTAACGAATACTGTTTTCACATTTTGAAATGACTTGAATTACACGAATATATCGGCTCCATAGCTGTATCTACTGCTAAGAAGATTGAGTCCCTGTGCCTGGCCAGAAAGTTTTTCTCGTCAAAATCCATCTTGCACATTTATAAATCTACCATTCGTCTGTCCATTGAATACTGTTGCCATATCTGGTCGGGTGCTCCTACTATTCATTTTGAGGTTCTCGACAAAATCTAAAGAACGATCTGCAATATAAACGATCCTGACCTGGCATTTCGACTTCAGTCACTTTCTCGCCGACATGACGTGACTTTCCTTTGTCTTTTCTACAAATATTGTCAAGGGATCTGCTCTGACGACCTTTTTCCTCTGGTGTCCCGTCCACATGAATTTAAGCGTGGCATTTAGGTCTCATGCTGTTACCTTTGAAATACTTAAATGTAACCACCACTTCTACTCCAATAGTTTCCTTTCTCGCACTTTCTGCTCGTGGAACTCACTTTCTTTGTTTCCTTGATAGCCACAATCTCCAAAAATTTAAATGCATCGTCAGATGCCATCTTCTATCTCCTTTGATCCCATCGATCTTTTATCCTTTATTCGACACCGCCTGTAACCAGTCCTTTCTTTCCCTGTAAACCCCTGCGCACTAGTGTTGAATCCGCCTTAGGGCTGAAAAACAGGACAGATTGACACTGACCTGTTTCTAATATTACTACTAACCCTAGAACGGTATGACTTCAAAACTACTACTACCTGACTTTCTTCAAGCTACTGGCAATATCCACCTTAAAAAAAGAACATTTTTGAGACACTTAATTTGATGACTGACTCTGAAGCAAAATATATATATATATATATATATATATATATATATATATATATATATATATATATATATATATTACTTATTTTATATCGTGGAGTCAGTTCGTTTTCTTCCAAAGTTTCTTGTATCGAAAATCTTACCAAATATTCAGAAACAAACATTTACTCAATTTCTTTTATTAGATACTAGCTGTATAACCCGGCGTTGCTCGAGGTTTAGTGGTTATGTTGAAATGGTAAGGTCAAGTGCTTATTCAAAAAGTTATAGTATGAGTTTGCCGTGACGCGTCGGTAAAAAACAAATGCTAATTATGTTTTGGTTTTTGTTGTATTTGTAAAACGGGATTCATGCTTGGTTAATTTTGCCAATAAACGCGAATGATGTATGTACAATTAGAAGAACAGGGTCGGACGTTACAGGAGATGCAATGACGTTGTGACGCAGAAGTGGATGCATTGTTCCTTCTACGTCAGAAGGGTTGGCACCTTGTAAAAACGTGAAATTATTATGGCATATGATAAGGTAGAAGTTACAAAACAGACCCGATTTTTGTTGGACTACAACTAAACGTTTCGGAAAAATAAAAGATCGCAAAAAGCAACATTTTCATTAATTTTTAACACACCCTCTGAATTTTTGATCATATCAAGGCGTCAGACCTTGATCTACAAGTGACTCGATTTTGGTTGGGTAGTATAAAAAAAGACGAATGATGATGAGGGGGATGCAAAAAGTGTAGTGCAACGCTCGCTCGCCGACAGGCCAGTTGTTTTTCTTTCTTTCTTTGGTCGCCTCAAGGAAATGGATTTCAGGTTTCCTTTTCTCGGCCCGTTACACAGGGCAGTTGTGAAACAGACACCAACTAAGGCGCTACTCCTTCCTCTTTGTTAGTTTGACTGTCAATCCGCAACTTCGACACACACAATCCACCGAAAAAATCCACTCTCCACTGCAGTGCTGGCACTTGCTATTTATGTCATTTCAAGACGGCCAAAATTTGCACGTGTGCAAATATCGTCTCGTTTTGGACGAGATAGGCGCGCATAAATTGTCTTCAATAGCGGCCATCTTTCTTTTTTGTTATTATCTTGCAGGCAAGACACGTTCGCGCTTGTTTTGATTTCCGAGGTAATTCATGTCTTTCGTTACAGGTTGAGTTTCAGTGAAGCGTCTTGGAGAAATGCATAAAAGTGCGCAAAAGACAACCCTAAATTATGTTTGTCGTTAATCTTTGACGAACCCAGTACATTGATTCAAAAGTTTTTTTGTGTACATCAAAGGTTCATGTGATGATCGACAAGTGACAATTTCGGTTGAAATCGAACCAACGGTTTCGGAGCAGCAGGGTTCGTTAGAATAGAGACACACACACAGACAGGCATATCCATTTTATAGATATAGATTATATTACATCATAGCATCCTCCATAAGTTACTTTGATTTTCAATTTACCTGACGCAAATTTATGAACGTTTTTAAATTTAAGAATTTTTAGAAGTTACATATATATATATATATATATATATATATATATATATATATATATATATATAGGTAATGTCATGTCCGCGAATAGCGAGGACAATCCAACAATATTTACTTAATATAAAATACTAAGTTTTAGATCTGTATAAAGAGTTCAATGGGAGTTATCCAGAGCAATATGATATTCCGGGAAAATATTTGTACCAAATAGAAAGAATATAGTGTGGTCTGATGAAATGAGCTAATTTAGTTCATAGAAATGAATTATAATTTATAAACACTCTAAATGAAGTGTTAAGTTCTCCTTTATATATATATATATATATATATATATATATATATATATATATATATATATATATATAGCATATTGTAAGAAAGTTATGGAACATGTAGGTTTTAAACCCACTGGTCATGCATTTACTTTTATAAAGAGTGCTCGATACAACGTAGAGCTTTATATTGTAATGTTTGTTACAATGGTTTATAAAAGCATAGTATCACTACACAAAAATTTTCGCGTTTTGGAGCCACGTTTGCCACTCTTCTGATGATAAGGTTACATGAAAAATAAGTGGTGAAAACGATTTATTTTTGGTAATATGATATGTAAGTGAATGTGGTGGGAATGTAGTACGATTTAGCCGACAGTTTGTAGCCATAGTGATACAGCCTTGGGTTAGGTGAGGGGTGCGGAGTAGCTTAGTTTTGGACAGGTCACTATAGTTTTGTCTGGGTAATTTTTATATTGGGATGTAAGGTTTTTTAAGGAAGGATAGATACTTTTTTTTACTACTATCGATGAGTGGATGGAATAAAGTTGCTATTAATGTTGTGTGAATTTATTTTCTTTTATTTATTGGATGTTCTTTTTTTATCTTGAGGTTTAAACATGGGTATTTATTACCGTTTTGGAGGGGATTATTTTATGTGAATTTTTTGGTTAATTGAATTTTAATGAAAAATATTTTTGATGTTTATATAACACTGCGAATTCATCTTTACGGTTCAATAATTCGCCATTGTTGGGGTACTTTAGAATGTGTAGTTTTTCACTTAAGCATAAAGAGCAGATGTCATTAAGCGAGTTGCAGGTTCTAGTTTTTTCCAGGATTTTCCATTTTTTTTTTTAATCATATCACCCCGAGCAAGGCGGTAATGCCACTGATGCGCAGGGGGCTACATAAGAGTGAAAAGATTGGAAAAGAGAAAACAGGAAACCACATCCTAAACAGGAAACAAGGGATGAGCCTCTTCACCTGTTCAATAGACGTGGGTGGAGTGTGAACCGTGTTTTTACTTTGAGTTCCTGTTTTGTGTCTTTTAATTTCCAAAAATATGTAGAAAAGTATGTTTGGTTTCGATATAAGTTGTTTTTGAATGAAGTTAAGTGCATGTACCAGCGCTGCTTAAAGGTGTTCTTTGTAGATCCGATATACGTTTTATTGATAGTGGGGTTTTCTATTGATGTTATATTGCATTGATAGACAACTGAATTTAATTTACATCTATTTTGTAGTGGGAAATTGTTGGGGTTTTTACAATTGCAAAGGTTTTTATTGTATTGTTGTCCTCTTTATTATTTTGGTAGTTAATTTTATTTTGATCCACGTGTTGATTTAAGATATATTTATTGTAATTAGTTATGATTTTTTCGAGGTTGTTTGTACAACTATAACTCAGTTCCAGTATATTTTTGTTAAAAGTTTTACTTAGAGGGTTGTTAGTGGAGAAGTGTTTTTAATTAAATTGAGGAACCTCTGCTCTAACTTGGTGTTTACCATATGGTTGAAAGGAGATGTGTACCAAATGAATTTTCTATTTCTATTTTTCCTTTTATGGTTATAGTTTGTTATATACTTGATGTTTTGGTTTTTGTAGCCACTTTTTAGGGACTTATTGTAAATACTTTTATGTTTGTTAAATATTTCTTCACTGGAAGAGTTTTTACTGATTCTATATTCTATGGAGGAGGGTATATGTTTGATTATACTTGGGGGTGATTTGACTTTGGGTGGATGTATAATGGATATTCATTGGGTTTTATGTATGGTTGGTAATTATTATTTACTAAGTCGAGTGTTACATCTAGGAAGTTTACTACTTTTAAATTAATGTTGACTATTATTTTTAGGTTTAAACTTTTGAATTATCTGTGGATAGGTTTTCTTATTTTGTCTATTTTAAAATGTGTAGAATTTTGTACTAACTTGAGACCATCGTCTATATATAATCCTATGTCTTGTGTGCTTATGTCATGGTGTGCAGTAAGATTATACAGTGCAAATAAGCCAATGAGATCGTAAGAAACTGCAGAGTCTAACGCACCCATTGTAATATCATATTGGTTAATAGAGTTATTTTTTATCCATTGTTCTTGGTTGTGGATAAGAACAAATTTCTTGGCGGCCATTATTATATTATATTCGTCCTTGGTTAAGTCCGAGTAGTATGTGGCAAATTCCAGTGCTAAAGTGAAGAGGTCTTACACTATATATATATATATATATATATATATATATATATATATATTGATTATTCAGTTACTTAGTTTCTGGTCATAATACAATTAAACCAGTGCACAGTTGTATTAAAAAGTATTCAATACAATTGTATTGTAGAACTTTTGAATATTCATTATTTGTAAACGAGCTATTAAGCGTAATAACTCGTTTACAAATGAAGAATGTATATATTTGAGTTCTTTCGGTGAATGGCGTGTGTATACACTGCTTATATACAACACGTTAAAATTTCCTTTCTCTGATTCCATGCGCCTATGGCTTAGTAGCGACTTCGACTGACAACAAATCGGTCGAGTTTCAATCCCGGCCAGAAGCAAGTGGATGTGTCTATCCACATTGATGTATGTGGATGACATATATATATACTAGCAGTATAACCCGGCGTTGCTCGGGTGTAATGAAAGCTTAAAAAATAATCCATGGTCCTGGAGCTCTGACTTAGCCTAAAGAATATTTGTGTGAAGTTTGGTGAGAATCGGATAAAAATTGTGGATTTGTATAAAGAACATACAGGCAGATAAACAGACACACACACAAACATCTTGCCTTATATATATATATATATATTATCGATTTTCTGCACTATTGTAAGAACTGCAACCTTGAAATTTCTGAATATCGTTTCTTATGTCTTTGTCTATGAGTGCATCAAATTTTATTAAAATCGGACCACTCCTTCTATAACCCGACTTTTTCGATTATCGATTTACGATATCTATCGGGGGTACCTCGACACAAAAACTAGCTAAGAACGCTCGTAGATGCTTATAGTGCAACTGTGCAAATTTTCAAGAAAATCGGTTCAGCCGTTTCGGAGTTTGTAGGTAACAGACACACACACACACACACACACAGACACACACACACTGACACACACACACACACACACACACATACACGCACGGACAAAGTTCCATTTATAAATAAGTTTATATATCTTTTCCTCAATCCCCAGTCTTTTCTTTCATTTTCTCTCCCTGCAAACCCTTGCGAACTAGTAGCATTTCCGCGTTGCTTGGGCAGATAATATGATGAATTAGAAATATGTTGGAAAGCCTAATCTAATAGAAAATCTATTTGATATAAAGCTTTTCAATACAGAACGAGGTGCCCTCAACTTCGGTTTAAATTTTGCCACCTGAATCCGCAAAGAAGACATACTAGACATTATAGCAAACAATAACAGACATAGCGACTCCGATTTCACAAAAGGTTTCATTCAAAGCATGATCACTGCTACTATAGAAACCAATAATGAAAATGCATTACCACTGTGACACCTAGATGCACTAAAGAACCAAGCGAGAAATAAGGACATCCACATCACTCCCTCTGACTAGGGAGCGGAGATTGTAATCATGAACAAGTATACATACATAGAAAAATTTCAATCACTATTTGAAGATACCAACACAAATTGGAGTAGATAGACTAGAGGATCGCCCGGTTCACACTCCACCCACGTCTATTGAACAGGTGTAGAGGCTCATCTCTTGTTCCCTGTTTAGGATGTGGTTTCCGGCTTTCTCTTTTCCAATCTTTTCACACTTTTCTTTTTTCTCAATTGGAGTAGATAGACTAAACTATCGATAGATTGGGTTCTATAGCTTTGGCTCGCAACCAGTCTATCGCAGAAAGCAATGGCAACCCACTGTGGGATAACCTTCTTTCGAGACATGATCGCCCAAAGCGTGTATCACGTATGGCACTTAACTGACAGAATTAAAAATTAATACACATCGTGGTATACACTATTTACATTTTTCGGACTGTTGTCTTCGTCATTTTTTTATATAATCATATCGCCCCAAGCAAGGCAGTTTACTGCCACAACGGTCGAAACGTCATAAACATTGGTAATAACAGGGGTTAACTCTCACAACAGACCACAAATGGAATGGTTATATAGAGTCCATAGCTAAATCCGCTGGTAAGAAGGTCGGTTCTCTGTATAGGGCCAGGACGTTTTTCTCGTCTGAAACAATCTTGCAAATATACAAATCTACCATCAGTCCGTGCATTGAATATTGCTGCCATATCTGGTCGGGTGCTCCTGCTATCCGCCTAGGAGTTCTTGACAAAATCCAACGGAGAATCTGTACTGTGATCGATCCCGACTTGGCAGCTCGGATACAGTCACTTTCTCACCAGCGCAATGTGGCTTCCCTGTGTCTCTTCTGCAAATATTTTCACGGCTTCTGCTCCGGTGAACTTAGCTCACTGTTTCCTCCTATTCATGAATTTACTCGAGATACAAGATGAGCAACTAGGTCCCATCCTTTTACTGTGAAACCAATAAATTGTAAACACAAGTTCAACTTTATCAGCTTCTTTTCTCGCACTTCCCGCCTGTGGAATTCCCTTTCGTTTACTTGCTTTCCCAACAGCTACAATCTTCAAAAATTCAAATGTAAAGTCAATAGTCATCTCCTATCTCACTAACTTGTATCCCCTCCCCCTCTCTCTCTCTCTCTCTCTCTCTCTCTCTCTCATTCTCCTTTCTTTGTTCACTCCACTCTGATCAGTATTCTCATCTTTCTCCTACCACTTTCTGACACCCATTGTAACCTGTCACTCTTTCTCATAACTTACCTCCTATGTAACCTCCTGCTCAGCAGTGGCAGTAAAATGCTTTTGTTTGGGGTGACACGATTATAAAAAAAATGTAAGTTTGTGTGGCCCGTAGGAGTGGGCGCACACACAAATAAACATTATCATCCGAATATAACTAATTCCTATTAGATACACACGCTTACAAATATGCATTGCATCCGACTCCCACATAGACAAAGTAGAAGTATGATACAATCACATACATTAAGCAAAATTTTCCTGATAGACTTGGAATCGATTATTTTATTTGGCGATTCGAAAGGATGCTTAATTTCTCCTTTAGTTTCAGAACGCCATAACTTATACTAACACAACTTAACAATTCAAATGCAAACGAACCTGCTTAACTAATGAAAAATCAAACGCAAAAATAAAAATACCATAATTTTCTTTCTCCTTATCTTATTCTTTGATGGAGTTTTAATAACAGTGAAATATATGACCAGTCTAGATATAAAATCCCTCTTCAGCAACGTCCCTGTTGCATATTGTCTAAATCTAAAAAAGGATCTAACACAATCAAAGATAAAGTTCTCTCAATCAACAGCTAAAATTTAAAAAAAAACTGCCGTCCCAATGCTGCTTCACATTTACTAATGATTGTTACAGACAAAGATTTCGATTACCAACGGG
Source organism: Ascarosepion bandense (assembly GCA_037127315.1). NCBI lineage: Eukaryota > Metazoa > Mollusca > Cephalopoda > Sepiida > Sepiidae > Ascarosepion > Ascarosepion bandense. The sequence goes on from JBBBDQ010000457.1 coordinate 2,659,738, forward strand.
ATCACCTCTCAGTGGAACGATGGCATGTACCGAATTTCTTGAATCCGGTCCTTTTCAAAATATTTTACCCAAGCAATCAACATGCCGCTATCTGCCGTCCGAATAACACCTCGTTTGCCGCCCGCTACGAAAGTGGTTAGAAGACTGCCGCCTATATCTGTCCTCGTTAGGCACCCCGACGTGGTGTAATGATTTGCAAGCTTGTCTCGCTAGACCCTGAGTAGTGAGTTCGATCCTGACTGGGTACCGCATACTTTCGGCCTTGTGTCACATCTAAACGGCGCTTAGAAAATTCACATATCCGATCTCGTGTTCTTCGTCTGTCTCATGCGGTGGAAACCCGAGATGTCGAATGATTAGCCGCATCGCGTCGTCCGTCTCTTGCTTTTGCGGGTTGCAGCCAGCACTTTCGCTCGCTTGCGGGTTTATTATCGGCGAAGTAGAAAGATCGAACTGTAATCCGCGTGTCTTTGCTTTCTTACGCGGTGGAAACCAGAGATGTCGAATGATTAGCCGCATCGCGTCGTCCGTCTCTTGCTTTTGCGGGCTGCAACCAGCACTTTCGCTCGCTTGCGGGTTTATTATCGGCGAAGTAGAAAGTTCGAACTGTAATCCGCGTGTCTTTGCTTTCTTACGCGGTGGAAACCAGAGATGTCGAATGATTAGCCGCATCGCGTCGTCCGTCTCTTGCTTTTGCGAGCTGCAGCCAGCACTTTCGCTCGCTTGCGGGTTTATTATCGGCGAAGTAGAAAGTTCGAACTGTAATCCGCGTGTCTTTGCTTTCTTACGCGGTGGAAACCAGAGATGTCGAATGATTAGCCGCATCGCGTCGTCCGTCTCTTGCTTTTGCGGGCTGCAACCAGCACTTTCGCTCGCTTGCGGGTTTATTATCGGCGAAGTAGAAAGTTCGAACGGTAATCCGCGTGTCTTTGCTTTCTTACGCGGTGGAAACCAGAGATGTCGAATGATTAGCCGCATCGCGTCGTCCGTCTCTTGCTTTTGCGGGCTGCAGCCAGCACTTTCGCTCGCTTGCGGGTTTATTATCGGCGAAGTAGAAAGTTCGAACTGTAATCCGCGTGTCTTTGCTTTCTTACGCGGTGGAAACCAGAGATGTCGAATGATTAGCCGCATCGCGTCGTCCGTCTCTTGCTTTTGCGGGCTGCAACCAGCACTTTCGCTCGCTTGCGGAGTTTATTATCGGCGAAGTAGAAAGTTCGAACTGTAATCCGCGTATGTGTCTTTTCGCTTTCTTACGCGGTGGAAACCAGAGATGTCGAATGATTAGCCGCATCGCGTCGTCCGTCTGTTGGCACCAGGGCTGCCAATGACACGCCGACTCGCTGGCGGGTTTATTATCGGCGAAGTAGAAAAGATCGAACTGTAATCCGCGTGTCTTTGCTTTTACGCGGTGGAAACCAGAGATGTCAGATGATTAGCCGCATCGCGTCGTTCGTCTCTTACCTTTTGCGGGCTGCAGCCAGCACTTTCGCTCGCTTGCGGGTTTATTATCGGCGAAGTAGAAAGTTCGAACTGTAATCCGCGTGTCTTTAACATACGCGGTGGAAACCAGAATGTCGAATGATTAGCCGCATCGCGTCGTCCGTCTATTGCTTTTGCGGGTTGCAGCCAGCACTTTCGCTCGCTTGCGGGTTTATTATCGGCGAAGTAGAAAGTTCGAACTGTAATGCGTGTCTTTGCTTTCTTCGGTGGAAACCAGAGATGTCCGAATACGTTAGCCATCGCGTCGTCCGTCTCTTGCTTTTGCAGGTTGCAGCCAGCACTTTCGCTCGCTTACGGGTTATTATCGGCGAAATGAAAGTTCGACTGTAATCCGCGTGTCTGCTTTCTTACGGTGGAAACCAGAGATGTCGAATGATTAGCCGCATCGCGTCGTCCGTCTATTGCTTTTGCGGGCTGCAGCCAGCACTTTCGCTCGCTTGCAGGTTTATTATCGGCGAAGTAGAAAGTTCGAACTGTAAATCGCGTGTCTTTTTCGCTTTCTTACGCGGGTGGAAACCAGAGATGTCGAATGATTAGCCGCATCGCGTCGTCCGTCTATTGCTTTTGCGGGTTGCAGCCAGCACTTTCGCTCGCTTGCGGGTTTATTATCGGCGAAGTAGAAAGTTCGAACTGTAATCCGCATGTCTTTGCTTTCTTACGCGGTGGAAACCAGATGTCGAATGATTAGCCGCATCGCGTCGTCGTCTCTTGCTTTTGCGGGTTGCAGCCAGCACTTTCGCTCGCTTGCGGGTTTATTATCAGCGATGAAAGTTCGAACTGTAATCCGCGTGTCTTGCTTTCTTACGCGGTGGAAACCAGAGATGTCGAATGATTAGCCGCATCGCGTCGTCCGTCTATTGCTTTTGCGGGCTGCAGCCAGCACTTTCGCTCGCTTGCGGGTTTATTATCGGCGAAGTAGAAAGTCGAACTGTAATCCGCGTGTCTTTGCTTTCTTACGCGGTGGAAACTTCAGATGTCGAATGATTAGCCACATCGCGTCGTCCGTCTCTTGCTTTTGCGGGCTGCAGCCAGCACTTTCCGCTCGCTTGCAGGTTTATTATCGGCGAAGTAGAAAGTTCGAACTGTAATCTAGCTCTCTTTGCTTTCTTACGCGGTGGAGAGCCAGAGATGTCGAATGATTAATACATCGCGTCGTCCGTCTTCTTTTGCGGGTTGCAGCCAGCACTCGCTCGCTTGCGGGTTTATTATCGGCGAAGTAGAAAGTTGAACGTCCACGTGTCTTTGCTTTTTCTTACGCGGTGAAACCAGAGATGTCGAATGATTAAGCGCATCGCGTGGTCCGTCTCTTGCTTTTGCGGGCTGCAGCCAGCACTTTCGCTCGCTTGCGGGTTTATTATCAGCGAAGTAGAAAGATCGAACTGTAATCCGCGTGTCTTTGCTTTCTTACGCGGTGGAAACCAGAGATGTCGAATGATTAGCCGCATCGCGTTGTCCGTCTCTTGCTTTTGCAGGCTGCAACCAGCACTTTCGCTCGCTTGCGGGTTTATTATCGGCGAAGTAGAAAGATCGAACTGTAATCCGCGTGTCTTTGCTTTCTTACGCGGTGGAAACCAGAGATGTCGAATGATTAGCCGCATCGCGTCGTCCGTCTCTTGCTTTTGCGGGTTGCAGCCAGCACTTTCGCTCGCTTGCGGGTTTATTATCGGCGAAGTAGAAAGATCGAACTGTAATCCGCGTGTCTTTGCTTTCTTACGCGGTGGAAACCAGAGATGTCGAATGATTAACCGCATCGCGTCGTCCGTCTCTTGCTTTTGCGGGCTGCAACCAGCACTTTCGCTCGCTTGCGGGTTTATTATCGGCGAAGTAGAAAGATCGAACTGTAATCCGCGTGTCTTTGCTTTCTTACGCGGTGGAAACCAGAGATGTCGAATGATTAGCCGCATCGCGTCGTCCGTCTCTTGCTTTTGCGGGTTGCAGCCAGCACTTTCGCTCGCTTGCGGGTTTATTATCGGCGAAGTAGAAAGATCGAACTGTAATCCGCGTGTCTTTGCTTTCTTACGCGGTGGAAACCAGAGATGTCGAATGATTAGCCGCATCGCGTCGTCCGTCTATTGCTTTTGCGGGCTGCAGCCAGCACTTTCGCTCGCTTGCGGGTTTATTATCGGCGAAGTAGAAAGATCGAACTGTAATCCGCGTGTCTTTGCTTTCTTACACCGTGGAAACCAGAGATGTCGAATGATTAGCCGCATCGCGTCGTCCGTCTATTGCTTTTGCCGGCTGCAGCCAGCACTTTCGCTCGCTTGCGGGTTTATTATCGGCGAAGTAGAAAGATCGAACTGTAATCCGCGTGTCTTTGCTTTCTTACACCGTGGAAACCAGAGATGTCGAATGATTAGCCGCATCGCGTCGTCCGTCTATTGCTTTTGCGGGCTGCAGCCAGCACTTTCGCTCGCTTGCGGGTTTATTATCGGCGAAGTAGAAAGATCGAACTGTAATCCGCGTGTCTTTGCTTTCTTACACCGTGGAAACCCGAGATGTCGAATGATTAGCCGCATCGCGTCGTCCGTCTATTGCTTTTGCGGGCTGCAGCCAGCACTTTCGCTCGCTTGCGGGTTTATTATCGGCGAAGTAGAAAGATCGAACTGTAATCCGCGTGTCTTTGCTTTCTTACACCGTGGAAACCCGAGATGTCGAATGATTAGCCGCATCGCGTCGTCCGTCTATTGCTTTTGCGGGTTGCAGCCAGCACTTTCGCTCGCTTGCGGGTTTATTATCGGCGAAGTAGAAAGATCGAACTGTAATCCGCGTGTCTTTGCTTTCTTACACCGTGGAAACCAGAGATGTCGAATGATTAGCCGCATCGCGTCGTACGTCTATTGCTTTTGCGGGCTGCAGCCAGCACTTTCGCTCGCTTGCGGGTTTATTATCGGCGAAGTAGAAAGATCGAACTGTAATCCGCGTGTCTTTGCTTTCTTACACCGTGGAAACCCGAGATGTCGAATGATTAGCCGCATCGCGTCGTCCGTCTATTGCTTTTGCGGGCTGCAGCCAGCACTTTCGCTCGCTTGCGGGTTTATTATCGGCGAAGTAGAAAGATCGAACTGTAATCCGCGTGTCTTTGCTTTCTTACACCGTGGAAACCCGAGATGTCGAATGATTAGCCGCATCGCGTCGTCCGTCTATTGCTTTTGCGGGCTGCAGCCAGCACTTTCGCTCGCTTGCGGGTTTATTATCGGCGAAGTAGAAAGTTCGAACTGTAATCCGCGTGTCTTTGCTTTCTTACACCGTGGAAACCCGAGATGTCGAATGATTAGCCGCATCGCGTCGTCCGTCTATTGCTTTTGCGGGCTGCAGCCAGCACTTTCGCTCGCTTGCGGGTTTATTATCGGCGAAGTAGAAAGATCGAACTGTAATCCGCGTGTCTTTGCTTTCTTACACCGTGGAAACCAGAGATGTCGAATGATTAGCCGCATCGCGTCGTCCGTCTATTGCTTTTGCGGGCTGCAGCCAGCACTTTCGCTCGCTTGCGGGTTTATTATCGGCGAAGTAGAAAGATCGAACTGTAATCCGCGTGTCTTTGCTTTCTTACACCGTGGAAACCCGAGATGTCGAATGATTAGCCGCATCGCGTCGTCCGTCTATTGCTTTTGCGGGCTGCAGCCAGCACTTTCGCTCGCTTGCGGGTTTATTATCGGCGAAGTAGAAAGATCGAACTGTAATCCGCGTGTCTTTGCTTTCTTACGCCGTGGAAACCAGAGATGTCGAATGATTAACCGCATCGCGTCGTCCGTCTATTGCTTTTGCCGGCTGCAGCCAGCACTTTCGCTCGCTTGCGGGTTTATTATCGGCGAAGTAGAAAGATCGAACTGTAATCCGCGTGTCTTTGCTTTCTTACACCGTGGAAACCAGAGATGTCGAATGATTAGCCGCATCGCGTCGCCCGTCTCTTGCTTTTGCCGGCTGCAGCCAGCACTTTCGCTCGCTTGCGGGTTTATTATCGGCGAAGTAGAATATTTTTATTTATTAATGCAACATATTTTATTACTTTAATTAAACTCTATTTTTAGTGGATACCCATATTCGAGTGAACGTTCTGTTTATATTTAAACAGTATTTTACTTTATCTACCAGTGCGAACATTTGAGAAATATTATAAAAGAAAAATGCGCTCTCGGGCAGGATTTGAACCTGTATCCCCGTTTGCAAGAGAAACTGTTGTTTGATCTGACATTGCCACGTGGTCAAAAGCATATTCAATCAAACGACGTTATTTCGCTTTGCATGATTTGGTTAGAGGCAAAACAAAAGTAGAAGAAAATGCCGAATGGCATGCATTTGGACATCAACTTGGGAGGAAGTGATCTACCCACTTGATTTAATTACATTCCTTCGTAGCACATCTCGAATGAGACATGCAGAAGCCAGTTCTGAAACTGCTGTTAGGATACAAAAGGCGCTTATCTCCGTTTGGTGGCGGTAACTCACATGGATCTCATAACAGCCACTTCTCGACGTCACTCCGCATAGTGACTAAAGCGCTAGTCAGTAGACAATTCGTGAACAGCAACTAAACAGGAAGGTTGTTTTCTGTCTGTCGTGGTCTTGACCCAGGCTGAGGCAAAAATTTGTCTACATCAGCAGCTTGCAGGAACATAGACGAATCCCACCGCGTCCCGTTTACAAGCACATAGATGCCTTATCCCGCTGGCATATGACCACGTCCCGTTGGGACATAAGATGAATCCGACCACGTCCAGCTAAGACATAAAATGAATCCGGTCCTTTAAATCTTTAAATCTAGTCATAACAATGGCTTTCACAGATCAGAAATTTTTTCAACTATAAGACCTTTTCATTTGTTCCTTCTTATACTTTGCCTTGCGGTAGATACATGTTAAATGTATTTATACACGTGTGGGCACTTGTACATATGTGTAATTTGTGTATGTTATAGTAAATAAAAATCTCTTTGGGAAAAAGCATTCGTAATTTTATTTTTACTTTTCAGTAATTTCACTACACTGGTGACCCAACGACGTGATTTATTTACCCGACTCATGTGGGAAGGTAAGTTACACTGCAATGGACTACCACTGACTTGTGCTTTCAAAAGTCCGGCAGTTTTTTATTTTTATTTTACAGAATTTATAAACTTAAACGAAAAAAATATGAAGATGTCGATGATGTAACCACAGTTTCAAATTTGACATTTTTTGATAAAAAACTAGGTTCAGATAACTCTGTGAATGCCTGAGTGTTAGTTTCAATCCTAACAAAATGCAGTGAGTTAACAAAATTCTAATGAATGCTAATGCACAAAAATTATCCCCACACCCACCCGAATTTGCCTTATTTTTTACAAGTTGACCATGCTATTTAAATTGTGAGGTACCCCTCACAAAGACTCCTCAGTCTCATAAAACACTTTACATATCTCAGCTTAGCGACAATTTACTTATCCCTTCATTTTCACGAATCAAATTTTGGGCACTTTTCGTTAAAAGGTGGCTCCAAATAGCTTTCTTAATTTTCATAAAACTTGCAATCTGATTGGTTAATTTTCTCCACAAAAATATTACTGCACGAGACACTATTTTCCTGTCGAGGCGAGAGATCCACTTTGAGAATATTTAAGCCTCAGATTTCGTCTCCTCAATCAGTTCGGCCGGAAGCAGATGCCAGAACACATCCGCCATGTAAGATACAACAATCGCCCACTTCGTTCGCGACGCGACGCGAACTCGAATCCTGCCAAGCTGAAAGCAACGATTTCTCAATCACATAGAATCTGGGGCAGAAATGCGAACAGGTAAAGAGATACAAAGTACAGTTGGCTTTACTAGGTGCGTAAAAACCGCGAAGTAGGGTTTTTGTCAAAGTATTTTTCTAAACAATGTATAATAGTCTAGAGTGTTTTTTTTTTAATGTACGTTCTTTTGGGAGAAATGCATTTTTATGTAAGCCAGAGAGTTTGTGTGAAATTTGTTAAAAATGTAAATCTTTTTCAGCTCACTGGTTACAACCCGCCACAATTTGAAGGAACTATTTCCAGTTTATGGAAATTATTTTTCGTATATATTGATTAACTCTAACAGTGGAGCAGAGGTGAGTCTAAATTGTTGAATAAATCAGACTAAGGTCAGTGGGTACAAAAGAAAACTTTTGACAGTAAGGGAAGAAGGTAGGTCAACATCAAAGAAGGCAATGACATCAAGAGAACATCAAGGAGGCTCTGTTAACGGTCATCCTCAGAGGGCTGAGTTCCTGTGAAATTCTCCTGATGTTAGACAGCATTAAACAAAAGGATTTCTGGGAAATTTTCTCAAGAACAAAACTGTGTAAAAAGGGACTTTAGAAAAATCTGTGTCCCAGAGACGCCTCATGCTTCAATTTGTAAATAGGTCTTTTCGTTTTTGTTTTTTGTTATTTGTTATTTATTTATTAATTTATTTTTTTATGAAAGATGGTTGCACCTTTGTTTTTTATTGCTTTATTGTTTTCTCTTTTCGTCATTTTTAAAAATCCTTGACTTTTTACCCTTTGTTTGCTGGTGATCTTTATCATATTGTTAACCTGCATTAATAGGCGCATACGTTTTTGGGTAGTTGTAAACTGTAAATAAATATATTCCTATTTCTACTACTAGCAGTATAGCCCGGCGTTGCTCGGGTGTAATGAAAGCTTTAAAACTACTCCATAGTCCTGGAGCTCAGACTCTTTGGACGTTGGCACGAAAGACTAAAAAGCAATAGTTGTTTCCAGTTAAAGCGAAACCGTAGACTGAAAGAAAAATGAATGGATGTAAGTCAAATTTTGATTTCCTGGTATCGATATCAAATAAGTTATTTTCGTTGTAAACTGAATTTTGAAGGCTAAATAAGTCCTCTGAGTAAATGGTATCATGGCTGAGACTAAGAACTACAATTATACCTACTTAGAAGCAAACCCAAAGCAAAAACTAAAATAAAAGGCTGAAAAAAATACAGATATACAGACAGATAAACAGACATACACACAAACATCTTGCCTTTTATATATATATATTATCAATTTTCTGCACTATTGTAAGAACTGCAACCTTGAAACTTCTGAATCTTGTTTCTTATGTCTTTGTCTATGAGTGTATCAAATTTGATTAAAATCGGACTACTATAACACGATTTTTCCGATTATCAATATTTATCGGGGGTACCTCGACACAAAACCTAACTAAGAACACTCGCAGACGCTTATAGTGCAACTGTGTAAATGTTCAAGAAAATCGGTTCAGCCGTTTCGGTGTCTATAGGTAACGGACACGCACACACACAGAGACAAAGTTCCATTTATAAATAAGTTTAGATTGGATACAAATCCTATATCATCCAACCATTGACTAAAACACACAAAAAGTAAAATTGCACACCCGCAAAAATGGTTCAGAATGGCTAAAAACATTTTGGAAAAACCCAGATCAAGGCAAATTTCACAAGTCAGTGTGAAAGTTAAGATTCTAGATTCTGATTGGATAGGAAATAGAAAATTGATATATGACCCCGCTCAGTTTTTTTTCACACATAGAAAATGGGTATGCTGTTAGAGCCGGTCACATGAGTAAAATCCACTGCTTAAACCACATGTCTTGACCGGTCAAATCAGTCCGATTTGGAAGTGAATCTGAAGAACCCCGACACAATGTAAGGAATAAATTTCAAGAAGCCGCCCAGGACGTATGGGCGCGTCACACACTCGATCTACCTCTCCTTCCAATTTTCCTTTCTTCGTCTTCACCCACACACCGTCAAAGAAAACAACAACAAAATACTTCAACGGACTACGATAAGTACAATCTCCGTTATTGCCTGACTTTCCTCTTCGCGTTTTCTCCGGCCATAAAAAGGAAAAGAATACACTTTTATTAGCAATCTTTTTAATCTTTTTACATACACGCATTCTGCTACTATCAACTATGAATTCTGAAATTCTGTGGGACATTTAAATACTTACATTTCTCTTTGAACAATTAACTACATGCATTTTCTCTTTGAACATTTTATTTGTCTTCTATCAATTTTGTTATTCTTTTAATAATTTTTTTTACTTTAATGCACAACGAAATACTTTACTTTATCCTTCCATATTTCAACATCCAACCTTCTGATATTTTAAATTTTGGGAACTTCGGTTGTGTTTGACACAAGGCAAGGCAAAATTGACAAGCATAGCCGAGGCCTCTACACTACTAAGTTTTTGTGTCTGGAAAAAAGAGTTTGGATATAGCAGAAATAAAATTTTTGTATCTGAATCATTTTCAATAATTTGCTACTCACAAGCTTTTTTGATCATCATCGCCAAGGCCGCATGAAACCTATCATAAAACAGGATAGTTTTAACGTTTTATCGGCAAGACGACTTTCCAGTCAAACGCTGTCACTTCCGAGTGGTAATGGCTAGCTAGCTTTACTTGTGAGATCAACTAAAAACTGAGTAATGAGTTTGAGTTGCCTTAGGTACCTCATAATCGGCCTTGTGCCACACTAAGTTACGTTGAGTAAATCAGTATCTGTGGCAGTCTGCCGACGATCAGCGTTTCGTTATTTTTTTTTTTTTTTGTATTTAAAAATATTTTGTCTTTAAATGTCATAAACAAAGTAATACTTTTTAAAGTCATCCCTCGCAAATGGATATCAAATAAGTTAAACAACAATAAAAGAAAAAAAGTAATAATGTTTACTATGTCTAAAAATTCATAGGAGTCTGAGTGAAAAGACAGAAATGAAAAAAAAAAAGAATTAAAAAAATAGTAACATTTTTTTTTTTCACTTCAAACTGCACTTTAAAAGAATATTCTTTTCTTAATAATATTAAAACACGAACAAGAAGAGACAAAAAATCTATATGGGACTGTGAGTCTTTAAATGACGCTCTCATAGAAAGAAAGGTTTTGTTTTTCGTTTTTGTCTTTTTGTCTTTTTAATATAATTCTTTGAGCGAATAACAAACCAGAAAACTTAAAAAAAAGGGATATTGTAGCATATGATTAGAAGAACAATGGAGGAAATGAACTCGAAGCGATAAAACCCTTTCTCTGCATGAGAAACCTGAAATCGGAATGCGATTGATATTCGATCTCATTTTTCAGCAGTTATATCGGGTTGAATTTGTTGATAATACGTCAGTTAACCGTTCAAAATTTTGACTTTTATTAAAATTTGTCCAGCTTTTCGCATCTAGGTTATCTCCCTTGAATTTTTCTCGTTCAAACGGTGTCGTTTGTTTACAGAAACTATGGATAGAAACGGACACGAATCAGTTTTTTTTTAAAAAAGCGTCATCTCTGAGTTGTTAAGTCCCAAAGAAAATAAATTGGAGAGGAACTAAAAGTTTAATGATTGTCGAAAATACTAAATGTCAACATTATGACACCTATAGGTGTCTTGATCGTTACATTGTGCTGAGTATCACTATATCAACAAATATGCTCAACAACACAAACTTGGATAAAAATCGCACCAGTTAACAGTTCAACCTGAAAGAGAAGAAAAGGTAACTATTTTATTATTAGAAATAGTTTTTTTTTGTTTTGTTTCGTTTTTTTTTGTAACAAGAATGATAACTATTTTGTTTGTTTGATCTTTTAACACTTTTCAACACTATACGTTTAAAAATATAAATGTTGTTCATGGTAAACAGGTGACGCGGTTTAATTTTTTTTATGAATTAATTAATTAAAAAAATAAAAGAAGAAATGTTATAACTGATATTACTTCTTGAAGTAAAAGCAAAAACAGTGATTATGTATTTAATCTGTCCCGGGCTTTTGTTTCGGTGGGGACTGTTGTTTGTTTATTCAAGATGGAGTCTCTATGTTGGAAGTGTTGCCTGAATGATTTGCAGGTAAGAAACTCCTCTGTCCTCTGGTCAAAATTATAAGAGAACTTTTTCTTAAGACTTTAGTGGGTCGAAATAACATATTTCTCAAACATTGTTTCATGCTTCTCCCTTAAAGAAAGTCTAATAATAAAGTTTTCGTTCTTTATTATCTCTTAATAGCGACTTCTCTTGTGTAATTATTACGATTGGCCCCGGCTTCTACCGTTTGTCCTGCCACTGGCTATAATATAGAACGTCTTTTATTGGTTTGAGGGGAAAATTATTGTTGCTTCAGAGCCCTTCGTTTATATTTTTTAACGTTTATGAATAGTTTAGTTATACTTTTTTTAAAAGAAAATATACATTTTAGACTGAAGTATTTGTAGCCGGCACCAACTTCATATCTATTTGTTTTTTTAAATTTTTTTTTTCAGTCGAGAGGCCCGTAACTGGCTTCAAAATAGAACGTTCAAATGCCTTTCCAACGGGGCCTCTTAGTCTTTCTTTAGTCACCTATAATGTGAACGTATTGTAATCACTGGCTTTTACTAATCCTCTTAGTCTTTCCTCATCCCTTTTCTCTTGTTTCCTTGGTGACTGGCTCTCATCTCGAACGTTTCTTGATGGGCATTTTTAATTAATCTTAACAAGATATTGCAAGAAGCCATATGATTTTTTTTTTAAGTTATTAAGTTACTAAAGTGGAGCTAAGAAAATTAATAAAATATGAAGTCTTTTATTTATTTATTTTTTTTAAATATATTTTCGAATTTTCAAACTTCATTCTCTTTCAAAAATCTTAATTAGCGCTTCGGTTTCTTGTTTATTTATTTTATTTGTTTGCTTTTAAAGTTAACGAATATTATTTTTAATTTAGAGTGATTAATTTGCGAAACTACGTATTCGATCTTGCTAAACACGCGTGTTACTGGTGTTTTAACGATTAAACTTTAATAAGTACACAAAACTTCTAGTTTTGGTTGGTTATCTTTTTTAATCTACAGTTGATTTAATTAATCCTTTCTAATCATATTTTTATCTACTCGTCGGTGTCACCAAGCATTCTACCTACTTTTCCCAGGGATTTACTTTTCCTAACGGTTCCCTATTGATTCTCCTTCAACAAAAAAAAAAGAGAGTGGGATTGATTGTATGGAAGCCCTTGTAAAAATTTTTTTATAAGAATTTTCTCAGGGTTTATTGGATCCCCAAAGCAACGTCGAGACTGGTCTGTAGTCTGGGCTGCAGCTTGGAAGTACCAGGTGCTACGGTTGTAAGTGTGGATGGGGTCACACGCAGTGTTAAAAAAAAAAAAAAAAAGTAAAAACCGCTTGGAATTTAATTATTAATTAGTAGAACTTGGTTTTCCTTCTTTTTTTTTTTTCTTTTTTTAACTTCAGTAGGGTTCGTTAGGTATGAAAGGATTAATTAGGAGGATTTGTATCAGTAAAATTATTATCCCAGCCTGAAAAAAAAATTTTTAAATACTTACTGTCTGAAAATATTTTCTGGCGTTAAATAACCTGTAAAAACAAAATATAATTGAAGTAGTTAGTCCTCCTATTCACGCCCAGTTCACACTCCACCCCAGTCTTTTGAACAGGAGTAGAGGTTTAGTCTTTGTTTCCTGTTTAGGATTGGGTTTCCAGTTCCTGCTTGTGGTGAACTGATTAAAAAACAAAAAAAAACAAAAAAAATCAATCAATCAATCAACTTAAAAACCTTGGGTTTATTTCAAAATAATCTGGAAAAATATTAGTAATTATAATAACACCAATGAACTTTGGATAGGGAATTAAAAACTAAAAGCATCTCTCTTCTTACAAAAATTCACAATGATGTGTGAAATCCTAATTTTGACAAATAGGAAAAGGATTGACCCTGTACTGAAAGAAAAAGATGAAGCCAGATTTCGCAGTCCGAAGTTAAATTGATTTTCTAACCAATGAAAGGAAGCGATTTGAAAAACTGAAAGTAAAGTTAACAAGTCTATATTAAAAGGTCTCGTGGTATAAAAAGAAAGAAAGCTGAATCAGTCAGTGAGATGAAAGCAATATCGTACACCAGCAACAAAGGAAACTTCAAGTCTAACTCGGACATATAAGGTCCCGTCACACATTCGTTCTTCTTCTTCACTCAAGCTATTTTCCTTTACCTCTTTTTCTTCAACATCAACATTCTTACAGTCAACAAAGAGGAAGACAACAACAACATACTTTAACTGACTCTTAAAAACTAACATTCCTTATTCACTCAAGCTATTTTCTTTCATCTCTTCTTCTACATCCTCAACATTTCCACAGTCAACAAAGAAGACAGCAACAACAAGATACTTTAACTGACTCCTAAAAACTAACGACCGATAAGTACAATTTCTTTTATTGCTTTTTTTTGCCGGCCATAAAAAAAAGGAAAGTAACACAGACTTTATTAAACAGATTTGATACTTGCAACTAGAATTCTGGGTTTACTACTATTTCTCACTGAACATTTAACTTTTACAAATTGATTAACTACATACATTTTCTCATTGAACATTCAACTCCCACAATTGATGTTATTCTCTTCTGTTAATAAAATTCTACTTTAACATACAAACAATATACTCTTATTCTTCCACATTCCAACTTCTGATGGTAGCGAATAATCCTAAGTTGTAGGGAGTTTGGTTATGTATGACACAAGGCCAATTTAATAAACATTCAACCAGCTCCTTACTACTTCAGAACTAATAATAATCTACCATCCACCTGTGCATTGAATAAATCTACTATCCGCCCTTGCATTGAATACTGCTGTCATATCTGGTTGGGTGCTCCTGCTATCCACCTAGGGGTCCTTGACAAAATCCAACGGAGAATTTGTAATGTGATCGATCCCGACTTGGCAGCTCAGATACAGTCACTTTCTCACCGGTGCAATGTGGCTTCCCTGTGTCTCTTCTACAAATACTTTCACGGCTTCTGCTCCGATGAATTTAGCTCACTGGTGCCCCCTATATATGAACTTACTTGAACAACAAGTTTAGCAACTAGGTCCCACCCTTTTACTGTGAAACCAATAAAATGCAAACGCAAATTCTACTCCAGCAGCTTCTTTTCTTGCTCTTCCTGCCTGTGGAATTCCCTTTCATTTACTTGCTTCTCCGACAGCTACAGTCTCCAAGAATTTAAATGTAAAGTCAATAGTCATCTTTCTCACTAACCTGCATCCCCTCTCTCATGCTCCTTTCTCTGTCCACTCCACTCTCATCAGTATTCTCATCCTTCTCTTACCCACTTTTTGACACCCCCTATAACCTGTCACTCTTTCTCATAACTTTCCTCCTATGTAACCCCCTGCAAAACAGTGGCAGTAAAATACCTTGCTTGTGGCGATATGATTATAAAAAAAAAAAAATCTGTTCTGGAGTATAATGCTTCTTGACTCTAGTGTCATCAGCTGTGTTATTGCTTCTTAGGCCCACTTGGACTGAATTGCTGTAGTTCCAAAGATCTAATAGAAGACCTATCAAATTCCTGAGTGTAAGATTTGCTACATTTTTATCTTGAAGACAATTTCATTTTTTTTTTTTTTTTTTTTAATCATATCACCCTGAGCAAGGTGGTAATGCCACTGATGTGCAGGGGGCTACATAGGAATGAAAAGATTGGAAAAAAGAAAACCGGAAACCGCATCCTAAACAGGAAACAAGGGATGAGCCTCTTCACCTGTTCAATAGACGTGGGTGGTGTGTGAACCGGGAGATAGTTTAGTCTATCTATTCCAATTGAAAAAAAAAAAGTGAGAAGATTGGAAAAGAGAAAACCGGAAACCTCATCCTAAACAGGAAACAAGGGATGAGCCTCTTCACCTGTTCAATTTTGTCAGAAAAAGTTATGTTTATCACATAAAACCCTCTTTGAGCCTCTGCAGAATGTACAGTAATGGTATTAATTATATTTTTAGCTATTATATATTGGTTATTAATCTAGAGGGTGTCCCTGAAGTGTAAACACATAGGCAAAAATGCATATTTTCAAAAAATTAAATTTTTAACATTTCATTGAATTGAAATATTAACAAATAACAACTTCAATATGATTTCCATCCTTCATGTCCACTGAGATGTACCACTTTAAACATATCTTTCAACAAAACCATGTTTAATCTGTGGCAGTAAAAAAATATAACTAATGAGATTTCTTATGTCTCCAGATAGGAACATCCTGTATAAGATTTTTTTTTTTATAATCCAATAACTAGTTCACTAAGCTTTTGTAATTTTAAGAATCGGCTCACGAAAACTAGTAGGATTCCACAATAGCATCTAGATATTTAAAACTGAACCCTCTGTTCAATTCACCTGTATGTTTTTGTTAGGGAATTGTTAGGCACCTAATGTTAGCAAGCTTTGTCTCACTAGAACAATTACAACTGATGAGTGAGTCTGATACTTCCTGGGTGCCCCATTCTTTTGGCCTTGTGCCACATTTAAATTGCACTTAGAAAATTACCATTAGCTGATATATCTGTTCCCATTCTTCATGAGCAATCTACTCTCACAGATTAAATGAAAGATTAATTTAGAAATTCTCAAAAATTTATTGAATAGACACCTGAAGACGATCAGAGTGTATAACAAAAGAGGGCTTGCAAACAGGCAATATCTATATCGAGTTCGAAAGAAGTGTCTCAGGGTTTTAAAACTTTTTTTTTTATCATTTCACCCCAAGCAAAGCAATAAAGCCACTAAGATGCAAGGGTTACTGAGTATGAAAGAATATGAGAAAAAGAAAAACATTATTAAGGAGTGAGAACATAAAAAGAACAGGAATTAAGAAGATAGAAGATAATGACTGACATTAAATTTTAAATCTTTGAAGATCAAACAAGAAGTGCAAAAAGAAAAAAGGAAAAAAGAAGCACAATTTTCTTTAGGGATCTTCATCAGCTGCCATATCACATTCTCCTTAATCTTGTGCATGGCAATTTTAGCTTGATTTAAAAGGTACATGGAAGCAGTGGCGACAGTGACTAAAGCAGAGATGTCAGGTTAAGACCAATGACATTGCAAAGTTCTTTGGATTTGATCATGAATCTCTAAATATATACCAGACTATATGTGGTAATCATATTCAAAGCATGAATGAATGCTTGACTTATAAATATTAAGAATAAATTCAGGTGAGAAAAATTGTCTCGCACAACAAAATGAACCAACTCTTTTAGCAGCCGACCTAGCAATTGATTCAATATAATCTTTCCACTTCATGTCAGCAAAAGATGTGAGGCCGAGGAGATACAATGAGCTACATGCCTGGGCGGTTTAGCATCAGCTATGCTGATGGTAGGTAAAAAGGGTTTTCTCAAACAATTAATAGAGACCTGTTCTGTTTTATTGGCTTTAAAATCAATAAACATTCCTTACTTCAGTTAATGTAGATCATTTTTGAGATCACCTGCTTATATGACCTTATTGAACTGATCAAACTCCACTACTAAAAGAGGAGTAAGTAGCTGTCATCAGGAAAGTTAGGAACAACACTGGTCCAAGGGTAGAACCCTGGGGGACACCTGCATTAATGCAAAAATATCTAAATATCATTCAAGACAACTGTCATTTTGCGATTTGATACAAAAGATTGAAACAGTTGAAAATTTTGTCCAGAGATACCATAACCTTTTAACTTGGATGATCATGGCAAGCCCTGTCAAATGCTTTCATGATGTGTCCATAGCAACAGCTCACGCCTTATTATTCTTATCTAAAGTTTGACAGATTCAGTAATAATCATTAATACATCAGCTGTTGATCTAGAGAAGTGAATGCCATATTTCTTATCTAAAAGAAAATCCTACGAGGTGAATGTCTGAACAAATCGCAGGCCTTACTCCAAGGATTTGTTATTAAAACTTAAACATGTTTAATCATTTAGTTTCAGATGATCACTTCTGGAGAGTTGCTTTTCTTGCCTTGTTTTCTTAGGAAAGTCATTGGGTTCTTATTGAATATTGCAAATGGCAGTTTTAAACTGAAACCCTTTTTAAAAAATGACTTTTATGAAGTGGATTTTAGGCCTGACAATACAAGATATAATCAGACTAACACAATTTGTTACCCTATTTTGCTTCTTTGTCTCTGACACCTCATCTTTGAATAATACCAACAAAAAATGCTCAAGGAAAAACAACGTCCTCAAATATTAAAGCAATTTAAATTTGCAAGCTATAAGAAAATTGTTTTCTGGAAGATATTTTAAACATTTAAAATTTTTTTTTTTTAATTGAGTTCACTTCAAGGCAGTAAAGCCACTAAGACACAAAGGGGTTACTGGGTGTGGAAGAATTAAAAACAAGAACCTTACTAAAGAGTGAATATAGAAGAAGAGTAATCAAGAAAACTTTAGATAGCGATTGACATTGCATGTAAATTTCTGCTGCTTCAAGTCTCTTTTTTATCTTTAAGGAGGTTGTCCAGCATTCACTATCATATAGGACGGATATCTTATAACAGTTCAGTACTCTTTTCTTTGTTTCTGTTGCTTGAAGTCTCTTCTTTATCTGCAAGGAGATTGTCCAGCATTCTCTCTCATACAGGATTGATATCCTGTAAGAGTTCAGTACTCTTTTCTTTGTCTCTGTTGCTTCAAGCCTGTTCTTCCAGCATTCACTGCTATTTTGGAGTACCGATATCACATAACAGTTCAGTACTCTTTTCTTTGTTTCTGTTGCTTGAAGTCTCTTCTTTATCTGCGAGGATATTGTCCAGCATTCTCTCCCATATAGGTCTGATATCAAGTTCAGCAAGCTTTTCTTTGTGTCTAACGTAATTTTTCGGTTTCTTAATACTCTGATTAGCTTTTGGAAGGCATATTTTGCAATCCCAATGTGCATTCAGATTTCTGTATCACACTTTCCATCCTTTTTTTTTTTTTTTTTTAATCGTATCACCCTGAGCAAGGCGGTAACGCCACTGATGTGCAGGGGGCTATGTAATAGTGAAAAGATTGGAAAAGAGAAAGCCGGAAACCACATCCTAAACAGGGAACAAGGGATGAGCCTCTTAACCTGTGCAATAAACGTGGGTGGAGTGTAAACCAGGCGATAGATAGATCTATCTACTCCAATTAATGTTAAAAGATTTCCAGTGCCACTTAAAGCCTTGAGTTCTCATAACAATGATAACTCAATTTTTAAATTTAATAGTTATTTTTAATTTAGTAGTTTATCACTTTAAAAAAGTAAAAAACTACTGTTGTTATGCTAACAAAAATCATGTTTGGTATGACTTATTGCCTTCATAGAAATGAAATTCAAATATATCTGAATTTTTTGAAAGGTCTGTCAAAAGGATAGTTTTTCTAATGACATTAATGTAAATTCTCTCAGTAATTTTTTATTGTTTTCAAAAGCTATTTTTAGAATTTTAATAAAACCTAAACATATGAAACTGGATTTATACATATTCTTTGTCTTGAGAAATGACAGTAAAAATGTTAAACACTATATTGATTTATTAGATTGTTATATTTACAAAATTATAAAAATATGTGAACCAACTACAATGCGATACTTATTTATTTTTATTATAAAGAAATAACAGTGAAAGAAAAAAAAATTATTCATAAGTTTATAAAAATGTCTTAACTATAGAACAAACTTCACTAACTTGAGAGCATTTGAATTTATTCATTTTTTTCCTTGAGAAATGACAATTAAAAATGTTAAACATATTTCTTTATGAGATTGTTTATTTACAATAATAATTTGGCAAAGTTTAACAAACATACCTGAAAAAAGAGGGACTGTACATGTAGTGCGTATATTTAGGGAGTATACGTGTGGCGCGTATATTTAGGGAGTATACGTGTGGCGCGTATATTTAGGGAGTATATGTGTGGCGCGTATATTTAGGGAGTATACGTGTGGCGCGTATATTTAGGGAGTATATGTGTGGCGCGTATATTTAGGGAGTATACGTGTGGCGCGTATATTTAGGGAGTATACGTGTGGCGCGTATATTTAGGGAGTATACGTATGGCGCATATATTTAGGAAGTATACATGTAGTATATATACACTCATAGCAATATCAAGAGAGAAAAAGTTTTTGATAAACTGTTTATTTTTTCTGCTGTTTGTTAAACTTTACCAAAATCATCATCGTTTAACATCCATTTCCATGCCCACATGAGATGGACAGTGTTTTCTTGATGGCTCTTTTCCAGGCTGTCTGATTTTGGGTAAGACCTGGCAGTAATCTCGACTTCCTTAAAATGTCTTTGATTAGCTCGGACCATGTTTTACATAGTTCATTCATGTTGTATCACTGAGATGGCAAGACGATACCCAGAAGATATGTGCTGACTATCTACAGCATAATATCCATGTTAAGGAATATTCATACAAATAAGACAAACACCAGAAGACAGAACAACAAAGAGTGTAGAGGTTAAGCTGTTAGTCACAGAGAGCACAGTCTGATAGTAATCGTCATTGACACTCTGAATTCTAATGCTGTCTTGATTTTTTGTAGCTACCTCGGTCCACAGACCATTCTATTCTTGAAAGCACTAGAGGCATGCTAGCTGCTCTACAACACCTCCCCTTTAAAATGTTTCATCCTCTCGATGAGATATTTTCTTCTTTTTGGATCGATCTCGATCATTCCTGTAGTTCTCCTTTTTTTTTTTTTACTTTCATAAGCATCTTTGTTGTACCTCTGGAGGCATTGGCACCTTGAACATGTCATATATTACTTCTATGGGTACTTTATGCTCTTCAGTAGTGTACCTTCTTTTTATTTGACTTACGTACCTCCTTATAATCCATCTTGGATGTTTTATAAGGTACATCATGTGACCAATTCGCTTGCCTATAGTGCCTTCTTCCCATGACTCTTTATTGAGTTTGTAGTTTTTAAAATGAGGAAGGAAGGCTTGGAGAATCTGATACTAACAGGCCAGATAGAGGGGAAAAGAGACAGGGGAAAGCAACGGATAACATATTTGAAGGACCTAATCAGGTGGATGACGGAATGAGGATTGCATGGTGTAACAGGAGAAGGCGTGCTCAGAGCCACCAGGGATAGGGAAACGTGGAAAGCTATGATCGCCTACGTCTTGAAGGGACAAGGCACATAGAAGAATTTATAAAATAAACTTTGTCACTAGGGTAGAAGCATTTGTCGTTGCACTTAGTTTTGTCACTCATATTTTTTTCTTGATTTAGTTGCAGTTTATTGAAAGCTGATTTGATTTTCCTTGCAATCAGTAATTCTACAGGAGACATTCCTGCATTAGTGTTTGTGTCTGGTCTGCCATGGTAGACAGATGAGAAATTCTATAGCTCCTCATTTCTTGTTACTATTTCTTTCACCTTTCTTATTGCACTTTTAAAAACGTCTATAAATTGTTCTAGGAACCAGCTAGATCTTGAATGGTAGTCACTATGCGATTTGCAAAAATTTGCGAATTTCCTTGATGAGAATTGTGTACAGTTGTCTAATATGATCATGTCTCGTACACCAAATCTTGCAAACAATTAGTTTAGAAATTCTATTGTGCTTTTTGTTGTTGGTGATTTGCATCTGAATACTTCTGGCCATTTTGAAAAGCTATCCACCACAACAAAGTAGTATATACCCCTTATCAGCCCTGTATAATCTATGTGTAGCCTAGACCAATGCTTGTCAGTTTTGGGCCATGGGTTAGACTTTTGGGTGGTGATTTTGCTGTTAATTAGCATTACTTGCAATTTTTGACCAAGTTTTCAATGTCTTTATCCTTTCTGTTCTAATACACGAAACTTCACATAAGCACTTTCACGTGAAATGCCTGGGTGTTCCATATGGGAACTTTGTAGTATTCTTTTTGTTAAGACTGCCTGGATGACCACCCATTCACCGTACAATAGTATATCTTTACAAATTGAAAAAATGTTTTCCTTATTTTCTAATCACTCTTTCTTTTTGTGAGTTATGAACTTGTCAAACTTTGCTTTGGTTCTAATCTTGTCAGTTATGACAGGTAATTCTCTCTCAAAATTCTCTTATAGATGTTTTTTTATTTCTGACTGGCAAACCAATGAAGCTTACTTTTACTTTCAGGGATTCCGTCATTCTAGTAATCAATCTTGATAATCCATCTGCATGTGCGATCTTTTTTGAAGGTGAATACTCCATTTTAAAGGAATAGTTAAGTAAGATAGTCGCCCATCTTTGCAGTCTGTTTTTAGTGTGCATTGTAATACCTTTCTTTGAGCCAAAAACAGTCACCAACAGATGGTGATCCATTTGTAAAATAAACTGTTTACCTCGAATATACTTGTGAAACTTTTTTACAGCAAAAACCATTGCTAAACAGGCTTACAGCCTATTACGTTGAATACACCAGTTCTCGCTCGATCATCGAAGTTAAGCACTGTTGAGCCTGGTCAGTACTTAGATGGGTGACCGCTTGGAAATACCAGGTGCTGTAAGCGTATAGTGACAGATGTGGATATCTGCTCAGAAAGAGAAATCGGTGAGCTGAGTTGGAATTCCAGTTGAATACCCTGCATTCACTTAAGCACTGGTACCCTTAGGAAAGGTATTAATCCGTCCCTTCCCTCCAGTTATGGGTTAAATAACAAGGGTAGGACTTGGGGACCCTGCCCTTAAAAACAAATCCCAGTGAATCTTGATACTCGGAAAGAAAAAAGTATTACTAGACTCAAAACTTATATAAAAACAACAATAAATTGTTGAAAGAATAAGTTATTACCAGCAATAAATAAATAAAATTTAGTTGGCAATAAATGACCCACCGAGGTTGATATGCCATAAAAACAAAACAACCAACCAACCATTGCTAAACCTTTTTGTTTTGTTTTTTTTGATTTGGGAGTATTTTTGTTCCACTGACAGCAGTATCCTTGAGATGTGATAAACAGCTTTTAGTTTTTTACCATTTTGTTTACAAAACAATATGGCCCCTAATATGGTTGTAGTGTTACTTGCTACATATATCTTTTTGTTTGGGTCGTAATGCATTAATGATAGATCAGAAATCAGAACCATTTTCAATTTCTGAAATACTTTCTAGCATTCTTCAGACTATACCCATTTTTCATCTTTTTTCAACAATTTATTTAAAAGTGCTCTGAGCTCATTTGTGTTAGGAATATAGTTACTATAGTAGTTTGCTAATCCTAAAAATGCTTGTAAGGAGGCAATATTTGTAGGTGCTGGTATGTTTTTTTTATAGCATTTGTTCTGATAGGATCTGGCCTTCTACATTTGTCATCAATAATTTGACCTAAATACTTAATTTTTGGTAGAAAGAACTCCCACTTCTCTATATTGAGCTTAAAACCGTAATCCTTTATTCTTTTAAACACCTTGTTCACAGGTTTTGCATGTTCATTACAGTCTATGCTTTTAATTAACACATCATCAAATATTTGCCATAGTGTAATCCAAACCACTTAGCATTATGTTCGTTGCAGGTACTAGTTTTACTTCAAACGGTAATCTTTTAAACTTACAGATTCTTGTGCGTATTTATATTTAATATTTTTGCACACTCCTTGTCCATTGGAATTTGTAAATCTGCTTCTGACAAGTCTAATCTAGAAAATATTTTTCCTTCATTCAGGTTTGCAAGTATATCTTCGACTGACAGTAAAGTGCAGTTATGCTGTTTTAGGCATTTATTTAATCCTATGTAGTAGTCTACGCAGACTCTGATTTTATTATTTTTTTCCTTATGTATTCTGTTAGACTCCACCATTGACTGTAATTTGTTTTTTCTATCACATTTATTTTTCTAGATGTTCCAACTCTTTGTCTACGTCTTCTAGTATGGTGAATGGTACTGTTTGCTTAGGTCGAAATATGGGATTACCTTTCCTTTTAACTCAAGCTTTGCTTTAACCTTAGAACAAAATCTTAGGCCTTCAGAAAAATATCTGTGAATCTTGCCTTTAAATCCTGTTTAAAATTTTCTGTGTAATTAGATGATCCAACAATATTGTTACAAAATGTCTTGGTAGGAATATTGAATAAATCAAACTCCTCCATCCAATCTGTACCAAAGAGATTCTGCATATTTCTGCATAACATGAGCTATTAATTTTCTCTCTTTCCCGCAAAACCAGTGTTTAAATAAATTTCACCAAGAAATTCAAATTTTTTGCCTGATATGCTTTTGGCAATTATTTTATGGTGGCATAATGCCAGTCTACCAATTTCATTCCATGTATCCACATTAATAATTGTCAGGTCTGATTCTGTGTCAATTTGCATTTTTACTTTTGTGTCATTCAATCAGGCATTTATGAATTTTCTCTTTCCTGTAACTTTTTCACCTATGGTATAACAAAACATATTTTTTGATGAAATTTACCACAACCATAGCATAGATTTATTTTAACTTTCCTACTTTGTGGTTTTACTTTTCTAATATATGATATATCGCATTGTTCAATATTTGCGGTATCTTTTTTTTTTTTAAATTCCTCAGTCAATTTTTGTAAAGTTATTTCCTGGTTTTATTCCAAATTTGTTAAGAGTCTCGTATGTATGTCTGTTTTACTTGGTGAGGTTAATCCTTGTACAAAAATTAAATACTTGAACATATTTGTGCTTAATTCATTCAATCAAAACTTTTCACACTTCTTATTCACTATACTTGTGTATAGTGTGCAGTCTTTAGCATTGTTTTTTGATAAATTTAAGCAGTGTCTTCGTGTGTTGAATAAATAACTACATTCTCCAAAAATTTTCGAAAATATCTGGATAGTTTCTTCAAATGTAATTTTTCTAGGTTGTTTTGGTAGAATATAGTTTCTGTATTTTTCATGTTCCAAATCACCAATCTTACTTAATAGTAAACAAATTTTCTTATTGTCTGTTCACAATTCTCCTCAAACCTGTGATAATAAGCATCAAATGTAACCTCCTCTTCAGGTTTATATGTAAAATTTCCAATTGGTTTAAACACATTGCAAAAATCGGATAAAATAAATACTTGAATGAGGAAAGTCAAAGTCTGATTTAGTCAAGATGAAAAAATGGGGCCCAAAAACAAACTGGGGAGTTTGGGAATCCCGACTTAGATTATAACAAAAGAGAAAGCCAGGAACAGGCTAGGAACATTATTTACTCACATTTGTCCGTTCTATAAACACTTTCATGGCTTCTGCTCGGACGAACTTAAGTCACTGGTGCCTCCTCAACAGGTGTTTACTCGTGCAACCAGATTGGCAACTGGGTCCCACCCATTCACAGTCAGGTTAGCCAAATGCAGACGACAGTTCTACTCCTGCAGCTTCTTCTCTCGCACTTCCCGCCTGTGGAACTCGCTCCCATATTCTTGCTTTCCTGATGGCTACAACCTCCAGAAATTTCAATGCAATGTCAATACTCATCTATTAACCACTGGACTCTAGCTCTCTCCCCACCCCCGTATAGCCTTCCCTTTCTCTCCACCTATGTATCTGTCATTGCACCTGCATTCTCAGTTTTCTATTGCTCCTTTCTAACTAGTTTGTACTCCTCACTCTTTTCTAATTAATCTTTTTAGAGTTATGTAGCCCCCTGCTCATCAGTGGCATTTCTGCCTTGCTTGGGGTGAAATGATTTAAAAAAAAAAAACATTAACTAGGTACGCAAAAGAAGGGAATGATTTGCAGGAAACCACTCAGTTGTGCCACAAAGATCTCAAAAAAAGAAAATCAAGACTGGCCCCTTTCACATGAACCAGACTTGCTACAATTATCCATTTTTTGCTGAAATCTGTCGATATCAACTGCTTTTTATTAGATCTGATCTTCATCTTGAGCTTATGCTCAAAGAATCTAATCAGATGTTTGTAAGAAGAGTTTTCATATTGCAAGATTCCCTTCATCCGTAACATCCAAATCACTCTTTGTGCTACGGCCAGCAACGTCAAAAAACAGCATCCGTTTCATCCCAAATTACAGGGGCGACACATTATCACAAGTGTACGCAAGAGCAATGGACACAAGCTGTTCAGGAGCAGTATGAGCCATCAACTGGCTGCCATGGTCCCAAAAAGGGTGCACCTGAGGACAATGAGAGAAGGCGTACTTAGTTGTTTTTTTTTAAACCAAGATGACACTGATGTCAATTGGGCAAATCTTCCCCACCTTATCTGAAGGTCAGGCTATTGAGAGATAACCCATTCTGAATCACTTACCAGGTATGCGAAAACTCGGGGTTGCTGAGGTAATTTGCCACTGGCACCCAATTCCAAAAGGAGTATGACTTGGTCGCTGACAAGCCGAGCTGATCCCGTAAATGGTCCTTCATCGTGACTCCCTCCTCTAATAAACGATACAAGTGCCTCCAAGGCCAAGAAAGATCAGTGGACTGGGAATGGTCAGCAAGGTTTCTTGACTCTTGAGTAAGAATTTCGATTGATTTCCAGACTTACGTCGACGCTCAGTCCTCGAAATGGGAGGAATGATAAGGATAGGGAAAGTGTTCCTAACACTCCCTGCTAAAATTCTCTGTCAACTTGCATCATAAGAAAGCCAACCTTGTGGTGTGTCAATGACTCACTGTGTGTAGCATTCCTAGCCCCCCCATGACACCAGTGTTTGGTGCAGACATCTCTGTTGACCTGATGCTTGCATCCACCCGACAAGAAAGTGAACATCAAGTGCTTGATTGCTCTTGCATGGTTATCACACTGAGGGAGTACTGACAACCAGTAAAGAATCAGGGGAAAGACATATGTAGCACACACCTTTGCCCTCCCCTTCACAAACAACTGTCAAAGCCAAGTTTGGACCAATGCTCCAACCTTTGCTAGTACCTCCAACCAATTCTTCTCCAGCTGGAGATCTGGCACAAACCACACTCTAAAAATACAGATGAGTCTGTCAGTCTAACTGAAGAGTCGGTCCCGGAAGCATAACCCGTTCTAGGTGCCTATCTGCAAGCTGGAAAACCTGTTGCGATTAATTTTGGCCCCTGTCACCTTCTCATATCGTTCAAGCACTTTCTGTACCACCTAAATGTCATCCTGGGACGATACAAAATGGATACGTCATTAGTGTACACAGAAACACTGGCTTGAGCCCCACCAGGGACAGCGATTTTATAGAGGGCCATACTGCATACCCTGTTCCTTAGCTGGTAAAGGAGGGGCTCCAGCGCCAAAGTGTAAAAAAGGGTGACAATGGAAAGCCTTGACAAACCAAACAAGACAGCACAAAAGTGTCCAACTGCTTTCCATTTATCTGCACTAGGGAAGGGATACAGCAGGCTGATCCACTTGCAGAAATCAGCTTTGAATCTGGCAGCCTTCAGGACAGCAGCCAGATACCGATACTTATTAAATGCCTTGGACTGATCGTTGTCTTTTACATCCTTTATGATTGTGTGGATTAGATGCATGTTACTCTTGTTCAGCCCTTGACAGCACAAGTCTGCTCGGGTCCCAACAGAATCTTAGCAACTGACTGCAAACGCTCCGTCAGGATCTAGGCCCAAATCTTTAACTCTGACCTCTCGAATATATTGCATGCCACTTCTATGGCAATTCTGCGCCCATGCTCATGGCTTTGTTCGACATTGTGTTTAACCTATGCCTAATTACCTGACTCTGGTAACGCTTACTAGCCAACCACTCCAGGGCCTGCCTAGCTAATGCTATCTCTAGGAGATCCTCTGCCTCCACCTGGGATAGACTCTTTAAGTGTCTTCACCTTTTTAATCTTCGCTAAGGCAAGTTGACACCTATAGTTAGTGGTAAAAGACCTAATGCTATCCTTAAGCTTCTCCCACCAACTATTCCCAATAATCGTCCTCATTAATTCCTGCTGCATTAGTTTAGTTAGCTGTTGCCAGAAGTCCAGCTTGTCCAATAAAGACAGGTTGAACTTCCAGTGTCCAGCCAATCTAGGCCTACAATCTAACGCCATCTGGGCACAGTGGAATGTGGGACAATCTAGATTGACCCTTCTCACTAACATTCTATCCAGGTAGCAAACCACTTGCATAGATAGCCAATTAAGTGCCTGTGTCCACATCCTCCCCACAGGGTGATCGACCCGGTATCTATCAATAAGACTAAATTCATCAATTAGATCAACCAGGCTATGTTGCCTAACCTCCTGGTAGGTCATGGCAATATCAGCTACACTCAACCAGTTCCCTGTACCAACATCGATAAGGTCAACCCTCACACACACAGGGTATGTTTAACTAACAAGGAAACACATGTTTTAAAGTGTGACCTCTTACTCATATACCAGACGAAAATCTGTGGCAGTAAGTACCCTGACAGATTGTCCCAGGCTGCCTGTACCCAGCTCCGAGGTGATCTGTCTTTCTGAGACAATTCTGTTGATGTCCATGTGATGTGTTATCTTTGATGCTCTGTATAGAGATGGGTGGAGATGTACTGGGTCTCTCTTTGCACAAAATATCAGTATTTTTTAAAAATCTGCTGTGCCCATCTGGGTCATCCGCAATTCGAGAAAGGCATTTTTTGCCTCCTGTAAATGCAACCGCACTTTCAAATTTTTTCTCACTTCCCTAATACATGTGATTACTCCTAGGGCCCCAGGAAAGTTGCAGGGGTCCTCTACTGGTTTCCTATCTGTATGAGTAATTTTTAAAAAATTGGCTCCAAGAGAGCCTTTTTTTTTTTTTGTTCTACTTCTTTTCTGTCCACTTTACAAATGTCTTCCACATGGGGAAAAAATGTTTTCTCTCCTTCTTTTTTTCTTGATGGGTGGGGTGGAGTGAATGTTGACAGCGGGTTAAATGAGGATGGTTGGGGAGGTGTGGATGTGGAGGGGGACAGAATTCTAGTTGGTGAAGAGGGGAGGCTCCTTGACTTGGGATTTGCCTCCACTTCTGCTGGTAAAGTGGGGACAGAGTGCAACCTAGCTCTGGTCATCTCCTACTCCTTCCTGCTTTGTCCCACATTTTTCTTTTTTTAATGGGTATCTCTTCCTCTTCCTTCCCCCTCTTCAACAAGAAGGACCGAAGTAGGGGCATTTCCCCAGCTTCTATATTGGAATTTGCTGTTTCTGCTGTTGTTATTCGTGCAGTTATTGCTGGTTTTGATGTTCTTTTTGTTAGTGTGAGTCATGTTGCTTCTTTTGTTGTTGCTGTTGCTCTTTCCATTTCTGTGGTCTTGGCTGTTGCTGATCTAGTTTACTACTTTTTTTTTTGTTTGGGCTGATGCTCCTTTTCTTGAAACCTTTTTTTAGGCTGAGGTAGTAGGTGCTTATTCATTTCCGGCTCCGGTCTCTCTTTGGATTGCTGCTGTGAGGTCTCCTGTTAAGGAGTAGGGTTTGATTTCTGACTCTTTTTGGCCACCAGACATTATCGGGCTCCTTGCTAGGCATAACTGCTGTTTCTACTGCTACTTGACTCAACTGTGGTGCTGTTTGCTTTCTGGGACATGCTTTGGACATGTGTTCCAAGGCTCTACCACACCAACGGTGGGGTTGCCTGCCTTTTTGTCGCGACACTTCAAGTTATTGGGAATTTCTGAAAAATTTTATCTTGTTAATGTAACTTGCAGTACAAAATCTCTAGTGTCCATTTCTGACTTGCTGACTGTCACATTTACTTTGTCTACTTGACCATACTGGGTAAAAAAAAGCCTCCAGCCTATTTCTGCTGGTGTTCACCAGGACTCCATGAGCAGTGATTCTTGTCTGTCTAGTCCCCATATCAGTTTGGAGGTAGACTGTCTTTGTGGCTAGGGTACTTCCTGCCAGTCTTTTCACCTCTTCTTCTGTCGATAGTAAAATGTCTCCTAATGCAGTCGATCTTCTTGATAAAATCTTGACCCCTATTTAAAGGCTCTTGAGAGCATTCTTTCTCTGCTGACCCCAATAAGACTCAAAGTTTCCACATCGGAGATCAGCAGGGAGATAGCTCTTGTTTTGAAGGCATCTATTGCTTCTGGGATAGTCAGAAACTTGTTATTATTAATCATATTTGCCTCGCAAGTTATTATAATATTCAGTTTTTTTTGTTTTTTTTTTGGCCTATTTTCACTCCAGGCTGTTTGTTTACAAAACCACCATGGCTAAACTA
Organism: Ascarosepion bandense; assembly: GCA_037127315.1. Taxonomy (NCBI): domain Eukaryota; kingdom Metazoa; phylum Mollusca; class Cephalopoda; order Sepiida; family Sepiidae; genus Ascarosepion; species Ascarosepion bandense. The sequence continues at coordinate 2,689,102 of JBBBDQ010000457.1, forward strand.
ATAGACATTCGCTTTTTAAAAGTTTCAACTAATTATTGATTAACAGATAACAAAAAAATCATATAAAAGAAAGTCTTGCAACCAAAGAAGACAAAAATAAAGTATTAAATGGAAAAATAGACAAAACAAAACCAATTAAGAATGTAGAAAATAAAATTATAAGGATCTAAAACTAAAATAAAAACCAAATAAAGTTGATAAATGACAATTAAAATAAATATGTAGAAGAAGTAGGAATAGGATAGGGGATTTAAAACAAAAAGAATGAAAAAATGAAAACTGAAAACAGGTACACACAAATTAAAGGAAACTGAAAAAGCAAAAAAAATCTAACAAAAATAAATTAACAGTTCATAAAAATATCCAAAATCACTTTATGTGAACTTAGGCTGAACAAAATCAAAAGTCAGATAAAACCATGATCCAATTTTTCACCATCAACAACCATCAAATGATACTCCAAATTTTGGGATTTACCATCTTCCCATCAAGGTGGATGCGAAACAAGGTCAATTAAAGTGGAGATTCTAAGCCCTTAAGCTCAGCCAAAAATATCCTGTAGACCCAGCTTAAGGCTGCTTCGGGCTCTATTCACCACAGGTGAGACATTACTCTTCGGTGGAGCTTTGTTTGGGTTGGAAGCTGTGAGTTGACAAAGAGAGAGTTCGGATCATATGTCTATGACATTCCAAATTCTAATGCTGACTGCTATTAGTCTTTATTTTTATAACTACCTCAGTCCACAGACCATTCCATTCTTGAGAGCACTGGAGGGGTGTTAGCTGCTCTACAACAGTCTATCAACTGTTCTAGCCTAAAAGGTTAATGCGTAAGAAATAACCCAAATGGAGGTTGGAAATAAATAGTAATATTTATAATATCAAATACAAGACTCTCAAACTGCATTAAGTAAATAACCACTGCTAGTAGAGAACTGCTAGACAGTAAGAAAAGACTACTCTCTCAATTGTGTCTAATGTATTTTTTTTTTTTAATCATATCACCCCGAGCAAGGCGGCAATGCCACTGATGCGCAGGGGGCTACGTAAGAATGAAAAGATTGGAAAAGAGAAAGCCGGAAACCACATTCTAAACAGGGAACAAGGGTTGAGCCTCTTCACCTGTTCAATAGATGTGGGTGGAGTGTGAACTGGGCGATAGTTTAGTCTATCTACTCCAATTTAAAAAAAAAAAATGAAAGAAAAGCGTGAAAAGACTGGAAAAGAGAAAGCCGGAAACCACATCCTAAACAGCAAAAAGTTTCGGTTGATATATATATACATACCCGCTTTAAACCTGACATGAAATGTTTTCTCATCTAATAATGGAATTGATTCATTAACTCAAGATTCATTGCCACAAAGAAACACAGATGATTCTAATTTATACACAGAAGTGTTCACAAAACTCCCTGCTGAAAAAAAAAAAACATAAAAACAGAACTCTCTTGACCATAAGTGATATCTACCTGAGAAATAATGCATATAAAAAGTATTTTACTATGGTATTGTGCCATCTGTACTACTTAAAAATCATGATATAAGGATTGGGACATACCAATTACTGCCCATAGGTACATACATAACACCTTCCTCTTTAGCTTTATTCTGCATAGTCAGTATTTTTTTTTTTTTTTTTCTTACTATGCCTTTTCCAAATTTCTATTTCTGGAGCTTTCTGAGGGATGAGTACCTTGAATGTATCAAAAAGAACCTCCATAGGTTCAATCTCATCTGGAGTATTGTTCTCTTTTATTGTATGTCTGCTTTTGATTTTATTAAAGTGCCTTTTGTTCATCATTTCTGGTCCTTTGACCAGATAAATTCATTCTTCCAATTCTTCAGATGATAGTTTTAATGTTTTATTTGTTTGATACATCCGGTAAAAAACTTATTGTTCAATTTTATAAAAATTCTTTTTAGCTTTTTGTACTGTATGATCATGTTTATTTCTATTGAGTTTAAGTTTGTCAAATGTTGATCGTATTTTACTAGCAAACAATTTATGTCAGCGTCATGGGCGAAGGCACATTTTTATTTAGTGTAAGTCTATATACCTGCAAAAATTGGTGTAATGCTGCATCTGTGGATTCACCGTATTTTTTTTCTTTTCTTTTTTTTTTGGGGGGGGGCCCTTTTAAAAATGTTGACAAAATGTTCTGGCTGGCTGTTACTTCTTGGGTGGTAGGGGGTAATTGTTATGTGCTTACCAAAAACATTTTGCAAAATTCCTTGAATTCTCTCAATCTAAATTGTGTGCCGTTATCCGAAACAATTGAATCTGGAACTTCAAACCTCACTAACAGTTCGTGTAGAAACTGAAATACTACTTGCATGGTTGGTTTCTTACATCTGAATATTTCTGGCCTCTTGGAAAAATGGTCTCTGATAAACAAATAATATGATCCATTAAGTGATCAGGAAAGTCAGTGTGAAGACATGACCATGGGCAGTCAGTTTCTGGACATGGATTGAAGTTTATAGGTGGGACTTTAGCTGTCAAAGCACAGCTTTTGTATGACTTTACCAATGTTTCTTTATGTCTATCCATGCTTCACCAGCATACATAACTTCTCGTTATGCTTTTTATTCTGAATCTGCCAGGATGTCCTGCATGGAACTCTTTCAGGATTCATTTTTGACCACTACTCTTTTGCTATACATGACAATGTCCTTGCACATTGAATACACCTCAGTTTTACTCCTGTCTTTTAGTTTTTCCTTTATTTTCATAATGAAATTGTCATCAACACTTTCATTTTAATTTCCTCCAAAGTCACCTGTAGTTCTCACACAGTATTGCACAGTACCTTTTTTTTTTTATCTCTCTATTTTATTGCGGGGAAGCAGGGACTGTGTCTTCCAAAGGTTCATTATTTTTTGGGGAATAAGTCTGAACGATCTCTCCATTTGACTTACTCAATGACAGGAAATCTATGCTAAAGTCATAATGTAGTAAAATGGTTCCCCATTGCTGTAACCTATTAGCTGTATGAGTCAGTAGTCCACTTTTTCTTTTTTTTCTTTCTTTTTTTTTCTTTTTTTTCTTTTTTCATTTTTTTCTTTTTTTTTCTTTTTCTTTTTTTCTTTTTCTTTTTTTTTTCTTTTTCATTTTTTTCTTTTTTTTCTTTTTATTTTTTCTTTTTTTCTTTTTTCTTTTTTTTTCTTTTTATTTATTTTTTTTAATTTTTTTTCTTTTTCTTTTTTTCTTTTTCTTTTTCTTTTTTCATTTCTTTTTTCTTTTTTTTCTTTTTATTTTATTTTATTTTATTTTATTTTTTATTTTTATTTTTATTTTTTTATTTTTTTTTATTTTTCTTTTTTTTATTTTATTTTTTTTTTTTGACCCATAAATAGCTAGCAATGGTTTGTAATCCATTTGTAAGGTAAACCTTTTTCCATGAATGACTCTATGAAATTTTTAAGGGCAAAGACAATCCCTAAACTTTCCTTTTTTTTATCACAGAATAACTATTTTCAGCTGGAAAAAACATCCTGGAGGCATGAGCAATATCTTTCATTGAGCTGTCTTCAAATTTATGCATAATGCAGGCTCCTTAACCATATGAATTTGCTTCAATTATTTTCTTTTTTTTGGCAGGGGGATCGTAATGTGAAAAAAAACAAGTCTAGCGTTAGCCTTTATTTTATTTAATTTTTTCAAATGCTTCCTGGCATTCCGTCATCCAGATTTATTTCAAGTCTTATTAGTTCATTTAATGGAGCTCTTAAATAATGTATCAGTCAAATGCCATACGTGAAACATGCTTGGGCGATCATGTCTCGAAAGAGACATGACTGACTGGGCAGAGGATTATCCCGCAGTAGGTTGCCATTGCTTTCTGCGGTAGATTGGTTGCCAGCCAAGGCTATAGAACCCAATCTGTCCTATTATTTAACCCATAACTGAAGAGACAGATTAATACCTTTCCTAAGGGTATAAATTCAACTGGAATTCGAACTTGGCTCCTTGATTTCTCGTTCTGAGCCGATATCCACTGCACCACAAATTTGACACAAAAACATTGTAATCGCTTGCTAATTCCAGGAAACTTTGTAGGGAACTGACATTTTCAGGAGCAGGCATGTGTTTTTATAGAACTGGCTTGTGCTGGATCTGGTCTTTTGCCATTTTTGTCAATTATTTTCTCTGACATATTTGATTCTGTCCATAAAATATTTACACTTTTCATCTCTCAGCTTGAATCCATAGTCCTGAATTCTTTTGATATCTTCAAAAACATTTTCCTTATGTTCTTCTTGGTTTTCACTTTTCAACAAAATATCATCAAGATATGCAACTGCAAAGTCAATTCCACTCAGCATCTTGTCCATGACTTGCTTCAAATATTTTCCCTTTATTTCTAAGTTATCTGTTTATGCATATGGTCTTCTCTAGGAAAAATAAATGAGATACCTACTATGAAAAATTACCTTGAATCTTTTTACTAGCATAGAAGTTATAATTAGAATGAGACCTAGTTGCCAATCTAGTACTACCAACAAAGAAAACTCATTGGAACAGTTACCATGAAAATATTTGTAGAAAAGGCAGAGGGAAGCTATGTTATTAGAGTAGGAAAGTGCCTAAAGCCAAGATGCTAGGTCAGGACTGATAACATTGAATATTCTTTGGATTTTGTCGTTAATCTCTAGATATTTACCAGATATTTACCAGTACCAGAGAAGATGCATTAGCATCATTTGATGCAGGGATGAATGGTAGACTTTTAAATGTGCAAGATGGATTCTAGAGAGAAAAATTGTCCCACAACATAGTGAATCAACTTTCCTAGCAGCAGGAAATTGATTCAATATAACCATTCCACTTCATTTCAGTGAAAAATGTGAGTCCAAGAAAGTGCAGTGAGTTGCTCTCCTGGAGGTTAAACAACAGAGATGAAGACAGTGGTCCGCTGAAGAATAAATGATATTGTGTCGTAACAACAGAGACTGACTAAGTAATTTTCCCTTCAAGAGAGATTAGGGCACTGTTTATTAGTGCAAAAGCCAGTTCATTATCAGAGTGGTCCAGTCCATTTGCTGCCTGCCTTTGGATGAATTCCTGGATGTGTATGTTACTCTTGATAAAATGAAACCAATTTGATTGTTAGTTCTTTTACTAGGATTACAGGGAGGCCATAATGCTAAGGTAAGTCTACTTGAATTCTACATCTGCATGTAAATAATGTAAATGACCAAAACCGCTGCAAACTCTTGGACACATGTAGGCTGAAGTTAAAGGAAATCTGTGATTGTCCTAAAGCTAAAATTGGCATGGTCGAGATTAAGGAGATTGTGATATGACAGCTGATGGTGATCCCATAAAGAGTACTCTGCAGACTGTTCTGATAAGTGGAGAGGATGTTGGTCAAGATGTGAGAGATCCCAAAAGTCAATTTTTGTTTTAAAATTGACTAAGATGCCATTGCTAATAGGGAGGCTAGTTTGGTTTGCTTATATCTATTGCTGGGTCTGCTGCTAAAAAAAGCTTGTTCATTGTACCATACTAAGCAATTTTTCTCTCGTCTTACTTTATCATTCGTACACATTTATAAATCTACCATTTGTTCATGATTTGAATATTGCTGCCACATCTGACCTGGTGCTTCTGCTACAAATTCAGAGATTCTTGATAAAATGCAAAGATGAATCTGCAAAGTTATTAGTCATAACCTAGCATCTCAGCTTCAGTCACTTTCCTTCCACTGTAACATAGTTTCCTAGTGCCTTTTCTCCAAGTAAAAAAAAAAAATGGTGAAGAGGCTCATCCCTTGTTTTCTGTTTAGGATGTGGTTCCCGGCTTTCTTTTTCTTCCCCCCATCAATCTTCTTTCACTTTTTTTTCTTTTCTCTTTTTTTGTTCTCAATTGGAGTAGATAGACTTAACTATCGCCCGGTTCACACTCCACCCATGTCTTTTGAACAGGTGAAGAGGCTCATCCCTTGTTTCCTGTTTAGGATGTGGTTCCCGGCTTTCTTTTTTTCTTCCCCCCACCAATCTTCTTTCACTTTTTTTTCTTTTCTCTTTTTTTTGTTCTCAATTGTAGTAGATAGACTTAACTATCGCCCGGTTCACACTCCACCCATATCTTTTGAACAGATGAAGAGGCTCATCCCTTGTTTCCTGTTTAGGATGTGGTTCCCGGCTTTCTTTTTTCCAATGATTCTACTCTTAAGTAGCCCCTTGCGCATCAGTGGCGTCACCGCCTTGCTTGGGGTGATATGATTAAAAAAAAAAAAAAAAAATTTTCTTGGTAATTGTTTTGATGAACTTTCCTCTATAGTGACTAATTTCTTATGACTTTTAAGCGTACTCCTAGATTGGCATCAAAGTCCCATCATTTTATATTTGGAATGGCTAAATATAACCATAAGTTTTATGCTAACAGTTTTTTTTTCTTGCATTTCTCACTTATGAAATTCTCTTATGTCTCCTTGCTGCCCAGTTAAGTTTGATCTTCAAAAATGTAATCACATTGTCAATTGTTACCCACCGTTTTCTTAATTCCTCCTTTATTATTCGTTTTTTTCTCATATACACTCACACTCAGTAACCTCTTGTGTCTTAGAGCCTTTATTACCTTGCTTGGAGTAAAAAAGTTTGTTTTTTTTTTAAATTTTTGGACCAACTATACTTCAATGCTTGGCCAATTCCTTTTCTTACTCCATGATTTAAAGACATCACCCAATGGGAAATTACTCTGATGAAAGTTATTATGGTGAAAAATAGGAAAATTAAGCCTTCCTTATATATTTTTCATGCTACATTTTTAGAATAAAAAAATATTGATTTTTTTATTTTTTAATTTTTTTTTTATTTTTATTTTTTTTTTATATTAGTAAGGGGGTGGTGTCTTGTTCATAATATAAATACAATCACAAACCAAGCCATGACTTTATACTGAGTTATCTAGACTTAGTTTGTTATTTACAAATGTCAAGTTTGATTATGTATTGTCATCATATATCTCTTTTTTTTTTCTTTTTTTTTTTCTGACAAATGTTGCACCACGAAGTGTCACTTTTTTTTTTAGTAATCATTTCACTCCAAACAAGACAGGATCACCACTGATGCACAGGGGATTACAGTGAGAAAAAAATAAGGTACAGGGGATGCCAAAGAAAAGATAAGAGATGAATGAAAATCAAGTAGATAGTTGGTTGGTTGTTTTAGTTTTATGGCATATCAACCTCGGCGGGTCATTTATTGCCAACTAAATTTTTATTTATTTATTGCTGGTAATACCTTTTTCTTTCAACAATTTATTGTTGTTTTTATATAAGTTTTGTGTCTAGTAATACTTTTTTCTTTTTGAGTATCAAGATTCATTGGGATTTGTTGTTAAGGGCAAAGTCCCAAAGTTCTACCCTGTTATTTAACCCATAACTGGAGGAAGGGGATGGATTAATACCTTTCCCAAGGGTACCAGTGCTTAAGTGAATGCAGGGTATTCAACTGGAATTCGAACTTGACTCACCGATTTCTCTTTCTGAGCCGTTATCCACTGCACTACAACATACATCCGTCACTAAATGCTTACAGCACCTGGTATTCCCAAGCCGTCACCCATCTAAGTACTGACCAGGCTCAACGTTGCTTAATTTCATTGATCAAGCAAGAACCAGTGTATTCAACATGATAGGCCGTAAGCCCTCAAGTAGATAGAAGATGGTAATTGATTGCATTTAAACTTTTGTGGATTATAACTATTGGGGAAGCAAGCAAATGGTAGGGAGTTCTACAAACAGGAAGTGCAAGAAAAGGAACTGTTAGATTAAGAAGGTGATTACATTTAACTATTTTGACAATAAAAGGGTGGGATCTTGATGCCAATCTAGTAACATGTGTAAATACATGTAGTTAGAGAACCAGAGAGAAAAGATTATCAAAGCATTTGCCATGAAAATCCTTGTAGAAAAGACATGTCAGTGTAATGTTGGTTGTTTTGTTTTTATGGCAAATCAACCTTGGTGGGTCATTATTGCCAGCTAAACTTTTATTTATTGCTGGTAATATCTTTTTCTTTCAACAATTGTTGTTTATATAAGTTTTTGTGTCTAGTAATACAGTTTTCTTTTCAAGTATCAAGATTCATTATGATTTTTTTTTTTTTTTTTTTTTTAAGGGCACGTGGTGATACGATTTAAAAAAAAAAATCAAATAAGTTACCTTCTAACATGGCTGCCTTCTTTTTGTCCACCTCATTCATAGGAGAGTATCTAATGCAGCAGTTGGGTTAGTCCATTTTACTATAATGGATCTGCCCAACAGTGGATTCTATTCACTCATATATATCTCTCTCCATTAGATCACTCAAGAGCTTGGTCTTTCATTTGGACTGATGGCACTCATCTACTTGTGTGCCAAATCACTCGCTATTAACAAATATCCAACAGTTTGATGATGGTAAAAATTCCAGGAAGAAGCATTTTGAGTTTGTAAATCTTTGATAATTATTGAATGAAGAAATTTATGAACAATAAGACATTGGTATGTGCTAATGAAATAAATCTACAAGCACAGGATGGATTGTTTGGAAAAACAAAAAAAAACTATCCAAGATATGGCAAGTTTAATTCATTATAAATCTACAGTAAAAGAATTCAGATCAAAGAATCTTTTATGTATCGACTGTGTTAGAAAATAAAACATTTTTATAACACTAGATACATACATAAAACAATCCATGCATTCAGTTAAAAGTAAAAATAAAATAATACTTGATAATGGCTAAAAGTATAGCTAAAAATGTTTGGACATACAGAACACAATTTATGTCCAGGAAAGAAGAAAATTATGGGAACACAAAAAACCATTCAGTAAAATTATAATCGCCCAACATGTCCTGGGCCAGGTGTGTAGACATCAGCCGGTGACATCCGGGTATTTGCAGACTCATGCCTCCACAATGAGTGAACATTCATTAAATTCTGCTGCCGGCAGAACAAGTTATTTTCCTGGTTTTTTTCTCTATTGCACAGGGCACGGAACAGACTCCTTGGATATACTGAATTCTGTTATTATTAACATGCTGATACCTGCCCTGTGTATGCAATGAGAATTGAAACACAAATTGGCCCTTTTTGGAGAAGCAATTACCTAAGAGAAGATAATTCCCCACTCCTCTTATCCTTTAATCAGATTACATTTTAACTTCAGTCGATAATAAAAAAATTTCTTATTAACTACTTAGAAAGCAATGGCAACCTACTGCGGGATAATCTTCTGCCTAGTCAGTCATGTTTCTTTCGGGACATGATCGCCCAAGCGTGTATCATGTATGGCACTTAACTGACTGACTTAAATTACTGATGATTTTTCTTTAGAAAAAGGGTCAGTTGAAAGGCGGCTTAAATTTTAAACGTTGTGATACTTTTGTATCCTGTTTATTAATAAAATATGATCCTGCTCTTTTTTTTTTATAATGTATTATAACTTGTTGTGGTAATAGCAACTTGTTTTTATTTGTAATTATCTGCAGACAGTCCTGTTTCTCTGTATCACAGCTCATCAGTATGGTTAAACATCTGACTGATTGCTTCTAGACATTATTGAAACCTTACCAATTATCGATTTGAGTTCAGCATATACATTTGCATGGAATTAAGGATGTTTTGGACAGATTTGGAAGGGTAAAGGCCTTCAGGTAAAAAAAAAAAAATTACCAATTTGACTTCTGAAAATAAAAATAAAAAAATCATAAGAACACATGAAAAATTATGTAAAAGACTTAATGATAATACCTTGTCTGTCATTTTTATAATGAAACTTGCATACATATATATGTATGTGTGTGTTTTGGTTTAGGAATGAAGAAGTGCCTGGTGTGGTGTCCATGTGTGAAATTAGCCCACTGGGGTGTTTGACTCTTTAGCTTTTGCTGAAGTATCCAACTAAGGAAAGAAAAACTGATGTAACACCTGCAGCTTGACAGCATCTAACAATATTAACTGTTTTTTTTTCTTTTTTGGTACATAATCAGCCTAATGAGCTGCCTAACAAAACTACATCCAAAATTTTATTGAATAAAGTGCTTAGCAGAATTAGATCAGAAATAGGACAAGAACTTTGTTGTTGAGTATGACTATCATATTATAAGGCTTAGTTTTCAGCATGCAAAAAATTTTATTTTATTTTTTTTTTTTAAATTATCCCAAAATTATGTTCTGGGTCAGTCAAACTCTGTGATCAAGAAAAGCTACTTCTTTGATTTGCAGTGTCCCTTCGGTACATAGACAATGATGGTTCTTCTCTTCTTTGTAATTCTTAGCAGTGTTTTGCCTTTTTGCTACTTTTTCTAATCCCTGTTCTGCCAACCATGTAAACAGGCCTGTTAGATTATGCAAAGCTTTCTTCTGTCCCTCTTGCCTTTATTATGTCTTGTGTGTATCAAATTTTCCAAGCCCTCTTTCTTCATTATGTATCCTAGAAATTACTGTCTCTTAAAAAAGAATCACCTTCTTCCAAAAATATCCTGATTGAATATTTTTTAGTTTTATATATTTTTTGTCATATAGATGAATAATAATAATAATGGCCAGCTTCTCATTTCTAAGAATACCTGTCTACTAGGATAGCCATTTCTTATTGCAGATGTCTTCTCAGGAACATTTGTGTTTATTCAACACCCACAGATCCCATCTGTGGTTTATACTTCTACTTTGCTGTAGCAAGGCCGGAATGCCACTAGTACACAGGGGTTTACTGAGAGTGAAAGTGAGAGAAGAAAATGAGTATAGGAAGGCTTGAAGAAAGGACAAAAGGCAAATGGAATTCAAGACGATGCAAGATGCTGATTGATGTTGCATTTAAATTTTTGAGGATTGAAGTTATCAGAAAAGCAAGTAAGTGAAAGAAATCCCACAGGAAAGTGCAAAAAAAAAAAAAAATCTATTGGTGTAGGAGTGGTGGCTACATTTAGCTATATCAACCATAAATGGGTGGGACCTAGATGCCAATCTAGTAGCACCTTTAAATTCATGTAGTCAGTGCACCAATGAAAAATCTAACCATAAATAAAATATATATTCATACTCTCCCAGTTTTATGCTTAAAGTACATTTACCTTCACATTTTCTGTACTGTTGTTAATAATGGTATCACAGTTTCCATACCTTCAGCAATGATGGCAGGCTAGTCATGACCAATACCTAATAATTTGATACAATCAGGATATATATATATATACACACAAGGCAGATGATCACCTTGGGGTAATGTCTTTCAGATATCAAAGATTGTCTGAAAACATTAAGAAAATAACATAAAAATTAGAGCAATTTACATTCATTATTATAAACAATATTAGACCATTGCTAGCATACTTCTTGGGAAATTTTGCATTTCTCGTAAAATGAGGATTATAACTTTTTCTTTGTTGTGGAGTAGTTTTACACACTGAAGGTTATAATTGGGCTATGTCCGTTGCTAATCAACTTAACGCACCCAAAATATTAGGAACTTGGTAATCTGCCACTGAAAGCTGACTCCTTAGTATTTGGCTAACTGCCGACTAATACCAACTGTCTTAATCCAACTATGTCCAAACTGGAACTAACTAGTAGTTCTACTGAACTCCAATAGAACTCTAAAGAACTCCTATGAACTTCCCAAGAACTTCTCCGATTAACTTCCCGTTAACTCTTATTAATATAGGAGGGAGAGTCTATTACCTGAGGAATAAGTGTGTTTCCCCATAACACTTTATCAGGTTCAACTCATGCAAGGCAGTAAAGCCACAAATATACAACGGGTTACTGAGTGAAAGAATTAGAAAACGGAAACATTATTAAGAAGCAAGAACAATAGAAGAGCAGGAAGACAGTAGGAAAGGATTAACATTGCATTTAAACTTTTGAAATTGGCTGGAAAACATGGAACTGGAAGAGTGTTCCTCAAGCTAGAATTGTGAGAAAAGAAACTGTTAGCATAGAACTTATGTTAATATCAAACCAATTTAACTGTAAATTGATGAGACCATGTTGCTAATCTAGTACTAGTGACTGAAGCTGAGGTGCCAGGTCAGGACCAGTAATATTGCTGATTTTTCTTTCAATTTTATCAAGAATTGTGAAAAAACAGTTTTAAAACGTTTATTTAATTCTGGGCCAAAATTACTACAATTTAGTTGGTAGGTCTGTTAGGCTTTAAAAAAATATAATTATTACTATTTCATGCCGTGTGCACGAGAAGTCACAACTTGAATAATCCCCACCTACACCCACTTTATGGTTTTGTTTTATTAGTCATCCCTATCTCATAACCAGCTCTAGCACATCAGCATTGTGCACAATGTGAGAAGGTAATTTTTATTACATGGGAACAATTCAAGTTCTTGGATTCCGTTATTTAATTACAAGGGCCTGCCAAATGTTGCAACTCATGATGACTAAGTTTTCTAATGAACCCCTTACAGCTGCAGTCATGCATTTTTGATTTAATGTCTTCTTTATTGCTTCAGCAAAGTTACTTGATATTGTTCAGATTAAAATAGTTTGTACATTCATCATTAGGCTTTATTTTTATTTTATTTTGCCTGAATTTTATTCAGAATAAAATAGAATTTATTCTGCGCCAAGGATCACATGCTAGCAGGAAGAAAAAAGATTATTGCAACATAGCCGCCTCTTTATGACTTTTTTATAAATAATTTCATGAAAATTGTTCTGATGAACTTCCCTTTATGGTACCTAGACTTTGTGAATTTAAGTGCAGTAATAGATTGGCGGCAAGGTCTCTTCATTTTACAGTTGAAATGGCTAGATGTAATCTTCCCGAAGATTACTTTCATGATAATTGTTCTGATGAACTTTCCTCTATGGTACGTAGACTTTGTGAATTTAAGCACAATATGCGTGATGTGGTGCATTGGGTTAAATAATGGGACAGATTGGGTTCTATAGCCTTGACTGGCAACCAATCTACCGCAGAAAGTAATGGTAACCTACCGCAGAAAGTAATGGTAACCTACTGCGGGATAATCTTCTGCCTGGTCAGTCATGTCTCTTTCGAGTCATGATTGCCTAAGCATGTATCACGTATGGCACTTAACGGATTTATGGATGTGCGTTGTGGTGCCGTGGATATTGACTCAGAATGACAAATCGGGGAGCCGAGTTTAAATTTCAGTTGAGTTCGTTGCATTCACTTATGCGCAAATACTCTTGCAAAAGATATTAATCTGTCTCTTCTCTCCAGTTATGGATTGAATAGCAGGACTGATTGGGTTCTACAGCCTTGGCTGGTAACCAGTTTACCACAGAAAGCAATGGCAACCTACTGCGGGAAAATCTTATGCCCAGTCAGTCATGTCTCAAAAGAGACATGATTGCCCAAAGCATGTATCACGTATGCCACTTAACTGACTGACTGAATATAATAGTTGAAAACACGATTAAAACTTCTACTGGGCATAAAGTGGGGGTCGGTTTTTTATTGTTATGAAGTAATAAACTGATCCCCCACTAATTATATTTAATATAATAATGTAATATAATCTGTCTCTTCTCCCTCCAGCTATGAGTTAAATGACAGTGTTCTATAGCCTTGGTCAGCAACCAATCTACCGCAGAAAGCAATGACAACCTACTGCGAGGTAATCTTCTGCCCAGTCAGTCATGTCTCAAAAGAGACATGATTACCCAAAGCGTGTATCCCGTATGGCACTTACCTGATAGAACTGACAACAAGGTCTCATCATTTTATAGTTGAAATGGCGAGATGTAACTAATTTCTATGCTAACGGTTTCTTCCACTGCACTTCTCATTTGTGGAACTTTTTTCTGGCTTTTCAGTCAACATTGATCTTCAAAACTTTAAATGCAATGTCAATCGTTATCATCTGTCTTAATTTTTCTTCTTTTATTGTTCTCACTCTCTACTTAACCATTTTTTTTTTCTCCTATTTTCTTACACTCAACAACCCCTTCTATCTTAGTGGCTTTATTGTTTTGCTTGGTGTAAAATGATTAAAAACAATCACTACACTTTAACTGTCATTGTTTGAAAGATATCATGATAGGAAATCAAGGGAGATAAATTGTACACATAAAAAACTAATATTTACAAATGATAAGAAAAAAGCTGGCATCAGATATGGTGGATTTTAATAAAGTTTAATAGCTGGAATTAAATAAGGGGGTTTACTTTTCTTTATGTTTTTATCTTTAAAAAATCTTGAAATGGAAAGGAACTGGGTGCATCATAGGTAGTATTAAGTAACAACTTGGCTTGTTGCACACACACACACACACATATATATATATATATATATATATATATATATATATATATATAGATGAAAGGAAATTTATCCAGCATGTTTTGTCCTCTGATGGATCTAAGTAAATGTAAGGGCTTTATTTTGCATCAAGTATTTGTAAACAAAATGAAAATGTGGTTATTTTTAAAAAATTTAAAAATTTACAAAATACTCGTAAATATTCATCAGGCTAACTGAAAAGAATAGTTTCTTAAAATTAAAAATTTTGGAAAGCTAACTGCATTTTTATTTTTGTTTATAAATAGATGTTGCAGAATCTTCTCATTTGCTTCAGTAAAGTCCATCAGAGGACAAAATATGTCAGCGAAGTTTTCCTTTCGTCTTTGTTCCGATTGTCCTTTTTACAGATGTGTTTTAGTTATATCTGAAATGTTACACTCTCACAACTTCAGTCACTTTCTCACCAACATGACATCATTTCCCTATGTCTTTTCTACAAATATTTCCATGGCAACTGTTCTGATGAGCTTATTTTCATTAGTGCTTTGACTACATGAATGTAAGTGTAATACTAAATCAGCAACTAGGTCTCACCATTTTACCGTTGAATTAACTAGATGTATTTGCCACTTTTAAGTTTTCTTTCACTTTTCACGTGTATAACTTCCTTCTGATATCTGGCTTCCCTGTCAACTACACTCTTCAAAAATTTAAATGCAGTGGCAATTACTATTCTCTTTCCAAATCCTCTTTTATTGGTCTTTCTCTCATTACTCCTCACTAAAGTCTCCTCATTTTCTTTCACTTCCTGTAACCCCTTGAGTCCTAATGGCATTATCATCCTGCTTGGGAGGTAAATGATTTATATATATATATATATATATATAACATTTTGAGTATATCCATTAAAGTAAGGGTTCTTTATTGTTTAAAGAAAACATATTTTAGCTTCTAAAATGCATTCTGAATATATCCATTCAAAATTGATGGTTACATATTGTTTTGAAAAAATAATAACCCCCACCCTCAAAAACAATCTGAATGGTTTATATCTTAGCTTCCAAAACATGCATACATACAAGTCCTGAGAGTCATTAGAGTCGCAGGACCACCACGCATGCAGCTACTATAGCAATGGTGTTTCCTGGGCAAGCTAGCCTGATGGAGCTCAGCCCTCTCCAGGCTGGTTTCAAATTCAGTTTTTCTTCTCCTAGACTGGTTGCCAACTAAGGTTATAGATCTCTCTTTACTATTTTTCTCAGGTTTTGAATTCTGAGTTGTTCTTCTAGACCAGTTGCCACCCAAGGGTATGGGACTCAATCTGTTTTTTTATTTACCCTTGGATGGGAATTGGGTAGATGGATCCATCCCTTTCCCAAGAATATTAGTATGTAAACGAATGTAATGAACTCCACTGGAATTCCAACTTGGCCCTCCGATTCCTCAATCTGAGCTACTATCCATTGCTCCCCACTGCCTCCAAAATATATTTTGAGTCTGTTTGCTACAAAGTGATATTTCTTTTTTTCAAAAAAAAAAAAAAATGGATTTGCCATGTGTAATTTGTCACCATTTTATATTTTTGATTTTATGCATGTGTATTTTGTTTTTTGATTTTGTCGACTGCACAGTAGAGACAGTTGGGTACCTTCTATGGCACAATTCATTTTGCCAGAAATTTGAAAACAGCATGCTGTATTGCTTGTCATTTGCACCAGAAGCTCCAATACAAACATTTCAGAGTGTTTGGGTGTCAATCTGAGGAGAGTGCAGAAGATTGTGAAAGAGTTGGATTATATATCCAGTCAACATAATGGTGTTTGGAGTGATCACTAGCGATGACAATGTCATGCTTGTATTCGTCATCCCATAGGGCCTAAGACTGAACACAAAGATCTACATCAAGGGTGGTGCTGTCCTTGCTCAAGAGGGTGGATGCTGGAAAACAATATGTCTGACAACAGGGCTCTGCAATATTCCGCACTATCAGGAGAACCCAGTCAATTTCTGCAACCACATCACTCCTTATGTTTTTGATCTTAAATCCAAATTTCTTACACACACACACACACATATATATATATACACACACACACACACACATATATACACACACACACACACATATATATATATATATATATATACATACACACACACACACACAGTGTGAGATGGATAAATTGTCATCTAAATTCTGCAAAAATGAAAATGAGACTGCAATCTTATTTTAACATATATTTACAAAAATTACACAAAATTATTTTGAAATACTAAAGAGTAAATTTATTCAATAAAATCGCTCTTGACTTAAACGATATATTCCAGACGATTTTGGAATCTCCTGCAACTCTTTTGGACGGTCTCCTTGTTTAAATTGGTGAATGTTGCCATCAGTTCATCTTTGGTCTTACAAGAAGTTTTGTTGGTCTCTCACTTAACTGTGCCACCACACATAATCAAGGGATGTACAGTCTGAAGAGTTAGGTAGTCATATGTAAGAGGTGATGTGGTTGCAGAAATTGTTTGACAGCCATGACTGAGCTCTCCTGCTTGTGTTGTATGATGCTGAATCCTGTTGCTAGACAAAGGGTCTTCGAGCAGCCACCATCTTGACTCAGGGCAGCACTTGATATAGGCTTCTGTGTTGAGTCTAAGGCCCTCACCAACAAATTCAGGAGTTCTTTTATCAGAACAATCAGAGTGAGTTTTCCAGACTGCTGTACCTTCATAATCACCATCAGACTCCTCCAATCCTGTTTGTAGCACCATGTAAAGATCTTATGGAACAACTAGCCAGTAATCAACTAGAATAGGAGTTGGGTCTAACTGACCAAAAAACCACCAGGGCAAATTGGTAGGTGGTTTAAATAATAACCTGGAAGATTCCATTCTGTTACAGGCAAGTCTATTCTGTAAGCAGTGATTGGCTGATAATTTCAGTGTGTACATTGAGCTCCATAAATATTCAGCACAATATCCACCATTTGTTTTGGGGTCACATAGGGACATGGATTCAGTTACAACCCTGTTTATTTTTGTCTGCCAACTGGATGCTAATTGGAAACATCAGAAAGGTGAGGCTCACACTCTTGAATGTTCACCTTCGTACAGGGAGACAAAAGAAGACCGGCATGTTGAAAGGTAAGTTATTTGACTTCTACACTCTTTCTGAAGTTTCTGCCTTGTTCTCAGATTGACACCCAACCACTTTGAAATGTTTATACTGGAGCTTCATTGTCTCTTATATTTAATAGCATATATATATATATATATATATATATATATATATATATAAGGTACCTCCATTACGTAACAAAAATCCAGCATAAAAAAAGTTTAAAAAGGTTAAAAACTTAATAAAGGAACTTCTTCTATCCAAAAGATAGAAAAGTTTACTCTGCATCATGGTGATTTGTGACAAGCATCAAAATGAATGCATGAATTACAAGCACTACAATATACTTTTGCCAAATTTCTGGTGGAGTGAATTGTGTCATGGTGCTCTTTTTTTCTCAGACGGTGCCCAACTGACCCTACTGTACTGTGCAGTTGACAAAATCCAAAACATGCTTTAAATTAGTATAAAATGACATCAATTTATCCATTGCACACTCTATATGCACAAACATTTGAACTTAGTCTTATTTTTTTAACTTATTATGTTTGTGATGATAGTAGATATAGTTTGGATGGTTTTCATTACAAGATCTTTTCAGAAGAAACTTTTTCACATTTAGTATTGACCAATATAAAATCCAAATATTCGTTGTGAAGTGGATATCAGTACAGAATGAGAATCGGAGAGCCGAATTCAAATCTCAGTTAAATTCCTTGCATTCACTTATGTGCAAATACCCTTGGGAAAGGTATTAATCTGTCTCTTCTCCCTCCAGCTATGGATTAAGCAGCAGGACAGATTGGGTCCTATAGTCTTGGTTGGCAACCAGTCTACCGCTGAAAGTAATCACAACCTACTGTGAGAAAATCTTCTGTCCAGTCATTCATGTTTTTTGCAAGACATGATCACCCATGTGTGTATCATGCACGGCACTTATTTGATTGGCAGATATCTTCAGAGCTTTTCTTTCAGTGGTTATCATTAAGTAGGGGACTGTTGCATTTTGGCTTTATTTCAGTTCTTTATCTTAGTAGTAGAAGCTACGTATTTGAAATGTTCTAAGATAAAAATCTATTCCTGGTTTTAGTTTTAATGTCAAAATGTGAATAAAACTGAGAACCTATTTCAATAAAATCGTTCCAAAAGGTAAAACAACAAAAAAAAAAACACATTAGACCTCAAAGAGACAGTTTTTACAAATTCCATTTTACATATGATGTGTATCGTATTTTTAGCAAGTTACAAATAACTATTTTCTACTTCTCACTAAACCAATCAGTGTGTGTGTGTGTGTGTGTGTGTGTGTGTCAGATTAAATAAATTGCAAACATTGTGTCTGCTCATTTTTAATAAAATCTGTTCATACTCACTGATAATCTTTCACGTATTATAATTGAAAGATGTCAGAAATGAGCTGTAATATTGCGGTTATTTTTTATTATCATAATTCACACCCCTGAAGATAATCTCATAAGAAGATTGAAAGTACTTGGGAACATGGAGAAATGAATGATAATAACATCTGTCAACATTACAGCTCATTTCTGACATTTTTCAATTATAATACGCAAAAGATTATTCGTGAGTATGAATGGATTTTATTAAAAATAACCAGATACAATGTTTGCAATTTATTTAATCTGACATGTCTAAAAGAAAGTTTGCTGCCTAAATACACAATATATATCACAATTTTATTACACAAAATTATTTTGAAATACTAAAGAGTAAATTTATTCAATAAAATCATTTTAACTATGGACTCCAGACAACTTTGGAATCTCCTGAAACTCTTCTAGATGCTCTCCTTGTTTAAATTGATGAATACTGCCATAAGCCTTGCCTTCAGTTCATCTTTAGTCTTAAAAGATGTTTTGTTGATCTCTCACTTAACTGTGCCTCACACATAATCAAGGGGGGGTTACAGTCTGAATACTTAAATAGCCAGATGTAAGGAGTGATGTGGTTACAGAAATTGTCTAACACCCATGACTGGGTTCTCTATCTTTTGTGACATGGTGCAGAGTCATTATCAGTAAGGTTACAATGGTCGAAGTGGCTGTGGGAATGTCACTAAATTTATATCCCCAAAACACTAGAATCATGCTGTACATTTTTGAATACAGTATGTTTTTGGGTTTTATACAGGCACAGAAAGGGAACTATAAAAACTTCTACAAAAGGAAGTGAAAAAAGAAAAGACTAAATATCTATTGCAAGAAGACAGAAGAATCTTTAGTAAGTCCTTTAACAGAGGACTGAAATTTGAAATCCCAATCAGATAGCCAAAGCATGGGTTGCTAAGCATTGATTGCTCCTTTAGACTAAAGCCAGCCAGTGCATCACCATATCCTACAATGTTGAGCAGTGTCATGCGGGAAATATTTTTATAGTTGGTTAGTGGGTCAAGCTCACTCTCTGAATATCAAATTCAATAATCTGAAAAAAAGAGCAAATCTTTCATCATATTCTAGTGAGCCTTAGATGTGACATCAGAGTACTCTTTTTCCGAGTTGAATACATTAACAAGGCCAAAGAGGTTGAACACTTATCTGTGAGCTGTGTGCTAGATGGTTGTTAATCCCCACAAGAAGGTTCCTTCACCACTTGACAGATAATGAGCCAATCTGCTCATCAGAAAGAAAATGGTGGGAACCAATTTAACCAAACCATGTTGCAGGTACTACTACATTATATTATAACACTGACCTGAAATACATACATAAATATTTGAAAAAAAGAGATACTTAAATATTACTCCCTTCCTGCAACTTAGTTTCATGTAAATGTTGTTTGCTATATGGCTGTCATCTTCAAGCAGTTCAATTGACAAGATAGTCAAGTCTGTATTTACGTTTTATGTAATGTACTGGTGTTACCTGCTGCAGAGCACAGTTATGTATTTAGGCTTGTGATATATATTATTATTATTATTATTATTATTTTATACAATAATCATAGAAGCTGCAACAAAATCTTTTCACAGTTTATGTTCTAATTATTTGGGATATTTCTAATGTAGAAAGTTCTGATGTTATAATATCTTTTCCAGAAAGGGCCAAGTCACATTTGCGACCTATAATTGCACGATTATAATGACATTCATTTATAATCTGGAGCAAATTAATTTCATTTATAATCTGGAACTAACATTGCAAATTACCGCTATTTGTTTCCTGTTATGCAGAACAATACAATTTTTATGCAGCCTGCACATATACCTATTCCCATTAAATTGTGAAAATTTAAGTAAATTCTGGCTGGTAGATTTTGGACAAAATGAAAAAATATCACCTCATTAATATTTTGAAAGACAGACACACACATATATAGGGTGAAAGAAATACTTGATTTAGAAGCTCTCCAAATTGATAGTGACATCTTCTGTTTGTCAGTTCTGTGGATAATAAATTATTCTTCATTAGTTTAATATGTTGGGTTTGTTTGTGCTAGCTTCAGTTTGATAATACTATCATTCTAGCAGAACAGGCTGAATTAGCCATCACCTCTTCGTGTTTTGTTGGAGTAGCAATTACGAAAGTATTTAAGAAATTAGTTTAGTGTTTCTATAATGCCAAATTGCATGAGCATTTTATGTCATTATTATTAAACTACTCTTCCTTCGCAATGTCGTTTCTCTTACCATTGCTTTTCTGTTTCGATCTCAATATGTTTTTATTACAGCTGTTGAACTTACTTGTCTGACACATATATGTTTATGAATAGAGAACAAACTGAACATGTGCAGTTCTCTTTATCACAATAAAAGCTGTTGTTGTGTATTTGTGTGTGTGCATATATATATATATATATACTAGCAGTATAGCCCGGCATTGCTTGGGTGTAAGTAGCTCAGACTCTTCGAACGTTGGCACGAAAGACTAAAAAGCAATAGTTGTTTCCAGTTAAAGCAAAACCGTAGACTGAAAGAAAAATGAATGGATGTAAGTCAAATTTTGATTTCCTGCTATCGATATCAAATAAGTTATTTTTGTTGTAAACTGAATTTTGAAGGCTAAATAAGTCCTCTGAGTAAATGGTATCATGGCTGAGACTAAGAACTACAATTATACCTACTTAGAGGCAAACCCAAAGCAAAAACTAAAATAAAAGGCTGAAAAAAATACAGATATACAGGCAGATAAACAGACATACACACAAACATCTTGCCTTTTATATATATATATATATATTATCAATTTTCTGCACTATTGTAAGAACTGCAACCTTGAAACTTCTGAATATCATTTGTTATGTCTTTGTCTATGAGTGTATCAAATTTGATTAAAATCGGACCACTCCTTCTATAACCCGATTTTTTTCAATTATCGATTTTCGATATTTATCGAGGGTACCTCGACACAAAACCTAGCCAAGAACACTCGCAGACGCTTATAGTACAACTGTGTAAATTTTCAAGAAAATTGGTTCAGCCGTTTTGGAGTCTATAGGTAATGGACACACACACATGCAGACAAAGTTCCATTTATAAATAAATTTATATATATATATATATATATATATATATATATATATATATATATTTTATAATTGTGTAGCCTCAAGAAAAGCATTTTACTGCCACTGTTGTGCAGGGGGTTAAATGAGAGGAAAGTTATGAGAAAGAGTGACAGGTTACAGGGGGTGTCAGGAAGAGGGTAAAAGGAAAATGAGAATACTGATGAGAGTGGGGGTGTATGGAGAAAGGAGCATAAGAGAGAGGATGCAAGTTAGTGATATAGGAGATGACTATTGACTTTACATTTGAATTCTTGAAGATTGTAGCAGTCAGGAAAGCAAGTAAACAGAAGGGAATTCCACAGGTGGAAAGTGCGAGAAAAGAAGCTGTCGGTGTGTGTGTATATATATATATATATATATATATATAATTCCCCTTCTATCATGCTCATGGAGAGAGAGAGAGAGAGAGAGAGAGAGAGAGACACACACACAGATAATAGCAAGGCATTGTTGGATCAGTTCATTATTTTTACTACCAGTTAAGAAAGCTCTTGCCATATGTTTTCTATTTAACAATGCTTTATTATTTTATTTTTCTTGTAATATATATAGTTTTCATTGTAACACAGAAATTTCTATGTTTTGAGATTTTCATCAGGCAAGTCATTGTTGGGGAAATGATTTTCATTTGAACATAAGAAACAATATGTTTGTTATTTGTGGATGTGGGAAAAGAGAAAAATATGTGTGTTCAATTTAACTAATCAGAACAGATTGACTCTAAATTTGAAAAAAGTTAATATTTTGGAGGAATACATGATTTCTTCTTTTAATCTTAACAGCAAAAGTGTCAGTCTATCAAAACCCCTGTTTAGACTCCATTTCCGTTGATGTATCCATTATTGTTACAAGATTATTATTAGTTTTCTCTGTATTCCATCATTTTCTAAAACAAAAAAGAAAAGAAAAAAAAATTATATTTTTGATCTGACTTAAATGGACCTTTGAGTGTAATTATACTACTTTTATTTCGATTCAGAATGTATTTTATTCTATTTTTCCTAAAAGTCGTAAAGAAAATTTTTAATATCTATTTATTAAAGATTTTAAAATTCATTTTATTTTTTTTATAAAATCTATTATTATTATATTCTAATACAATTTTTTAATATCTATTCAATTCTTAAAAATTTAAATATCAATTTAATTATTATATATTATGTATAAATAAAATAAAGACAAGAGGAAAACTATTTTAAATCACCTACACGTTTCGTCCTGTGATGGACTTTATCAAGGCAAAAAGACGAAATGAGCTTTATTCTAAATTACGTATCTATAAACAGTGTTGGCAACCACAAAGACGCTCACAAATCATTTCAAAAGATTAACAGAATATTTTAGTTTTTCGAATTCCTTCATGTGTAGTGCAAAGTCGCGAGATGTTAAAATGAAGGGAATTCAACCGTTTTCTTTGAAATTTTTATTATGTATATTAGTCTGTTTTAGTATAATTTCTATCAGTAAAGGTGAAATTGGGAAAAAAATTGCACTACACATGAAGAAATTCTAAAAACTAAAATATTCTGTTAATCTTTTGAAATGATTTGTGAGCGTCTTTGTGGTTGCCAACACTGTTTATAGATATGTATTGCGCGTAAGTGAATGCAAGGAATTCAACTGGAATTCACTCAGCTCACAAGAAATCGGTGAGCTGAGTTCGAATTCCAGTTGAATTCCTTGCATTCACTTACACGCAAATAATAAACGCAATTCCTAAATTTGCGATGGAGTGGATTTTGACATCACACCACGTGATAGCACGAAATGACTACAAAACCATGTAGTCAAATGCAATGTAATATGTTATTTCCGGATTTAAAGTTGATTTTATTGAGTGTTGGTTGTTTAGATTTGATGTACGTTGCCAAGCGGAGTTTTATGTCAACACAAAATAAAATCGTTGGTGATGGTGGATGTTATAATATTTCAATCTAAACAACCTCTCTGAAGATGGCTCATGTGAGCCGAAAGCTTAGAAGAAAATCAATAAATAATTATCCAAATGTTGGAGAATTTTTGTCTTTATTTTCAACTGAAATTAAAGCAAAAATATGACGTTTAGAACGGCTCATGATTAAACATAATAGACATTCATTGTCTCTTATATTTAACAGCATATGTTTAGAAAATTACTTGCTGCCTCGATACACTATATATATATATATATATATATATTTTTTTTTTTTTTTTTTTTTTTTTTAATCATCTCACCCCAAGCAAGGCATTCCACTGCCACTATTGCGCATGGGGCTACATAGGGGAAGGTAAAGAGAAGGAGTGGATAGACATAGGGAATGTCAGGAGAAAGGAAACAGATGAGTAAGGATAGCAAGGATGAGGGTCGGCAGATGGGAAGAGTGCTTGATAGAATGGGAGCAGGTTAGTGTGTTAGGAGGTGTGTATTGACCTTACATTTAAACTCCTGGAGATTGTAGCCGTCGGGGAAGCAATCGTTTGGAAGAGAATTCCACAGTCGGGAAGTGCGAGGAAAGAAACTGTTGGAGTAGAAGTTACGGCTGCATTTTATCGGTTTCACTGTAAAAGTGTGGGATCTAGTTGCTAATCTATTATCTCGTGCAAATTCGTATTTAGGGGGCACCAGTGATCTAAGTTCATCGGAGCAGAAGCCGTGAAAGTATTTATAGAAGAGACACAGGGAAGCCACATCTCGCCGGTGGGAGAGAGACTGCAGGCGGTCTGCCAAGTCGGTATCTATCACATTACAGACCCTCCTCTGAACCTTATCGAGAAGCCCGAGGAGAACAGTATATATATATATATATTGAAGTATAGGGTAGGTATAGATGAAATAAAATTCTGTATCCAAACAAACGCTATTCTTAAAAAAAGTGCTCAATACTAAGTAGTGCGAATTATATTTATTTAGAATTTATAACATATTCATGTTATAAATTCTAAATAAATATAATTTGCTCAAAAGTCACTACAAAAGTAGCCATTTTGTTTTGACACTATCTGTGTCTTCAAGTGATGAAGTTTATTTCAAGTTGGAGAGCTTTAAAAGGTTCAAGTCTAGCCAAACTCCCTTAATCAGGGAGGCATCATTATATAGACTGAGTGGTGGTGTTGGTGGGGGGAACTGGTTGCATACTGAAGGCTCATAGTCATGACCTATTTACACCAGGAATGTATATTCCACTTATCGGAATGTACATGTTAGAATTTTACCATGTAATGTGGTAATAAATAAATGAAAACATAAGAAAATGGCCTAACTTTAAAGAAATTTATTCAGCATAATTCATTGGGGGTAGAGAAACAGAGAGATAGAGATAGATGTACCCTGATAGAAATAGTAGATAGATACACAAAAAAAATAAAGAAATGAAAGAGATAGACATTTGAGAAAGAGACATAATTGTGATTTTCCCAATCTTTGAATTTATCCAAGTCAGTACAGAGACTGGATAAATCCCTTTGAACATGTCAATTGCAATACCTTGTATACCTTGTACAAAACAGTTGATGTAAACTTAGGCAATGTACATTTCAACAACAAATAACACTTTGATACAACACTACAATAACAAAACAATGACAAAATGTTCTTGGCTTAGATAAAAGCAAAATTATATAGATTACTCATAATTTCTCTCAATTCAGGGGAGTGGATTTTTTTTAAGGCATCCACTTGATCAGTGATTTTCATACTTTGATGTTAGTTGATGGTTGCGTTCTGGAGCTGGTCACTCACTGGGAGTCAAATCGTCTGTGCATAGAAAAATGGTCGTTAATAGCAGGTGCCATATGATAGGTTCCATTGATATATATTTAATATTTGTAATAAATTTAATATTATATTCATTTTTACGCTCTCACACCCTGATTGAGCACTCTGGAAGAATAGTAGACTTTGAAAAACAGTAGCTACTCTCGCATGCACGCATCACTCATTCACTAATGAATTAGAGAGCTCTGGCTATTGGGCGTGTATAATGACAATATACATGCTAAAAGTCTGTCTTCTTCTACCGAACACCGACGCCAATTCGGTTGGGCTTCAATCCTGGGTTAAAAGCAATAGGAGTCTAACTGTACTGATGGGCTGTGATACAGCGAAACAGCAATGTACATACCAACAAGAAATAACACTTTGATACAACACTACAATAACAAAACAATGAGGAAATATTCCTGGCTTATCAAATTAAAATGAAATAGTAAATGATTACTCATTTAGTTTCTCCTAATTTAGAAGTTCGCAGTGTATGACCAAAATGGATTTTTTTTTAAAAGCGGTTGCTTGATCAGTGATTTTTAATCCTTGATATTAGTCGCTGGTCGCGTTCTGGAGGTGGTCGCTCAATAAGGGTCAATTAACATTAGCAAATCGTCTGTGCATAGAGAAATGGTTGTTAACAACAGGTGGTCACTGACGAAGAGGGTTGCATATAGCAGGTTCCACTATATATATATATATATATATATATATATATATATATATATATGCCACTTTGAATGGTATATCAATATAAATGTTTACCCATCATTTTTTTGTTTTTAATGGCATGGACCCACTCATATATATATATATGGCTCATTCTGTGTCAAATCAACAAGGGGTTAGGCCATGTCCAACATGGAATTTTTTCAAATTTGCTACACTTATAGATCTCCATAAAGTAATTGAATGGCACCTGTTACACATCTCAAGGTCAAGGAATTCCTGAAACATGAACTCTGACTTTTTTACAAAAATGTTGAAAAATGTGAATAGTGACCGACTTTAAAAGATTATATCTCAGTTGTTTATGGATCCACAAAGTTCATTCATATATCATTCTAAAGTACTTGGATAGATCTGCAATTTTATCTGTGGATTTTTTTTTAGAGGTCAAATAAAAAAAAAATTGACCTTGACCTTTGACCCAACTTATCTAAAAAAAAAAAAGTTTTAATTTTTTTAAAATTTTGACAAAAGATTTGTCTATCTTATAACACACACACACACACACACACACACACAAAATTTCATGATGAGCATTTCACTAGAACTGTTGCTGCAAGTGTTTTATAGAACTGGGAAAATTTAAAATGGCAGAATGTAGTATCTGCTACTTCATATAAAAACATTTTGATATTTCACAATATGGTCAAGCTGTATATCTTTGTAAAGCTATTTAAATGCTGATTTATATTCTCATAAGGACCATGGTCATGAAATCAATAACAAAATTTTTTTCTTGTGATGAAACTGAATTTTCTTCATTTTTTTTCTAATGCAACACAGATTTTGTGATGGAAAAAGTGATAATAAAGAAAGAATTCTGAAAAGTGTTAAAGTTTAATTAGATTATAGCATAAAAAATATGTGACCTCTATGATGAATAAATATTGGTTGATGTCTGATATATTCTAAATCTAGAAAAAAAAGCAATTTTCCGTTGCTTGTGAGTACTTTTTTTATGAAAAAACTTTAAAAACGAATATTCTAAAAAAGTTCTTGACATGTTGAGTGTTATGCAAGTTCTGGTTGTGAAATCAAAATAATTTTTTTCTGGAGATCAAACTGTTTTTAGCATTCTTTTCATACTTTTTCTTATACGGCACAGATTTTGATATGGAAAAGGTGATGTAATAAAGAAAGAATTCTAAAAAGTGTATTGAGATTTAATTGGTTTATAGTATCAAAAGAATAAATGACATTTGATATTGATGGTAAAAAGTTTCTTGACTGTCTGAGAATTGAACCTGCAACCTCCTGCACTATAGGTGAATATTCTACCATTGCACTATGGCTGGTAGTAGCCATGTATAAAAAAACAAAAAAAACAACTATGTTTAAAAAGTTCCATTACTCATATGTCATAATTATTGGTGGACAGGAAGACTTCAGAAGAACCACTACTTTTAACTGCACAGATCTTTCAGTTAAGTGCCAAACGTGATACACACTTGGGCAATCATGTCTCGAAAGAAACATGACTGACTAGGCAGAAGATTTTCCCGCAATAGATTACCATTACTTTCTATGGTAGGCTGTTTGCCAACCAAGCATATAGAACCCAACCTGTCCTGATATTTAACCCATAACTGGAGGGAGAAGTGACGGATTAATATCTTTTTCAAGGATATTTGCATATATGTGAATGCAACAAATTCAACTGGAATTTGAACTTGGCTCTCCAATTTTCATTCCGAACCTATATCTACTGCACTACAGTGCACATCCAACTGCACAGATAGTAACTGCAAAAAAAGATATTATTTTCATTGTCATTTTTGATAACAGTTAATATATATTGGGAGAAGCTTGTATGTTCCACAGTCATGTCTTGTTACTGACATGTTACAATGGTTGACTAAAAATAGAGTAGCTTAATGAGCCTTTGAGCAAACTCTTCTCAAGTACCTTAATTGCCCATATAACAAAAAGCTGTTACATCTCTTGTCAACCCTAACTGAAAAATTTATACATTTATATCTTCTATGTGCCATGTCCTTTCAGGATGTTGGCAATGATGGCTTTTCATAACTTTGTATCTTTTGTAGTAATGTTTGTCTGCTGTTTGTTGATGTCCTGCTCTCTATTTACACAAGCTCATTAGGTAGATTACTCAATGTTTCCCACTGTCCCTCGATATATTCTGTGAATATGAAAGCCTTCTTTCTTCAATTTTAGGAATGTGAATACACAGCTTAGTTCCTCACACGGTCTTGCACTGAAATGACAGATCACATCCTTATTGTTAGAATTACCACATGCACATCAGTGTGAACGAAATTGGATGCATGTTTAAAAAGATGAGAGAGCTGTCTGTAGGAGAAAATCAAGCCATTTTGAAACTGATAAAAGAAGGAAAAATTAGTCAGGGCCATTGGACAAACATTGGGTATAGCCAACACGACAATTTGGAAGGTTGCATAAAAGAAAAAAGCTACTGTTATACTGAGCAATAGACATAGAACCGGCCAGCCAAGGAAACCAAAATCGATTGATGAAAGAAACATTGTGAGAGCTGTGAGGAAAAAAATGCAAAACAGCAATCTCTAACAACACCAACAACCAGGGATGAATGTTTCTCATTCAAAGGAGACTTTGAGGGCAGATATATAGGGATCATGCCACAAAATGCAACCCACTTGTCAGCAGTTAAAATTGGAAGGCCAGATTGGAATTTGCAAAGAAGTACAGAGATGATCGGCAAAAGTTCTGGAAGAAAGTTTTATAGACTGATGAGATGAAAATTAATATAAGACAAGTGTTCAGAATTTTGGCTTTCATTTTTCCTGGTATTTACATTTAGATGTGTTAAATAACTTAGGTCATAACACCTTTTCTTTGAACCCACCTATTTTTCAAGTGACTAAATCTATTGGAATATTCGACTAACAAGTGTTTCTTGCTGCCCAGGTCTTGCCTTTTGGATTGATTATTTTTTTTTTAATCATATCACCCCGAGCAAGGCGGTAATGCCACTGATGTACAGGGGGCTACATAAGTGCAAAAAGATTAATTAGAAGAGAGTGAAGAGGAAGACGAACCAGTTAGAAAGGAGCAATAGAAGGATGAGAAAACAGGTATGATGACAGTTTCAAAAGTGGAGAGAAAGGAAAGGATATACGGGGTGGGGAAAGAACTAGTCATGTGGTTAATAGATGAGTATTGACATTGCATTTAAATTCCTGGAGGTTGTAGCCATCAGGAAAGCAAGAATATCGGAGTGAGTTCCACAGGCGGGAAGTGCGAGAGAAGAAGCTGCAGAAGTAGAATTGTCATCTGCATTTGGCTAACCTAACTGTGAATGGGTGGAACCCAGTTGCCAATCTGGTTGCACAAGTAAACACCTGTTGAGGAGGCACCAGTGACTTAAGTTCGTTCGAGCAGAAGCCATGAAAGTATTTATAGAACAGACAAAGGGAGGCCACATTTCGTCGGTGGGGAAGTGGCTGTAGTCAAGCCACCAATAATCACATTACTGATTCTCCTTTGGAGCCTGTTGAGAATCATTATCTCTGTTTGAATTTATTGGAGTAGATAGATCTATATATCTATCGCCCGGTTCACACTCCACCCACGTCTATTGAACAGGTTAAGAGGCTCATCCCTTGTTCCCTGTTTAGGATGTGATTTCCGGCTTTCTCTTTTCCAATCTTTTCACTATTACGTAGCCCCCTGCACATCAGTGGCGTTACTGCCTTGCTCGGGGTGATACGATTTTAAAAAAAAATACTTTTAGCTTTAGGCTTGGGTTTCACTTGTAAAGACTGCTTTTTTTATTAAAAAAGATAAACCAATATGAAAACAAGAGAGCTGTCCATAAAAGAAAAGCAAGTCATTCTGATACTGAGAAAAGAAGGAAAATTTATGCGAACCATTAGACAAATATTGAGTATAACCAACACAACAATTTAGAATACCCTGAAAATGAAAGAAACTACTGGTGTATTGAGCAACAGACATAGAATCGGTCGACCAAAGAAAACAACAGCAGTTAATAAGAGAAACATTGTAGAAGCTGTGGTGGGGGCCCAAAACATCAGTCGCTGACAACACCAACAACCAGGGATGAATGTTTCAAATTCAAAAAAGACTTTGAAGGTAGAAGTATAGGGACCATGCCACAAAATGCAAACCACTTATCAGCAGTTAAAATTAAAAGGCCAGATTGGAATTTGCAAAGAAGTACAGAGATGAGCGGCAAAAGTTCTGGAAGAAAGTTTAATGGACTGATGAGATGAAAATTAATCTTTACCGAAATGATGGAAAGTCGAAAGTGTGAAGAAAAAAAAGAGTGTGCTTTTGATCCAAAGCATTCAAGCTCATTTGTGAATCATAATGGAGGAAGTGTCTGTGCTAGGGCTTGCTTGGCTACTTCTGGAACATGCTCATTCATACTTATTGATGATGTAACTAATGATGCTAGCAGCAGATTGAATTTATAAGTCTCTGGAAACATTTTGTCTGTCAGTTTACAGAGAAATGCATCTAAACTAATCGGGAGGAAGTTTATCATGCAACAGGACAATGACTGAAAACGTACTGCCAACACAAGAAAGAACTCCATCA
>JBBBDQ010000457.1:2725000-2970000 GCA_037127315.1 Ascarosepion bandense
TACAGGATACTGAGAACCATGAGAGAAACATATAAGCAATGAGGATGTTTTAAGGAAAATTGAAACAAAAAGGATGCTGATATTTAAATTCAGAAAGAGGCAGTTAAAGGGGTCGGCAAATTTTTCTAACAATGTGCTGACTTAAGGTTTTAAAATCATTCAGTGTGCTAACAGCATACATATGTTTATACAAACCAAGGTCAACATATCTGTTCTACTATATATTTTATGCGGTAATATATACAATAATATGAAATGATTTGTTTGAACATTATTTTTTTTATCGATACTCATATTTAAGTAGATATTCTGTTTTTTAATTAAACAGCATTATATATTTATATCTACCAGCCTGATTATTTGCGATAAATTTTTATTACGAAAATGTGTGTCATTCATATGTTCAAACAAATCATTCCAAATTGTCGGTTGTTTCTAACCAAGTTTCGTTGATTTTCGTTAATTTCTATACAATAATATGTAAACCACATTAATAAAAATAAACTGGTTTTAGGTTTTTTTATTAATGTTTTTATTATTATTGGGAACCTTTCCCTTGCATGGGCACCTCAGCATGGTGTAATGGTTAGCAAGCTCGTCTCACTAGAATCATTATAACTGAGTAGTGAGTTTGATCCTCACTGGGTACCCCATACTTTCGGCCATGTGTCACGTCTAAGCTACACTTAGAAAATCACTTTCCTCCAGGTTTGGGGGTTGGGCACAGGGCTAACAATCCTGCTCCATAAAAAACATTTTGGAAACAGCAAAAACGCTGCCCTACACACCATTAGGTGTAACGAAAAAAGTTTATTTTTCCCTTGCATGGTCTTAGCCAATTGCTCAATGTCAGCAACGTACTTTGATACTTTGATTTTGAAACAATTTTAAACAAGTTTTTTAATGTTTTCATTATTAATGGGAACCTTTCCCTTGCATGGTCTTAGCCAATTGCTCAGTATCGGCAACATACTTTGTTACTTTGATTTTTATCCAGTTTTTTAAATGTTCATGTGTTTGGCAACTTCGTTGTGGACTTAACACTGCTTTCATGTAAGAGAAACTTTGCTCACAGGAATACATTGAGCCAAAAGTCGAAAGAAGAGCAAAGAAACTTTCTTCAAACAGAAGAAGTATGTCGGGAGGGTTGTCTAACAGTTGAGAATAGCAGCAGACTTTTCTAAATTTTCATCTTCCAGAGAATTCCTTAGTTCAACTAATCATGCCATTGGAAATTGCCATAAGTTGCCAAGCCTTGTTCTAGAACATTATGAAGGTTTTAAAAGTTTTACATTCACAGAACATTGAAAACGAGGTGGACAAAAGAAAACATGAGTAACCTACTTAATAAGCTTGTATACATGGATAGCTAGCATGCACATTGTAGGGTAGTGGATATCAACTCGGAATGACAAATCAGGGTGCCGAGTTTGAATTCCAGTTGAATTACTTGCATTCACTTATGCACAAATACCCTTGGGAAAGGTATTAATCCGTCTCTTCCTTCCAGTTATGGGTTAAATAATAGGACAGATTGGGTTCTATAGCCTTGGCTGGCTAACAGTCTACCGCAGAAAGCAATGGCAACCTACTGCGGGACAATCTTCTGCCCGGTCAGTCATGTCTCTTTTGAGACATGATCGCCCAAGCATGTATCATGTCTGACACTTAACTGACTGACATGGATAGCTGAACAGGAGATTGTAAAAAGATATAATGCTAAGATCTACAAAGGGTAGGAAGTTGTAGAGAACCATGATTGCTCAAGTCTTGAAGGGACATGCATATAAAATAATAATAGTGATTTTATTTTGGGACTCTGTATCTTTTGGTTATATATTGCTGTTCTGAGTACTTAGGACCACATCACCTTGAAACATTGTTTCCTGTATGATCACCTAAGTTAAGCAATGTGGAGCCTAGTCAGTGCCTAGATGGGTGACTGCTTGAGAATACCATTTGCTGTAAGCTTAGATGTGCAGGTGGTGTAATGGATAAGGGCTCGGAATTAGTAATAGGAGAGCTAAGTTCCAATTCCAATTGGGGTTGTTATATTCACTTATACCCAAATACACTTGGGAAAGGCATGAACATTTTCTCCTTCCAGCTACGGGGTTAATTAGTGAGAATAGTATTACTAAAATATTATCTGAAAAAAAAAAAAAATGAAAATTCTGTATAAAATATTAGCATTAAATAACCTATAGATTCTGTAAGTTAATTAATGCTGAAATTTAAACATCTATGGCATAGATGTTGATATATGCTCTACAAAATCAACCAAACTGAAAAAATTATATAGTAAAATAAAAATTTTTACTGTTTGATAGTAATTGAATATTGACCTACAATTTTATTAATATGTATATTTCTTTAACAATTTGTCTATACTTCTGAGATGGGGTAGTATTTACGTTACTTACATTGTTCAGACTGTTGTCCCCATCTTTAGTGTCATATTTACAACATTTCACCCATTGTATGCTCTGGTTTTCAGGTGCTAGAAATTTCGAATTAAACCCTTTAGTAGCCACATAGTTATCTTCCTTTAACTCAACTCTTTAAGTAATTTGTTCTCCACTGCTGTGTACCACCCCAACGGTCGTCCTAGGAATTTCTCCGGCGGCCGTTCTCCACGCTGTGATGTTGCCGGATTTTTGTAGAAACCGTCGGGCGAACAGCTGGGGGTACAAGATTGACTGTAAGGAACGAACTTCCAAAATTTGGATGAGTTGAAAAGGAAGCTTTATTCGTTTAGAGTTAGCCTTGTCTGTTGGGGCAGGCGAATGTGACACACAGTTCTAACTCTAATGGAGATCAACGAACCCGAACTGAACGAAACAAGACGAACAGAGATCCTTACTTCAAGTTCGCACCCTGCTGACTCCTTTCACTTCTCACTCATCTTAACTTAACTGGCTCTATTTATTTAATATGAATCCGGAAATGCAATTCGGAAATCCCCTCCCCCCCCCCCCCCGAAATGCTTTAGACCACAGGTGACAAACACCGGTGACTGTAAGTCTGAAATTTCAGTTATCTTTTTTTTGTTTATCTTAATAAGGCTTCAGGTGTGGTCAAGATACAATAAAGGACAGCCTTTGACCGGTCATCTCATAGCAAACCTACCAGCTGACCTTTATCACTGAGTCAAATATTTACCGGGTCATCGAAACCCGCTGACCTTTATCACTGAGTCAAATATCTGAGGACAATTTTCCTCATAAAAGAAAAAGCATTTATTTATTTTTTTTCTCTTCTTTTTCACTTTTGTTGAATATGTTTTTAAACTATTTTCTATTCTAATCTATTTTCTATTTTAATCTATTATTATAATAAAATACATATATATCTAGCTGTAGCCTGGTATTGAACTCACAATTCTTTAGATCACGTAACTGGAATTAACCACTATATTCACTGGGTCATGTGTCCTGAAGAAGGTTGGTGCATACAACACCCGAAACATTGTAAACATGGCAATAAAGATGAGGGCAAACAACTGAAGAATGTAAATAATGTTTTTTTAATCATTTTAACAAGTTGACATATATGAAACATTATATTAGGAAATAAGTATGCATTGTAGTTCATTTGAATGTTGACCTTTAGTCAAGATGAGTGCCTCAGAATAATTGTAGAATGCTGACTTCTGGATAAATATTAGTCATTTTTACAAGGTATTATATTGTCAACACATGTGTTCACTATCCATTTCATACTGTGTATTTAACATCTTTTTTC
Source organism: Ascarosepion bandense (assembly GCA_037127315.1). Lineage (NCBI taxonomy): Eukaryota > Metazoa > Mollusca > Cephalopoda > Sepiida > Sepiidae > Ascarosepion > Ascarosepion bandense. The sequence goes on from JBBBDQ010000457.1 coordinate 2,728,745, forward strand.
TTATTTAACTGACATTGTTTTTAGTTTTTCAAATAATTGATCATTCTCACACACACACAATGTATGTTTGTATTTAAATAGATCATTTTTCTTTCCTAAACAGTGTGCTTTTGTCAGAAAATATTCATAATTTTCAATCTCTTCATTTGTTCAAATGACTTTGGACAGCAAAGGTAACAATGTATCCTGCCCCCCTCTCTTTCTCGCGCGCGCGCGCACACACACACACACACACACAGAACCTATCCCAATAAATGTAATACATGGTCAGTGTTTTTCTCCCCCTACCCCTCACCAAATACCAGGTCATTCTTCCAAAAAACATGGGCATTTTCTTTCATCCCTCTCCCTGAACAAAGAAAAGGACTAGGCATTTTTTTTTCTTTTATTGACCTGGGTAGTTTGTATTTTTTTTTTTTTTTGTTTGTCAAAAACAATGATCTTGGTGTTCCCCACACACATCTCACCAAATAAAAAGGCATTTTTTTTTTTTTTAACACTAAACAAAAAGATGTGGGGAATTTTTCTCTCCCACCCCCCCAAAAATACCTGAGCATTTTTTTTTCTTTTAACAAAAAGTGTTTGGCATTTTTATTTTTTTATTTTCTATTAAATGTTCACCCAAATACCAGGCCCAAGAACCATACAAGGTAGAGGTATACTAAATAAAGTTGTGTAGAAGTAAGAGGCGGAAATAACTGCAGCTTATCAGTATATGTGCAATAAGATAATGACTGACACTAAATTTGAACAGGTTAAATTTGTAGTGATCAAGGAAGCATCCTTTGAAAATAGTGGTTCTCAGTAAAAAACTATCTCAGCAGAACTCCCTTCTTATCAGTGGGAATGAGGATGACATATGGATACCTTAGCTGGTAGAACTTAGGAATATCAGAATATCACTGATCTTAACATCTGCCAAGAAAATTATGATTGGCTTGTGATTTTTTTGTTTTAATCAAGTTGTAGACATGAAGGAGATACCTCAGCTTTTAAATTATTAGTGCAATTGATAAAGATTGTTTTGGATTTAGGACTACAATTCCTTTTTATACTTAAAAGCTACAACTTTAAGCATTAATCTGAATCAAAGTAGGTATAAATTTATCTATAAGGATGGTGTTAAATAGCAAATTGAATCAATTTTCTTAGTTGTGTTGGCAAATCTCTGTTTATTTTATTTTGTAAAATACATCTATTTGATGCTTCAGTACACATCATCAGTGATGTTTCTAACCAAGGTTCATTAGGGGTTTCAGGTCTTTCAACATCATACACCCTCACTTCAGTGACCCAGCCGATGATGATCAGGTATTGACTTGTGTACTTTCTGTCAGCTACAACTTTTCCATCTTCTAAATTGCACACCATATGACTCTTCTTGGCAATTTATTGTCTAATCTTAGATGACTTCTGGTTCATCAGTAGCGTACGCTCTTCCATAAAAAAGTAAGGACGGAAACCAAGCCTCAATTTTCTGTCTATGATCGTGAATGTGGCAGTGTGCTTGGCTTGAAGTGGTAAGTGCAGATTTGATTCCCCTCCCCCAAGACACATACACACACTCGCACACACAAAGAAATGCACTCAAACATCACCTTCTGCTTACACTTATCCCCACTTTGTCATGTTAATATTCAGGTAATTTAAAAAATAAAAAAAATACTGTAACCCTGGCCGGGGGTGGGGGGGAAACAGATGCTAGATCCTAGCCAAGGATCACCTGTAGGTTACAATGGTTCGGGGTACCCTAATTCCGTCCTCTAGTCAAGCCTCCAACTGCATTTTGAGTGATTGATTTACATTTTGATTGATTGATATTTTTATGGCTTCTCAACCCTTTGTAGTTTATTTAAAGCCAAAACATATTTTTGGGGATTGTAAGAATAATTAGTTTTTCGAGAATGATAATGATTTTGTTCCAGTACAAGTTTTTACTATTTAACCCATAGCTTGGCAGCGAGATTGAATCTTACCCTTCATTTGCATATAAGTGAATATAACAAACCAGACTGGAATTAGAACTTGGCTCTCTGATTTTTCATTGCAGGCACCTATTCATTACACCACCTAAGAAATTACAATGTTATTATAAAATTTCTTCTATGTGCCCTGAACACACGACCACTTGATAACAGCGGCGACTGTTTCCACTATTAAACTGACCGAAAGAAGGCTGGTGTTGTACTTTTGGAAACTTTGTATCCAATTTCAAATATTTCATTTATTTTAATTCTTCTTCTTCTATGTGCCCTGTCTCTTCAGGACATAGGCGATCATGGCTTTCCACGTTTCCCTATCCCTGGTGGCTCTGAGCATGCCTTCTCCTGTTACACCTTGCAATCCTCGTTCTGTCATCCTCATTAGGTCCTTCAAATATGTTATCTGTTGCTTTCCCCTGTCTCTTTTTCCCCTCTATCTGGTCTGTTAGTATCAGGTTCTCCAGGCCCTCCTTCCTCATTAATCTTTTCCTGACACCTTCTGTAACCTGTCACTCTTTCTCATAACTTTCCTCCTATGTAATCCCTTGCTCAACAGTGGCAGTAAAATGCCTTGCTTGTAAAAAAAAAAAAATTTTACATTAACTTATGTGCTAATGCTCTTGGAAAAGGTATAAATTCATCTCTTCTCCCCGCTAGCTATGGGTAAATAGGATGACTGGGTTCTATAGCCTTGGGTAACAACTGGTCTAGAAGGAAAAACAAATCTGGAGCTGGACTCCCTAGCCCAGATGATAAAAGGGTTTGTGTAGGGTTACAGAAACATTGATGACAACGAACCATCCCAGAACTGAGTGCAGTGACAAGGAATTGTCGATAACTTATGCTCCACGGGGAATAATACGCTTTTGTTCATCATTCATGGCACTATAGATTAATGGATGATAGCTGTCATTGCACATTCAGAAATGAAATGTCCTCTCTATTTAGCACCCACAATCATACCCCATTCAGACTCCAATAATTCACACTGTTTTGCCAGTGTCCACTCACCCAGTATCAGTGTATAACTGATATAAGTTTGTACATTTCCATGATGTCAAGTTAACAGTGGCACCATTTATGATTGCCTTTATATGCTACTAACCTGTGACTTTTGGTACATCACTTTTACGCTTTTACGTATTTACTGATATATTTCTTTTCTTTTTTCTTTTTTTTGTACATCACTGGTACGTATTTACTGGTATTTAGAAAAAATTCACTCTTAAAGTAAATTTTTGCAATTAGCGATAAAAATAACTTTTATTTTTCAATTTTGATTGTGTTTATCTGCAGTATTTGGTAATATTGACATTAAAAGCAGTTAATGAACACTGTCCTTTTGGTGTTAGCATTTTATGCAAGAGAATGTTTGTGATTTGTGACTCTCTAAATAGATTGTCATCTGTCGTCAAAGCACCAAAGACAGAAACTGGCCAGTATGAATTTTCATAAATGTGTCCTGCAAACTCAAAAATGACACTCAGCTGAGATAAATTTACGTTCAGTTTTATCTCAAGCAAAATAATAAATTATTATTTGTATGAGGATAAGGTGCTAAATGAGGTGATAATGAAAAACTTGTCTTTGATCTTTTTTTTTTTTTTTACTTTTGTTCAACCAATACAAGGCCCAAGAGCCACTCAAAGCAGTGGGTTACTGAATGAGGTTGTTAAAAGTAGATATAGGTTGATCATAGATTTGAAAGGGTTAAGGTTGTAGTGATCAGGGAAGCGACTTAGGAGTCTGTTCCACAAAGTAGTGGCTGTTGAGAAGAACCCATTTGACTGGAACATCATTCTGATCAGTGGAATACAAAGTGAATGTGGATGATTCATCTAAGTATGTATGGCATAATAGGTCTTAGTTGTAAAGATCAGAATGGATGAAACTAATGAATGTAGGTCATCTAAACATCTAACATGGAAATAGCAATAGAGTAGTGAGAGGTTTCTGATATTTCATCTGTGTGAAAGGGGGGGTTTCAGAGGTTGGAAATAATCAGCAGTAACATCAGTATTCAATTCATGGACGAATGGCAGATTTATAAGTGTGCAAGAAGGATTCTAACAAGAAAAACTTTCTGGTCCGACAAATAATCCCCTACAAGACCAAGTAGATGTTTTGAACCCTGGAAAGTAAAGATTGAGCAATTCCAACCAAAATAGTCTGATCTCACTCTTGAAAAGGATAGAGCACTGACATACCCCAGTGTTCAAAATAAAGAGTTCAGTTTAAAATTCCTAGCATTTGAAAAAGGCTGGATGGAATGTCGTAAACATGGCAATAAATATGAGGACAACAGTCCAAACAATGTAAATAAATATATATATATATATATATATATATATATATATATATATATTTGATTTACTACAATTTCACTGGGTAATACATATTACTTTGGATACTGTTTATTTTCTTTTTATTTTATTTCTTTGCCCTTTCTTTTTTCTCTTCTATTTTCTCTTTTTTCTAGTAATCAATCGTCTACGTCTACTTTATCCTTGCTTTGTTATATTCGTTGGGGTTCTTTTTAAATGAGCGAGAAATTTTTTGTAAATTACCGTTACAAATGTCTATTCTAAATATGAACATATGAGCGTCTGTGTAAAAAAAATTTTGGTGGGGAATATTTTGAGGATCAACAGTTGTACCTTTTGGGTATGACGAGTCACAATTATAACATCATTATGCGGTGAAATATGTATTACCCATTGAAATTGTAGTAAATCAAAAATCTTTTCTAAATTATATTACTCTGCTAAATTAAATAAATGAATTTAACATTGAGTTCTTCTTTATCAGAATTTACCTGGATAGTATACCAAGTGTTCTACGTTTTATTTATTTATATATATATATATATATATAAATGAAATTTTGTACCTATAAAAATATTTTCATATATATGTATTTATTTATTTGGACAGCAAGCTTTCTTTTAAACTTCTTTTGTTAGATATGATGAACAAGGAAAAATTTTATTAATTTATTTTTTTAATTAGATTTTCCAGTGGTGTTAAATTTCTCTATTTGGCGGAAGTCCGGGAGTACAAAAACTCCTCATATTGTCCATTGTCCCAACTACTTTCAGCCACTTCCTTAGCCATTTTGAAGAGGGTTTTGTTTTTATATTGTTAGTTTCTTTTCATGTTTTGACTATGTGAATTATTTGTGCGTGTATTTTTTTTTTTTTTTAAATTCTAGTAGGAACATCAATTCTGAGCCATTGTGTGTTTGGCATGGCTGGAATTCAAGTGGGTGACTTTCTATTATTAAAAGACTTTCAGTACATTGCACCCCTGTTAAAACAAGGTGAGGTTAATGTGTGGGGAGAGATGTTTGATGTACAGAGCTGCTCTTATAATGAGATTTTTTTTAGTAATATGTTTTACATACAACTCCAGTGTTTTCAACCAGTATTTTTCCTTAAGGTTCTTGTACATTATGGGTTGGAAGATGTTTTTATTGTGTTCTGCTTTGATGAGTGATATATAAGACATCTATTCAACAGGAAAATGTAAGAATGCTGGAAAAAGTAAATAAAAAAAATGAATAAAGTTTTCCTGTTAGCCTTTGAGATTTCACTCACCCGATCAACTCAGTTGAATAAAAACTTAATTGGGTGGTTAAAGTTTATTGCTTTATTTGCCAGTGGTTGATTAAAACTCTCCAAATGAAATGTGTCTCTAAAAATATAGAAAAAGGATTCCTGATTCCTTTTACAACCCAAAAGTATGCCATTGAAGATTCACAAGTTACTTAAAATGATCTACAATGACATTATTGAACTCTTTGTCTTATGCATTTTTAGAAACTGTTTTGGAAAAATATTATCCTTGACTTAGCATCTATATTTCCTCCCCACTTACGAAAAGTAAAAACATACACATACTTCTTTCAACCATGCACAGAAAAACAAATTATACAAATAAGTAATTTTTTTATAGAAAATCGTTGAGAAAATCAGATTTGTTATTTTTTTATCATCTCTGAGATGGAGGTTATAGTCAAACAAGAAAGAAACTATGAATTTAGGTACCTCCACTCAATTGCCAAAAAAAAAAACCCAGCATATCATGATGTTAAAAGGGGTCAAACTTAATTAAAATGTTTATGCTATTATTAAGAGGAAAGATCAAATTTTGTTATAATTTTTTCTTAATTTTTTAAATCCTTTCTAACACATTTGAAATTTTAATTAGAATTTCATTTTTGTTTTCCATTAGCGATTCACACTATGTTTATGTAAGGTGACTATTAAGAAAATGGAGTCGGTTGAGTAAAATGATTTTGGGGTGAGTAAATTTTTCCTTGCTCTCGTAGGCTGGTCTATAATATATAACAATGTGTATATATATATATATATACGCACACACACACACACAGTACATATATATATATATATATATATATATATATATATATATAATTTTTTTATGTATTGTGTCCCTTCATGACGTAGGTCATCATATCTTTCCACATCTCCCTCTAGTAGCTCTTAACACCCTTTCTCTTGTTACTCCTCCTAGACCCTGCTTTGAGATCAACCCATCAAGAATGCCATGCATTGCTTCCTCTCTCTCACTTTCTCTTTATCTGCCCTGTGAATATCAGACTCTCCAAGCCCTCCTTCCTCATTGCATGTCCCAGAAACTTCGGCTATCTTTTCCTGATGTTAAGTATAAGTTTCTTTTTTGTTTTCTTTCTCTTCAAAATCTCATTGTTGCTAACATGTTCTATCCATGGTATCCTCAGCATCCTTCTGAAGAACCATATTTTGGTTGCTTCAAGTCTTTCCTTTATCTTTGATGAGATTGTCCAGTATTTGCTGCCATATTGAAGGACAGACCTCTCATAACAATTCAGTTCTCTCATATATATTGAGGTCTGGTGTGAACTTGAATCCTGTTACAGTCTTATCTGGGTTTCTGTAAACAAAAAATGTGGATGTGACTTTAAAAGAAGTCCCATGAAGCAACTAGAAAAGATTTAAGAAATGACGTCTACCAACTTGACAGTATTAATAAAGAAAGACATCTAGGTGAGCATCAGAAAATAAAGGCCATATTCAATCTGGAACAATTGTGCATCAAATTTACCAAACAACTTGATCTCTAACATGCACTCTGGGTCTCCAAATCCTTCTCAATTTTGTGCATTTGGTGTATTGAATCAGTTTCATCAGTAAAGAAGAGCTGAAGTTCTATGGCGTGGAGAAGTTGGAAATTTTAATTGCCCACTAATGGACATTAGCAAACCCACAAATTAGGTTGTCCCAAAAGTTCGTAAACACTTGCAAAAAATTGAAATTTTACTCACCAAGTAATCTAAGGTTACCAGAAATCAACTTGCAAAAAATTGAAATTTTACTTGCAAAAACAAAAATTATTGCTCAAAATAAGACCATTTTCCAAGACTTTCTGCCATCGATCTGCAAACTTTCAGATCTGATCAAAGTACCATTCAGTCGGCTTCGAATCAAAGAATTCTTGACACGCTTCCTTGACATCATCAAACAAGTCGAATTGGTGGCCCTTCAGAAAGTGATGCATTGAGCGGAAAAGGACGTAATCTGATGAAGCACAGTCAGGACTGTAGGCTGGATGTCGCAGAACCTCAACACCGTCCAGCTCTTCAAACTTGTCTTTGGTCTTCCTGGCGGCGTGTGGATTGGCATTGTCCTGCTGCATCAAAGCGCGCTTTCGGTTGATCAGAGCCGGGTACTTTTGCTTCAACTTTTCGTAGACCTGCTCAAGTTGCTGACAGTAAAGTTCGGCACTGATGGCACGACCATTCGGAACCAACTCAAAATGCACGATTCCTTCAAAGTTCCACCAAATGCACAGCATGACTTTCTTTGGAACCGACGGTGTCTCTTGCCCTTTCTGAACCCATCACTTGTCTTGATTGTGCTGGACCAGATAGACACATTTCGCAAGTGTTTATGAACTTTTGGGACAACCTAATAATTGAGGATGGAAAGAATAGGGGACTGGATTTTCATCTGGCTATCAATACTGTTCAGTATGGACTAGTGTGGGACCTGCTGAAGCTAAATTGGCAAAGCATAGTAGTATCCCAGAGATGCTTTGGGCATTGGTGACAAAATATAACCAAAAATATTTCTCCAACCTCATACACCTTGCCCAACTGTCAAGCACCTTGGCTATGCATACAGCTGGCTGTGAACAAATGGTTCTCTATTCTGAACCTCATCTTCCCTGAAACAGACTGTTATCTGAACATCAAGAGCTGATTCTTAAGGTTAAATTGGGATCCACAAATGTTAGTTTATTTTTGAAGAGCCCATCGCTTCTAGTGGGACATAGGCCATTGACAAGTGGGTCATCTTTTTTACATGTCGAGGTGTTGATTTTATATGAACTCTTTTATCCTCCTGGCAAGGTAGACTGGTTGCCAACCAAGATATAGAACCCAATCTGTCCTACTATTTAACCCATAGCTGGAGGGAGAGAAGATGGATTAATACTTTTCCCAAAGGTATATGCACTTAAGTGAATGCAACAAATTCAACTGGGATTTGAACTCCACTTTTGTTTCCTTACCTGACCTGATATCCACTGCACTATAACGTACATTCACTGGTTAAATGGAAAAAAGTAAAAAAGAGAAAGCTGTACGCTATAAAGTCTAAGTAATCATCGACAAATAATATTGAGTTCATTCATATGAATGTGCTCATAATATATCACAAACCTGCCTTGTTTTATCTTTCTCAACATACTTTCCTCCATTTCAGTTAAGATTCATTGTTGTGCTAAATATTTCAGTGAGTGACTGGATTAATTTTCTCATCAGTTAAAACATTTTAGATTCAGTTAATTATTATCAGGATGTGCTTTGTGGTGTATTGGATATTGGCTCGGAATGAGAAATCGGGGAGCCGAGTTCGAATTCCAGCTGAATTCATTGCATTCACTTACGCACAAATACCCTTGGGAAAGGTATTAATCCATCTATTCCTTCCAGTTATGGGTTAAATAACAGGACAGATTGGGTTCTATAGCCTTGGTCGGCAACCAGTTTACCGCAGAAAGCAATGGCAACCTACTGCAAGATAATCTTCTGCCCAGTTAGTCATGATCACCCAAGCGTGTATCACGTATAGCACTTAACTGACTGAATTATTTTCAGGCTAAAAAGATTTTGGTGAAATTTTGTAGATTCTGGCAACTTAGGCATTACACTCACAATTGTGTTATTATAATTTTTACAATGTTTTATTTAATATTTTATTCAGGTGCTACTTATGTTGTCACAGTAAAAAATATTCTTTTTGAATTTTGTTCCCTATGAACTTAGATCATTGGTGCCGCCTAAGCACGAATTTACACAAGATACTAGATAAGCAACTAGGTCCCACACTTTTACAGTTAAACAGATAAGACGTAACTGTAATTTCTACTCCAACAGCTACTTTTCACACGCTTCCCGCCTGTGGAATTCCCTTCCACATGTCTGCTTTCCCGACAGCTACAATCTCCAAGTGTTTAAATGTAGGGTCAATAGACACCTCCTATCACACTAACTTCTAATTATTCTCTCAACACTCTCATCTACCCAACCCTCGTTCTCGGTATCCTTACCCGCCTATCACCCACCCTCTGACATTTCCTATATTTAACCATCCTTTCTCCACTCTATGTCGCCCCCTGCGCAGTAGTGGCAGTGAAATGCCTTGCTCTGGGTAAAATGCTTATAAAAAAAAAAAAAATAGATGTTGGAAGCACTGCTGATTAATGTGTCCAATAGGGCTAAGCTTATTAAAGGGGGATAACTCAACGACTATTTGATTTTTCAATAAAATTTCAACACATCCAATTTATTAATTTAATTTTTAAAAATACTTTGTTTTATAAATTTAAAAAAAACAAACTTTCTCATAATTTTACAAAAAAATAGTTTGTTAATTTTTTTTTTTTTTTTTTAATCATATCACCCCAAGCAAGGCGAAAATGCCACTGATGCGCAGGGGGCTACGTGAGAGTGAAAAGATTGGAAAACAGAAAACCGGAAACCACATCCTAAACAGGAAACAAGGGATGAGCCTCTTCACCTGTTCAATAGACGTGGGTGGAGTGTGAACCGGGCGATAGTTTAGTCTATCTAAAACTGTGATAAAATTTTGCTGTAAATATAAATACTGTTTTAATTTTGAATTTCAAACAAAAATCGTCAGTCAATTTCTATCATTCAGAATGATTAAAATTGTTTTTGAGATAATTATAAAAAAAACAAAAAGGTGGTCATGGCCTTCCATATCTCCCTATTCCTTGTAGCTGTTAACACCCCTTCTCCTGTTACTCCTCCCAAACCCTGCTCTGCCATTCACTACTCAAGCCCATCAATCATCCATCCGTGCATGGAGTACTGCTGCCATTTATGGTCAGGTGCCTCTGCCGTTCTTTTCAGTGTTCTTGACAAGCTCCAAAGAAGAGTCTGTAATGTGATAGGTACTGATCTGGCGACTCGACTGCAGCCACTTCCCCATCGTCGAAATGTGGCCTCCCTTTGTCTGTTCTATAAATACTTTCATGACTTCTGCTCAGACGAGCTTAAGTCACTGATGCCTCCTCAACAGGTGTTTACTCGTGCAACCAGACTGGCAACTGGGTCCCACCAATTCACAGTCAGGTTAGCCAAATGCAGACGACAATTCTACTCCTGCAGCTTCTGCTCTCACACTTCCCGCCTGTGGAACTCGCTCTCGTATTCTTGCTTTCCTGATGGCTACAACCTCCAGAAATTTAAATGCAAAGTCAATACTCATCTACTAAACACTGGACTCTAGCTCTCTCCCCACCCCCGTATTTCCTTCCCTTTCTCTCCACCTATGTATCTGTCATCGCACCTGCTTTCTATTGTTCCTTTCTAACTAGTTTGTACTCCTCACTCTTTTCTAATTAATCTTTTTACATTTATGTAGCCCCCTGCACATCAGTGGCGTTTCCGCCTTGCTCGGGGTGAAATGATTAAAAAAAAAAAAATATGCCTCACGTTGCTTTGCCGTTTCTCCATCCTTCTGTTCCGTGAGTATCAGATTCTCCAAGATAAAATAAATTTCCAATATCAACTTTTTTAATAATTTGAACTTAAATAATTTTCTCCTCACTCATAATCTAATGACTAAAACTTTGACATCTTTGTAATCATTTAAATTGATGTATTTTTTTTTTTATTTCTATAATACTAGAATTGATAAAGACAAAAGTTTTTTTTTTTTTTCATCTCTGCTTTATCAACCACATATTTTAATCTTTGGTATAGCATTGAAATAGTGAAAAATACCTTCTAAAATCTAAACAAAGCATTAAGAAACAGGAAAATTTCTTTAGAAACAAAGGAAAGAGTGCTGAACTGCTATGTATTATCAATCTTTCTATATGGCAGTTACTGCTGAACAATTTCCTCACCGATGAAAAGGAGACTTGGTCAACAGTGATGTGGTTCTTTAATTGATTTCACTGTTTAAAAACTAAATCACTGATTTTTAGGCAGATAATTAATGTCTGCTGGCCAGGAGATCAAAAGTCTGATAGAAAACAGGCATCCTGAAAGGAATCAATCTAATATCCACATTTTCATTTGGGAAATCACTTTAAAGTCAAGTATGATTTACTATTAAACTGTGAGAAACCAAACAAGGTAACTACCATACTTAAGAAAGCAAACAGAAGGATAAACAGCTTTCTAGCTCTGATAGCAGCCAGTTTAGGAGAAGGGTAACTAGGAATTTCAAACCTTCAAGCAAGGTAACTACCATACTTAAGAATGCAAACAGAAGGGTAAACAGCTTTCTAGCCCTGATAGCAGCCAGTTTAGGAGAAGGATAACTAGAAATTTCAAACCTTTGAGGAGATAATGGGAAATCAGTCTGTTATTGTTTTCATGAAGGCATGAAAATTCAAATCTAATAAAGAAAAGGACTCTGGGTAGAGCTTATTTTCCGATGCCCTTAATAGTCTTGATTATTAAAAAAGAATAAGTATATGAATGATAGATACATACTTTTGTATTTGATTAATAAAAAGATGTATCTGTTTGTGACTATTGCTTAACTAGTGAAAGCCTAAACCTCTTTTATATTTTGTTGTCTCTCAAACTTGATAAAGAAATTGTGTAATTTATATTTATACTATGAGAACAAAACAGTTTTAATGTGATTGTGAAGTGGCAAGCAATGTGTGTGTGTGTGTGTGTGCGCGCATGTGTGTGTGCTTACTGATAATGGAAAGAGATATGCTTTTAATGAGTGGCACTTAGGAGAAGAAACTTTTGCATCAGGCAATTTGATATGGGTATCTTGTAAGCAAGGCTATAAAATCTAGATCTGTGATTTGGGTAAGTCTTCATATCTAATTTTTATATAAAGTAGACATTGAGGTCAACACCCAGCAATGACAGTCTGTTTCATACTTAAACAAAACCTTCATGGCCAGCAGATTGCATTCTAGAAGGAAACAGGCTGTTGCCGCTGGTAGTTGACTTTAATGTCCACTTTTATATTTATATATGCTCTCACCCTGATATTGACCTCTTTAACTCAAAAATATAACATACCTTAAAACTATATATATATATATATATATATATATATATATATATACTAGTCATCCATGTACAAGGCTGTTTTGCTGTATCACAGCTCATCAGTGTGGCTAGATACATCCACTTGCTTCTGGCCTGGATTGAAATTCAACCAATTTGGTGTCAGTCAAAATCACTACCCCTAAGCCATAGGCGCATGAAATCAGAGACGGGAAATTTTAGCATGTATATAAGCAGTGTATACACATGCCAGTTACCGAAAGAACTCAATTCATTTCCGAAGAGTCACACATATATCACAGAAGTGGAAATTGTTCATAAAATTTTTTTTCTCTAGAGAGCTCAATCATGAGAGCATAATATATTAGTCATCCACATACAAGCCTGTTTTTCTGTATGACAGCTCAACAGTGTGGCTGAACACATCCACTTGCTTCTGGCCTGGATCGAAACTCGACCAATTTGGTGTCAGTCATAGTGGCTATATATATGTACATTGGGATGGAAAATGATAAAGCATACACTAAAAAAGTCTGCCTTCTTCTACCGAGCACCCATAGCCCAGAGGTAGAATCGCTGATTGATGCTAATTCGGTTGATTTTTAATCCTGGGTTAAAAGCAATCGGAGTCTAACCGTAATGATGAGCTGTAATACAGCTAAACAGATCTGTCTGCGGATGACTATATATATATAATGTCTTGAAGGCTGTCACAATGCATTAAGTAAAATAAAGGAAGGTAAAGAAATGTTTGGGTATTACCTATTTATTAAACATTAATATTTCGAGATCAAAATCTCATCTTCAGAATGGCAGAGAACCTGAACAAACAAAAGCTTCTCTGCCATTCTGAAAATGAAATTTTGATCTCAAAATATTAATGTTTAATAAATAGGTAATACCTAAACACTTCTTTACCTTCCTTTATTTTACTCAACGCATTGTGACAGCCTTCAAGACATAACCCATATAACTATTTTACACTATGCTTCAAGCAAATTACAAAACTTTACCATATATATATATTTTTGTCAAATTAAATAAATTGCAAACATTATGTCTGCTTATTTTCAATAAAATCCATTCATACTCATGAATGTATTATAATTTTTCAAGTCCTGTAGCTATTATCGCTCTTTCCAGCATTGATAGAGGGTGGGGGGTGTCTTTCTTAATCATTTTTTGTACTACTGTTGAAGCTTATAAAATCTTTCTCTTTGTCAAGACCTTCGTGCTTCATTTGATCAAAGCCTATCTGATGTGCGTTGTGGTGCAGTGGATATCGGCTCAGAACGAGAAATCGGAAAGCCAAGTTTGAATTCCAATTGAATTCATTGCATTCACTTACGCACAAATACCCGTGGGAAAGGTATTAATCCATCTCTTCCTTCCAGTTATGGGTTAAATAACAGGACAGATTGGGTCCTATAGCCTTGGCTGGCAACCAGTCTACTGCAGCAAGCAATGGCAACCTACTGCGGGATAATCTTCTGCCCAGTCAGTCACGTCTCTTTTGAGACATGATCGCCCAAGCGTGTTTCACGTATGGCACTTAACTGACTGACTATTTGATGATGCCAAAAAAATTAATCAATAACATCTTGCTTAAAGTCCTGTTGACAGTCAACATCTTGATTATGCCATGATTTTCTGTCTCAAGCTACATATGCTATCATCCATTTTAGCCAGTGAGCAAAATAAAAGGTTCAGTTCAAAATTCCAGTCATCTGAAAAAGGTTGGAGCATACAACGGCCGAAATGTCATGAATATGGCAACAATGTAAATAGCCATGTGAAATATTTAAATTAGGATGTGCGTTGTGGTGCAGTGGATATCGGCTCGGAACAAGAAATCAGGGAGCCAAGTTTGAATTCCAATTGAATTCGTTGCATTCACTTATGCACAAATACCCTTGGGAAAGGTATTAATCTGTCTCTTCCTTCCTGTTATGGGTTAAATCACAGAACAGATTGGTTTCTATAGCCTTGGCTGGCAACCAGTCTACTGCAGAAAGCAATGGCAACCTACTGCGAGATAATCTTCTGCCCAGTCAGTCATGTCTCGAAAGAGACATGATCGCCCAAACGTGTTTCACGTATGGCACTTAACTGACTGAATATTTAAATCCAGAAGAACTGAACCAGAAAGAATGCATCAAATATGCACTTTTTATGCTCATATTAAATATTTAATACACACTTTACAATACTGTCTTCTGTGGTGAAAGATATTTTATCTAATGTTGTTTGTCTATTTTTTATAATAATGGCTTCTAGGACTTTTAATCTTTCCTTGCATTGGGTGCTGTATTCTCTACTTGCTTTGACATCTTATTAAGACACAACAATGAGAAATTAAATTTCAAAGTTTATTGTAAACACACAAAAAATGACATAATCAACTTCTATTCTCACCACAATTAAAAAATAAAATCTGGACTAATCATATGGTTCTTCCTCATGGCCTTTTAGCTCAGGAAACATAAATGAAATGTAAATGAAGAAGAAAAATATATTAAGAAAACGTTCAAACTTCTCCATTACTCACACCTCAGTGCTAAAAAAAATCCAGAAAGCCAAAAACCAATAACATTTACAACAAAAATTACACAAAATTCATAATCCTACTCTCCAACACCCATTCTACTAAACTCGCAAACAAATTAGTCATCCCTATTATTAGGATCATTACCACCATTTCCAAGACAATCAGAATTAGGCAAAAAATAAGCCCAGCACCAATTCAAATGCCAGAATTTATCAAATAAATTGTTTCCAATACAAAAATGTTTATTTGATTTAAAAGCCCACATCTAGAAATACAAGAGAGACCTGTGTTTGTATAAACAATCTCTCTCATTCTGCATCGAACCAATGCTGGGCATTAACCTTGTTTTCACTAATGACACTAATTAAAAATGAACATAATTTTTTAAGGTGAAAATTCTTTAAAATCTTATTAATAACATTATTACCAACTATAAACACATGCTTAGAACATTACATTGTCATTTGTCTATGATTCCATCCTTAAAGAAACCAACTTATATCTATCAAATATGGAGAATATATGCCAGAAAAGATCAACCATAAATTACAAGAATGTGACACCCTGCAAGTTTGACTGCACACAGGTGAAGACTTCAGAGTTCTCACTAAACAGGCTCACATGTGCACTTACAAACCCAATTACCATTCAATGCCCACTTAGACATACAAGAATCTTCACAAACTTACATGTATATAAAACTAGCATCATAGCCCGGCGTTGCCCATGCAACTCAGAACATTTTAGTACAACATTTTATGTGTCGCAGTTGCATCACAGACACATCGGGAATGTCGCTCTTCCAGTGTTTTTGCTTTGGGTGCCGCACTTTGTT
Source organism: Ascarosepion bandense (assembly GCA_037127315.1). Taxonomy (NCBI): domain Eukaryota; kingdom Metazoa; phylum Mollusca; class Cephalopoda; order Sepiida; family Sepiidae; genus Ascarosepion; species Ascarosepion bandense. Next base: position 2,744,685 of record JBBBDQ010000457.1, read on the forward strand.
TTTGTTTTTGTTTCAAAATTACGGGGGGGGGGGGGGAATATTTACTTTTTTTGTTGAGTAAATGAATTTAACATAAAAATAGTAATTATCTATTTTGTTAAAGCTTTTTTTTTTTAATTTCATTTTCTGAAGTATGAAATCTGAAAAAAACTAATTAAATAATTAAATTAACCATTGACACTTTTTTTTTTCTTTCATTTCAAATTTACAGGGAAAAATATTCACATTTTTTTGTTGACTAAATGAATTTTTAAAATGTTGGAATAAAAGTTAAATATAAAGGCTTTTTTTTTTTTTTAAATAAAAAAAATGTGACGTAATCTGGCAACCATCTTAGATCTTAGATGTTTTACGGAGCAAATGTAAACAATCGACTTCGTTGGCCAAAAAGTGCGAAAGGTAAAAATTGCTGAACTTAAACTCAAAAAGTATGTGTCGACCTGGCTTCCCTGTAGATATGTGTCCCTAAAAAGTTTGAATGGTGTAGCTTAAAAAATGTAGGCATGCATAGGGAACTGTCACAAATTGCCTTTTATATATATGGATCATCTGTGGTTATAATGCACGTCACAGACTGACTGAATTAACCCAAACAAAGTTGAAAAAGTACCAGAGTTTCTGACAAAGCTTTAATAAAAATAAAAAATGTTAGATTGATATACATTTTTTATTTGTTCTTATTGGATTACGATTGCATCTTTAACTCTTTCTCTCTCTTTCATATATATATATATATATATATATATATAAACTTATTTATAAATGGAACTTTGTGTGTGTGTCTGTGTGTGTTTATCCGTTACCTATAGACTCCGAAACGGCTGAACCGATTTTCTTAAAAATTTACACAGTTGTACTATAAGCGTCTGCGAGTGTTCTTAGCTAGGTTTTGTGTCGAGGTATCCCCGATAAATATGGAAAATCGATTATCGAAAAAATCGGGTTATAGAAGGAGTGGTGCGATTTTAATCAAATTTGATACACTCATAGACAAAGACATAAGAAATGATATTCAGAAGTTTCAAGTTTGCAATTCTTAAAATGGTGCAGAAAATCGATTATATATGTATAAATTGATACCAGGAAATCAAAATTTGACTTATATCCATCCATTTTTCTTTCAGTCTATGGTTTTGCTTTAACTGGAAACTTTTTAGTCTTTCATGCCAATGTCCAAAGAGTCTGAGCTCCAGTACCATGGATTAGTTTTAAAGCTTTCATTACACCCGAGCAACACCGGGTTATACTGCTAGTATATATATATATATATATATATAAACAAGATTTCCCTGATGATCTGTTTAGGTGAAACCTAGGTAGGTTCATCTGGCTCATTAGATTAGGTGTTATATATAGCTGTGATACAGTGAAACAGGCTTCTATGTGGATGACTATATATATATAGATATATATATATATATATATATAGTGTATTTGGGCAACAATCTCTTTTATGCAGATTTTATTAAAAATGACAGACAAGGTATTATCATTAAAGTTTTTATATAATTTTTCATGTGTTCTTATTTGAGTTCTGAAAAGAAAAAAATCATAAGAACACATGAAAAATTATATAAAAAACTTAACAATGAAACCTGCATATATATATATATATATATATATATATATATATATAGGTTTATTTGAAAATGACAAGGTTTTATCATTAAGTTTTTTATATAATTTTTGTGTGTTCATATAATTTTTTCTTTTCAAAACTCAAATTATATAAGAATTGTCCAAAGGTTTTGTACTTTTGAGCACTTTTGGCTATACTTTTAGCAATTATCAAGAACTAATTTTGTTTTACTTATAAATAAACATGTGGAAAGTTTATGCATATAGTCTTGTGTATGTTAAGTTCCGAACATGGTAAGCACATTATTACCTTGGTAATGCCTCCATTATTTTTAATCTTCTTTTGCATGTGTATGATGCTATTATGTATGTATTATCAACGAGGATATCACAGATAGGTACTGGAAGATCTCGTGTGTTTAAATGAGATTGTATGGAACTGTTGTGTAGAAAGGTGTAAAGTCAATTTTCTAGTCAGTTTTGTTGTGGTATGGCTAATAGAATTGCTGTACCACCACCAAGTCATTTTGCTCATAAAAAATAATAATCCTGGTGACTGTCAATGTCCTTTTTAATAGAAGTTTTTCAATTTTCTTTCCATGTGACTTCATTAATTATTGTGATATCACTACCAGCGTCCAGTTGCCTTTTCACATCCATCTATTATCTTTGGTTTTCTGTGGTTATTTTTCCGTCACAACACTGTATACAAATTTATTTCTGTTAGAACTTTTCCTTTCATTAGTTTTGCAGTATGACTTTTTAAGTTTTATTTTTCCACACTTCTAGCATTTTGAATTTTTAAAGGGATAGTCATCTCAGAGATGTAACCTTCCACATTTAAAACATGGATTAACTTTTCTTTTTCCACATTTTTCTTTCATTTTTTTTTTTTTTTCTTTCTACATTTGTAAAAAAAAAACAGATAATGAACTTAGCTCACTGGTGCCCCCTATATATGAATTTACTTGAGCCACAAGATTAGCAACTAGGTCCCACCCTTTTACTGTGAAACCATTACATGTAAATGCAAATTCTACTCCAGCAGCTTCTTTTCTTGCACTTCTCGCCTGTGGAATTCCCTTCCATTTACTTGCTTCCTGACAGCTACAATCTCCAAGAATTGAAATGTAAAGTCAATAGTCATCTCCTACCTTACTAACTTGCATTCTCTCTCTCATGCTCCTTTCTCCATCCACTCCACTCTCATTGGTATTCTCATCTTTCTCTTAGCCACTTCCTGACACACCCTGTAACCTGTCACTCTTTCTCATAACTTTCCTCCTGTGTAACCCTCTGCAAAACAGTGGCAGTAAAATGCCTTGCTTGGGGCAATATGATTATAAAGAAAAACAAAAAAAATTTATAAATGTTTATTCTTTTTCATGAATTTCTTCAGCATTGCATCTCAGATTTAGGATTTTCTTACATTTGTCCAGTATTTCTTCGAGTGTCTTTTCATTATTCTGTTAAATTTCCGTTAGAATTCTCAACTGTATTTCTGCATCTTTTTTCGGCATTAACCCTGGAAGGAAAATGATCTCTTTAAATGTATCCAGAGTCAGTTTTAATCTAAATCATTCACACACCTTGTTAATGATTCCAGCATCTGTGACTTTTTCACTTTTTGTCAGATTCATACATTTCCAACAAGTATTGAATAATGAGCTTTTCATACTAAAAATTCTAGTCAGAATATTTACCATTTCTTCAAAACAAATCTTTCCTGTTTTTTTTTCAGTAGTACGAAATTACAGTATTTTTCATGTTCTACTGGTGCTAACTTTCTCCACAAAAGTCTCGTCTTTCCATTGACTGCATTCTTCTCTTAAAATTTGCTCATATCTTCAAAAATAAGCAGAAAAGATGATTCAATCATCTGAATTGTATGTAAATTCAGACACGGCATTTATCACCATGTTGGAAATAAAAGAACTTGGAGAATTTTCTGTTTCCTTCAGAATTATTTCCATTTTTTTGCTGTTTCTGGAGTTCCAACAACTGCTTTTGTTGCTGCTGTTAAATTTTTACCTCCTCTTCCTCTTCTTCTATGTGCCTTGTCCTTTCAGGACGTAGGCGATCATGACTTCCCTCCTTCTTCATTGCATGTTCCAGGAACTTCAGCTGTCTCTTCCTGATGCTCAGTATTAATTTCCTTTTTGTTTTCATTCTTTCCAAAACCTCATCATTGCTCACATGCTCAGTCCATGATATTTGCAGCATCCTTCTGTAGAACCACATTTCAGTTGCTTCAAGTTTTTCCTTCATCTTCGATGATATTGTCCAACATTCACTTTCATATTGAAGAACCTGGGAAATGTTCTAACAGAAGACGAAAAGTGCGACACAGAGATTTTAAGGGGAATTTGCATGCCAAAGACGTATTCCAGAAGCTGAGTAAAGTATTTAGAGACAGGAAAATTTTGCTAGTACTAGATTGCTCTGTGATAGTTTTTACCTCACAAGCCAATATTTATTCCCTATTTGATGAATATCTGCTTTTTTTTTCTTTTCTACACATACTAAAGAGAAAAGATTTAAACCAGCACAGTTCAAATTCTTATCACGGCTATCCTGTACAGCCAAGTAACAAGTATTTTGTTTTTCTTACTTGTTATACTCAGTATGAGTTTCACTATTCTTATAACTCCTGTTATTACTCATTAGTTTTGATTCCTTGGTGCCACTTTTATACCTTGCTTTTTAGAAGGTATATTGTTTTGCTTAGGCGACTTGCCATGACATCTTTCAGCAATAAACTAGACTGTCTCCAACGAAACTTTTAGACTCACTTGGAGTTCTTCATTTAATAGTCTAGACTAGTTTATTTGTGTCACTAGGGATGTAACACAACACTCAATAAATCCCAGACCTAACTAATAAAACAACAACTTTTAGGTAAAACCTGACTTTATTCATCAACATAGTCTCCTTCTATGGTGATACACTGATTCCAGCACTTCTCTAACAATTCGATGCCTTTTTTGTAGAACAATTTGTCTTTGTCCTCAAAATATACTTCAGTTTTCGATATCACTTCTTCATTGGAGCCAAATCTTTTTCATGGGAGCATTTTTTTGAGGTCTGCAAACAACCAGTAGTCACTGGAGTCCAGATCTGGAGAATATGGTGAATGCGGAAACAATTCAAAGTGCAATTCATGTAGTTTTGCCATCGTTGCAATCAACTTGTGACACAGTGCATTGTCTTGGTGAAAGATCAACTTTTTCTTCTTCATTTATGGCCGTTTTTTGGCGACTTTTGGTTTTTCAAATGCACCAATAATGCTATATAATATTCACTGTTAATGGTTCTTCCTTTCTCAAGGTAATTGATGAACAAAATACCGTGCGCATCACAAAATATGAAGGCTGAAACCTTGCTTGCTGATGTTGTGTATTTGGTCACTTCGAACAGTTTTCACCTGCTGCTGTCCACTCAGCTGACTGCCGATACCACTCCGGAGCGAAGTAGTGAATTCATGTTTCATTTATTGTCATATATTTATGCAATCTTGTTGCGTTAAAACAGTTGCAAACAACACTCTGAATTGTCGACGCGTTGTTTTTGATCAACTGTGAGCAAATGTGGCACCCACTTTGAACACAGCTTTCTCATTGATTAATGTTCATGCAAAATGGTGAATACACAGCCTTCTGATATGTTCAGCTCCTCTGCTATCTCACGCAATTCAATTTATGATCGGCCAAAATGGGTTTGTGGATTTTTTTGGTGTTTTCTGGGACAACTGCCAATTTTGGGCAACTTGAGTGTTCAGCATCATTTGTGTCTGTACAACTACTTTTAAAGTCAACATACCACCTCTTAACCGTTGTTTCCGACAGAGCAGAGTCCTAATAACATTTATCAAGCCATTGTTTTGCTTAAACAGTATTTTTTCCCATCAGAAAGCAATGCTTTATCAACACACAAAATTCAGATTTTTCCATTGTTTTGAAAATTTGCAACAGTAGCTTCACTGTAATTTGTAAACTAATAATCCGATTGGGCCCAAATTTTGTCACATGCCATTTTAAGATTAGTACTTCATAAAAATCACATAGATTTTTTATTGGTCTCACCATCTGTATGTCAGGCCCAGGGCTTATTGAGTGATATGCTAGTATTTATTCCACAACAAAATATATATATATATATATTTGTGCAGCCATCCCTCTTTAATAAAAGTTTTATTAAAAATGACTAACAAAGTAATGTGGTTAAGTTTTTTATTTAATTTTTCTTGTATTCTTATAATTTTCTTTTTTTATAGACATTAATTCTATAGAAATTGTCATTTAAATACATATGGTGACCTACCAAACTTTATCCACAATATTCTCATTGAGAATACAAATATAATAGCCTCATGCGTGTAAAAAATAAAGTGGGGGGCTAAAAATAATGGAAGCATTATTAATAAGGAAGAAAAAAACCAACACTCAGCAATATCAACTATGAACACAGCCACAATGTGCTGATTGTGTTTAAAAAATGAAATATTCCTCTAGATACATGCATAAAACAATCTATATATTCAGTTAAAAGTAACAATAAAATTGTCCTTGATAATGGGTAAAACTATATCCAAAAGCACTTAAACATGCAATACATTTTGTTTATGTCTACATAGTTTTGGATATGCATTGTGGTTCAGTGGATATCGACTCGGAACGAGAAATCAGGAAGCCAATTTTAAATTTTCAGTTGAATTCCTTGCATTTACTTACACACAAATACTCTCGGAAAAGGTATTAATCCATCTCTTCTCTCCAGTTAACAGGACAGATTGGGTTCTATAGCCTTGGCTTGGCAGCCAGTCTACCACAGAAAATAATGGCAACCTACTGTGGGATAATCTTCTGCCCAGTCAGTCATGTCTCTTTCAAGACGTGATTGCCAAAGTGTGTATCACGTATGGCACTTAACTGACTGATTGTGGTGCAGTAGATATTGGCTTGGAACAAGAAATTGTTTTGCAACTAGTCCACCACAAAAAGTAATGGCAACCTACTGTGGAAAAATCTTTTGACCAGTCAGTAGTGTCTCTTTCAAGACATGATTGTTCAAGCATGTATCACTTATGGCACTTAACTGATTGCATAATTTATATCAACAAAAGAATAAATGATAAGAATATAAGAAAAATTAAATAAAAAAACTTCACCCACACAGTACCTTGTTAGACTATTTTAATGAAACTTTGTGTGTGTGTATTTTTCTCTCTCTCTCTCTCTCTATATATATATATATATATATATATATATATATATATATATATATAAGAACAAATGGAATAGAAATCCATAGTTTGTAGCATTTACTTTTTAAAAGTGCTCAATACGAAGTAGAGCAATATATTATTATTGTAATATTTTTATTATCAGTGGTTATAATAAAAACTACACAAAAGCTTTTTACTACTATGAATTGTATTTCGTCAGATAATGCTTAGTAACTGGTGATAATCATTTTTATCACCAGTTACAAACCGTTGGATGTGCGTTGTGGTGCAGAGGATATCGGCCAGAACAAGAAATCGGGGAGCCGAGTTCAAATTCCAGTTGAATTCCTTTCATTCACTTACACACAAATATTTTTGGGAAAAGGTATTAATCCATCTCTTCCCTCCAGTTATGGGTTAGATTAGAGGATGGATTGGGTTCTGTAGCCTTGATTGGCAACCATTCTACCGCAGAAAGTAGTGGCAACCTACTGTGGAATAATCTTCTGCCCAGTCAGTCATGTCTCTTTCGAGACATGATCGCCCAAACATGTATTACGTATGGCACTTAACTGACTGACGAACCATGACCTGACACCATACAGGTTCTTACAACACATTTAACCATACCAATAAATTCCTACCAGGATCATGCAATCATGGATGAAAGTGTTCTAAGGCCCTTAAGTAAATTCTTATTTTGAAATTTGCACATTCTTAAAAGATCCTTGTTATATGAGCGTTTGAAAAATGATAAAATCAGCTTTTGTAAATCGCCTGAAGACATCGAAAGGTAGAAACCTAGGTCGCGAAATAACTCATTTCTAAGTGAAAAATAATCAAAAGTTCTACAATATAATTGTATTGAACATTTTTTTAATACAACTGTGGACTGGTCTAATTTAGTTATGACCAAAAACTAATTTTATTTATAGTCTGATTTCATTTAGTTTCTTTTTGTTTATTTTTTTATCACTTCTGTTATTAAATATTTCATATTGCGATAATGAAAGATCTGCCAAGAAACATGTTGTAAGAACCTGGGCATACATTTATTGTGGAGGATCTAACGATCAAGGCATTTTTACAAGATTTCACCTTCAGGTTACATGTATTTTAGTTCTATATTTCCTGTCATCTAAGCTTATTTATAAATGGAACTTCGTGTGTGTGTGTCCGTTACCTATAGACTCAGAAATAACTGATCCGATTTTCTTGAAAATTTACACAGTTGTACTATAAGCGTCTGCAAGTGTTTTTAGCTAGGTTTTGTATCGAGGTACCCTTGATAAATATCGAAAATCGATAATCGAAAAAATCGGGTTATAGAAGGAGTGGTGCGATTTTAATCAACTTTGATACACTCATAGACAAAGACATAAGAAACGATATTCAGAAGTTTCAAGGTTGCAGTGACAGTGTCTCTCTAGATTAATATTTGACTTCATTCAATTATTTCTAACAAATATTTTAATGAAGATCATGTTGAATGGACATACTTCTAGTTCATTTCATATTAATGTAGTAATCTTCCAGGGCACTATCCTCAGTTCTATACTATTTCTGATCGTTTTTAACGACCTTCTCGATGGCATCAGTTCCCAACTAGGTATCCGTGCAAATGACACAACTATTTACTTCTGTCGTAGTAGCAAGTTTGACAGATCCGATGAAGAAAATCTGGCAGCTGTTCTTGAAAAGGACCTCCAATCAATTGTTAACTAGGGCAAGAAATGGCTTGTAAATTTTAAGGTTTCTTAAACAAAACTACTTTCATTTAGTCATCACGGAGAACACTTTCTGCCTGTCATTAGCATGGCTGATGCTAATCTCCAGCAGAGATTAGCATCAGCTTCACACGTTCTTGGGATCACATTTTCCGTTGACTTTTTCTTTTTTTTTTTTTTTTTCATATAATCATATCGCTCCAAGCAAGCCACTGTTGTGCTGGGGGTTACATAGGAGCAAAGTTATGAGAAAGTGACAGGTCATGGGGGTGTCAGGAATTTTGTAAGAGAAGGATGAGAATGTTGATGAGTGTGGAGTGGACAGAGAAAAGAGCATTAGAGAGAGGATGCAGTTTAGTGAGATCGCCCAGTTCACACTCCACCCACGTCTTTTGAACAGGTGAAGAGGCTCATCCCTTGTTTCCTGTTTAGGATGTGGTTTCCGGCTTTCTCTTTTCCAATCATTTTACTCTTAAGTAGCCCCCTGCGCCTCAGTGGCATCACCGCCTTGCTTGGGGTGATATGCTTTTGGATATTGTAGCTGTCAGGGAAGCAAGTAAATGAAAGGGAATTCCACAGGTGAGAAGTCCGAGAAAAGAAGCTGCTGGAGTAAAATTTGCATTTACATTTATGTTTATTCTATTTTTTTATTTGTATGAAAGTGAATGCAACAGAATAGGTAAAAATATTAATCTCTGTTCTCTGATTCTCTTCTCTGTGCAGATAGCAGTTGAAATATGTAGGATACTTAATGAAGAAACAAAACTTGTCGAATTTGACACTCACAGGACATATTAAAGGCAAGACTATAAAGGAAAGCAGCAAGTAACCTAAGTAAGGAGCTTGTGTAAATGGTTGGCAGAACTCTGATTGGGAGGGACATCAAAAAGACAGACTTTGCTAAGAACTACAAAATATAAGAAGTTGTGGAGAGCCATGTTCACTAATGTTCTGAATGGAAGAATTTCCTGTGTATTCTAACATATTGAAGATGTACGTATTGTTCAGAAGAGAAACAGAATTTATTATTATTTTATGATTTCAACCAAGCACACTCGTGACTGTAAATTGATTGTTAGTTCCACCATGCCATTCAGCCTCAGATCTAACATCTCCAAGCGCAAATATAGGTTACTAATGTTTCTTTCAACCCAGTGTCTATCTTTACCCCACAACAGACCCACTTACATCATGATGCAAGGCTGGCAAATGATTTTATTCCCATTTGCTATATATGTACTAATAAGTGCCCATCCTGCAACAGCCAACTGCTTCATTACATAAATGGTAAGGTCTTTGCTTGGCACTTTTTTTTTTCTAAATCAAATTGCAAATACAGCCACTGACAGCCAAATTATTATTAAGGCATGTCTCTACCGAGGCTTTCTCTTGTTTTTTTTCTGTTGTCTTGTTGCAACAACTGGTTTAATTAGTTCAAATTATTTTGTTAAATTCTGCTATTATTATTATTATTATTATCATCATCATCATCATCATTACTACTATTATTATTATCACTTGTAATACCATAGTTCTTATTAGCAATTTCCTGGCTTCCCTTCCACCCATTACAGGATGTTGAGAGTTAAAGGTGAATAATTAAGGTCAAATGCAAAAATTAAAAAAAAGTTTTTGTTTGGCTTCTGTTTTGTTTCTTACTCACTCTCTCTGACCTGATTGTCTCTTTCTGTCTACTACTTCTCAACTATTTATGTCTCATCTCTCTTCATCTTTTCTTTCTTTCTTTCTTTCTTTCCTTCTTTCTCATGCCTCTTTCTATCTATTCTCTTCCTTCTGATTGTCTTTGTCCTTATCTTCCCTTTCTTTGTTTTTTTTATCCTGTTGTTTCTGTGCCTTTCTCTCTCTTCCCAACCCTTTCTTTGTCTTCCCTTTCTCCTGTTGACTATGTCCCTTTCCCTGTCTTCATTTTCCTTCTGTCTCTGTCTTCTGTGTCCCTTTCCTAGTCTTCCTTTTCTCTTGTCTCTCTTTCACCTGTTGTCTCTGTCCCTTTCACCTGTTGTCTCTGTCCCTTTCACCTGTTGTCTCTGTCTCTTTCTACTATTTCCTCTGTCCCTTTGCCTGTTTTCCCTTCCCCCTGTTGTCTCTGTCCCTTTCTTTGCTTTCCTTTTCTCCTGTCTCTCTTTTTTCTTCTGTCTCTCTTTCTCTTGTTGTGTCTGTCCCTTCTCCGTGTCTTTCTTTTCTTTCTCCTCTCTTTTTCATGACACTTTTTCCTTCTCTCTTCTCCCTTCATCCTGTTATCTCTCTCTCCATGTAACCCTTTGTCCTGTCTCTCTTTCCTTATACTCTCTTTATCCCTTTTCTTTTTCTATCGTCTCAATTCCCATCTTTTCTTTCTTTCTCTTGTCTTTATTTCTTCTTCCTGTTTTCCTTGTTGCCTCTCTCCTTGTCAACCGTTTCTTTTATCTTTCTCCCTTTCCAGAATTGTCTCCTTTCTCTCGCTGCCTTTTGTTGTTCTGTTTTTATTTTTACTCTTTATTTCCTCTTTTTGTCTATCTTTATCCCTTCTATATTTGTCTCTGCTGTCTCTACTTTTCGCTTTTCCACTCTTTGTCTAGGCTGTCTTTTCCACCCCTTCTTCTTCTTCTTCTTCTTCTTTCTTTTTCTCTCTCTCTCTGTCTTGTCTGCTATTCACTTGCTTTACTCCTTTTTGTCCAGTTGGCTTCCCCATCCTTCCCGCTTTGTCCTGTCTGTCTTTTTCCTCCTCTCTTTTCTTCATCCTTTTTGTCTTAGTTTTCATTCACTTCTTTCCTCTATCTCTCCATCCTGCCTGTCTTTCCTCCACCCTCCCTCTCTCTGTTCTGTCTGTCTTTTCTTTTCTATCTGTTCCGCATCCTTCTAGTCTTATTTTTCTATTACCTCACTCCTGCTCTGTGTCTTGCTTGTCTCTCCGCTCACTTCGCCTCTGTCCTGTGTGTCTCTCCCTTCCCTACTCCTCTCTGTCCTGCTTGTCTCTCCCCTCCCTTCTCCTCTCTGTCCTGCTTGTCTCTCCCCTCCCTTCTCCTCTCTGTCCTGCTTGTCTCTCCCCTCCCTTCTCCTCTCTGTCCTGCTTGTCTCTCCCCTCCCTTCTCCTCTCTGTCCTGCTTGTCTCTCCCCTCTCTTCTCCTCTCTGTTCTGCTTGTCTCTCCCCTCCCTCCTCCTCTCTGTTCTGCTTGTCTCTCCCCTCCCTCCTCCTCTCTGTTCTGCTTGTCTCTCCCCTCCCTCCTCCTCTCTGTTCTGCTTGTCTCTCCCCTCCCTCCTCCTCTCTGTTTTGCTTGTCTCTCCCCTCCCTCCTCCTCTCTGTTCTGCTTGTCTCTCCCCTCCCTCCTCCTCTCTGTTCTGCTTGTCTCTCCCCTCCCTCCTCCTCTCTGTTCTGCTTGTCTCTCCCCCCTCTCCTCCTCTCTGTTCTGCTTGTCTCTCCCCTCCCTTCTCCTCTCTGTTCTGCTTGTCTCTCCCCTCCCTTCTCCTCTCTGTTCTGCTTGTCTCTCCCCTCCCTTCTCCTCTCTGTTCTGCTTGTCTCTCCCCTCCCTTCTCCTCTCTGTTCTGCTTGTCTCTCCCCTCCCTTCTCCTCTCTGTCCTGCATGTCTCTCCCCTTCCTTCTTTTCTCTGTCCTGCTTGTCTCTCCCCTTCCTTCTTTTCTCTGTCCTGTCTGTCTCTCCCCTTCCTTCTTTTCTCTGTCCTGCCTGTCTCTCCCCTTCCTTCTTTTCTCTGTCCTGCCTGTCTCTCCCCTTCCTTCTTTTCTCTGTCCTGCCTGTCTCTCCCCTTCCTTCTTTTCTCTGCCCTGCCTGTCTCTCCCCTTCATTCTTTTCTCTGTCCTGCTTGTCTCTCACCTTCCTTCTTTTCTCTGTCCAGCTTGTCTCTCCCCTTCCTTCTTTTCTCTGTCCTGCTTGTCTCTTCCTTTCCTTCTTTTCTCTGTCCTGCTTGTCTCTTCCTTTCCTTCTTCTTTCTGTCCTGCTTGTCTCTTCCTTTCCTTCTTCTTTCTGTCCTGCTTTTCTCTTCCTTTCCTTCTTCTTTCTGTCCTGCCTGCCTTTTTTCCTGCCTCACTTCTCTCTGTCCTGCCTGTCATTCTCGTCCCTTCGCCCTTTCTGTCCTGTTTTCTTGCTACACCCCTCCTCTATGTCCTGCCATCCTTTTCCCTCCCTCCTTCTTTCTCTGTCCTGATTGTTTCCACTGTCTCCATAGAAGCACATATTAAAAATTTTTTTTGATGTCGCCTACAATACAAATTCATAATTGTAAATTGTACAGTGTATGAAATAGATGCACTGTCAATAGCATGTGAGAATACTGCACTTACTTCTGCAGTCACAGATATTTATATAATTCAGCAAATACATGTAAAATGTATTTCATGATAGTTATTTTACACACCATGATGGCAAAATTAGTCCAGTCCTTTGGTCTTCTCAATAATTCCCTGTGGAACATTGGTCAAACTGGATTGTCCTTTCCTTCTTTCCGTTCACTAACAATTTTAGGGTGCTCAGGCATTTTTAATTTATTACTTGATAACTCCTGTGAAATGTCATCATAAAATACATGTGTAACTACATCTGTAACCTTTAAAAACAAACAAAAACTCAAATTACTGGCAATAGAGAAAAAGCAAATCTTATGATTGATGATTTTTTTTATTTATATTTAATGTTGTTGAGTTCCTGTCCATCATGTATTAATTGATAGTTTAGTCTTGCAAGAAATCAATTATGGTTGGCTGCTGTTTATCAGAATGAAATATTTTGCATTTAATTTGTAGGTTTTCTTTCTTTTTTGTGGTGTTGTTGAACAAGTTTGTTTAACAAGAGTTTGTACTAGGGGACATGTCCTCAGCATTTCTTTAGTATCAAGTGTTTAAAATTGTTTCTAATTACTGTTGAGATGTAGTGCTTTCTGCTTTTTGAGTCATTTTTAGGACTTAATGACTTGTGGTGATGCATGGTGTATGTATATATATATATATATATATATATATATATATGTGTGTGTGTGTGTGCACATATATATATATATATATAATGTCATAAATCTGCAAAGAAACTGGTTTGAAGGTAAATCCCAAAGGATCCTATTAACATTAAATATTAACACTGATCCAGCCAGAGTAATTAAATTTATTTATTTACAGAGCCAGTATTTATTACATATAAAAAAATTCAAATTTTCTTAGATAGGATGGCCATTTCAATGGATGAATTTAACACCTATCTCATCAGTAAGAACAAAACACTATGTAAAAATAAATTTATTTGTTTGTGTGTCTGTAAAAAAAAAATGAAAGTAAAGGTAGAGAAAAATAAAAAATGAACAGATCATTGATATCGGAACTTGTTAGATCTGCCAGGTGGTGAGGTTGACAGTAATGAAAAGAGGTAAAATAAAATAAAAATAAAATAAAAATCCTTTATAGTCGACATGATGCTTCAAAGTCCATCGAAAACAGTAAATATTCATGTGGAGTGTGTTGTAGATGTGTTGGTCATAACTCAATACAGTGCATAGCATGTGAACATTGGGTACACAAAGCCTGCACTGACCGGAAGGGTCGACTCGTAAACGATCCCAGCTTCAAATGCAGATGCTGTATGGGTTTTATCCCTACTGAAACCGCTCCTGCTCTTACCCACTTGGAGTTAAATGGAGAACAACTGGAGGTTGTCACCTTGTTCTGCTACCTGGGTGATGCCACTGGAGAGAGAGGGGGCTGCTATGACGACACAACTGCCAGGTTAAGATTGGCATGGAAAAAGTTTAGAGAGTTCCTCCCCATCCTTACATGTCGTGGCATCTCTCTGCACAACAGGGGCCATGTTTACAATTTGTGTGTGAGGTGCGTCCTTCTCCACGCTAGTGAGACATGGCCTGTTACGGCTGAGGATATAGCCAGATTAGCCCATAGTGATCACGCCATGATCTGCTGGATCTGTGCCTCGAAACTCTCTGACAGGGACCCCTTATATTCATTGAGGTCTAGACTGGGTCTGGCTAGTTTGGAGGAGGTTCTTCAGTGGAACAGACTGCGCTGGTATGGCCCCCTTCAGCACATGGACCAAGATATGTGGTCTAGAAAAGTTGAGAGCATTGTCCTCCGGGCTCCTACTCTAGAGGTCACCCATGGAAAAGATGGACCAACTGCATCAGTGAGAATCTGAAAAGCACTGGCCTCAAGCCTGAGCAAGCAATGGATCGGGGGGGGGGCGAATGAACAGCAGGCCTGGGCGGCATGGCAGAACTTCCAACCCTCGGACACGGGGAAGACAGGGAAGAAAAACCGAGTAGTAGTAGTAGTATTTCTTACAGACACACAAATTTATTTTCCCATAATATTTTGATTTTATTGATGAAATGGGTGTTTTGGAATTTTTTTTTATATAGGGTGCAATGAATACATTAAATAATGCAAACATGAAAATAACAATGGCTTCTCATTTTAATAGATCAGTCAGCGCTGTACATAATACCAATTGGGTGATCATGTCCCAAATGAAACATGACTGTCTGGGCAGAAGGTTTTTCCACAGTAGGTTGCCATTACTTTCTACAGTAGACTGGTTGCCAACCAAGGCTATAAAACCTAATCTGTTCTGCTCTTCTTTAATCACCATAGATAAGCATTGCTGCCTGCAATCTGCATGGCTGATGCTAGACTCATGGAGAGCAACACACTGTGCGTCTTTGGCTTTACTTTTTCAACAGAAGTGGAAAAAACTACACAAAATTTCTAGCTGCATCTATTGGAAGGAAAATTCAAGCCAGAAAGTTTTTTTCATCAGAATCCATCTTGCACATTTATAAATCTACCATTCATCCAGGCATTGAATATTGTTGCCATATCTGGTCTGATGCTCTTGCTATTCATCTCAAGGTTCTCGACAAAATCCAGAGGATCTACAATGTAATCGCTTTTGACTTGGCATCTTGTAACACCCCAGATGAAGATCGAACAATTTCTCCGGCCAGCCATTCTCCACGTTGTAATGTTTTTATAGCCCTGACACTTTACCCTAGGCATTTTTTGTATTGCCTGGAGAAAGGGAAAATTCTATTATCTTTTCTTTATTTTCTTAATGTGTGGTCAAGATACAGTAAAGACAGTTTTTGACCCAGTCACCTAAATTCTATTTCCTAAACTTTATCTCTTATCACATCAAATCACTTAGCCAAATATTTTATTGGAAGACTGGTAGGATTTAACAGTAATCTGATACCCTTTTCTCTTCCACAAATTTACTTATAAAAGAAAAAGCATTTATTTATTTTTTTCTTTTCTTTTTTTTCACTTAGTACTTTTGTTAAATGAAACACGTTTTTAAACTATTTTTCTATTCTTAATCTATTATAATATATATTTTACAAATCCACCTTAATATACGCCTAGTTATCGTGTCACAATCTCGATTTCAGTCTCTTTCTCACCAACATGATGTGGCTTTCCTCTGTCTTTCTTACAAGGCTCCTTAACCATATGAATTTGCTTCAATTATTTTCTTTTTTTTGGCAGGGGGATCGTAATGTGAAAAAAAACAAGTCTAGCGTTAGCCTTTATTTTATTTAATTTTTTCAAATGCTTCCTGGCATTCCGTCATCCAGATTTATTTCAAGTCTTATTAGTTCATTTAATGGAGCTCTTAAATAATGTATCAGTCAAATGCCATACGTGAAACATGCTTGGGCGATCATGTCTCGAAAGAGACATGACTGACTGGGCAGAGGATTATCCCGCAGTAGGTTGCCATTGCTTTCTGTGGTAGATTGGTTGCCAGCCAAGGCTATAGAGCCCAATCTGTCCTATTATTTAACCCATAACTGAAGAGACAGATTAATACCCTTCCTAAGGGTATAAATTCAACTGGAATTCGAACTTGGCTCCTTGATTTCTCGTTCTGAGCTGATATCCACTGCACCACAAATTTGACACAAAAACATTGTAATCGCTTGCTAATTCCAGGAAACTTTGTAGGGAACTGACATTTTCAGGAGCAGGCATGTGTTTTTATAGAACTGGCTTGTGCTGGATCTGGTCTTTTGCCATTTTTGTCAATTATTTTCTCTGACATATTTGATTCTGTCCATAAAATATTTACACTTTTCATCTCTCAGCTTGAATCCATAGTCCTGAATTCTTTTGATATCTTCAAAAACATTTTCCTTATGTTCTTCTTGGTTTTCACTTTTCAACAAAATATCATCAAGATATGCAACTGCAAAGTCAATTCCACTCAGCATCTTGTCCATGACTTGCTTCAAATATTTTCCCTTTATTTCTAAGTTATCTGTTTATGCATATGGTCTTCTCTAGGAAAAATAAATGAGATACCTACTATGAAAAATTACCTTGAATCTTTTTAGTCATAAAAAAAGTTCCACAGGTGAGAAATGCAAGAGAAGAAACTACTAGCATAGAAGTTATAATTAGAATGAGACCTAGTTGCCAATCTAGTACTACCAACAAAGAAAACTCATTGGAACAGTTACCATGAAAATATTTGTAGAAAAGGCAGAGGGAAGCTATGTTATTAGAGTAGGAAAGTGCCTGAAGCCGGGATGCTGGGTCGGGACTGATAACATTGCATATTCTTTGGATTTTGTCGTTAATCTCTGGATATTTATCAGATATTTACCAGTACCAGAGAAGATGCATTAGCATCATTTGATGCAGGGATGAATGGTAGACTTTTAAATGTGCAAGATGGATTCTAGAGAGAAAAATTGTCCCACAACATAGTGAATCAACTTTCCTAGCAGCAGGAAATTGATTCAATATAACCATTCCACTTCATTTCAGTGAAAAATGTGAGTCCAAGAAAGTGCAGTGAGTTGCTCTCCTGGAGGTTAAACAACAGAGATGAAGACAGTGGTCCGCTGAAGAATAAATGATATTGTGTCGTAACAACAGAGACTGACTAAGTAATTCTCCCTTCAAGAGAGATTAGGGCACTGTTTATTAGTGCAAAAGCCAGTTCACTATCAGAGTGGTCCAGTCCATTTGCTGCCTGCCTTTGGATGAATTCCTGGATGTGTATGTTACTCTTGATAAAATGAAACCAATTTGATTGTTAGTTCTTTTACTAGGATTACAGGGAGGCCATAATGCTAAGGTAAGTCTACTTGAATTCTACATCTGCATGGAAATAATGTAAATGACCAAAACCGCTGCAAACTCTTGGACACATGTAGGCTGAAGTTAAAGGAAATCTGTGATTGTCCTAAAGCTAAAATTGGCATGGTCGAGATTAAGGAGATTGTGATATGACAGCTGATGGTGATCCCATAAAGAGTACTCTGCAGACTGTTCGGCAGCAACATTCAAATCATGAACAAATGGTAGATTTATAAATGTGTACGAATGATAAAGTAAGACGAGAGAAAAATTGCTTAGTATGGTACAAAAAAAAAAATGGTGAAGAGGCTCATCCCTTGTTTTCTGTTTAGGATGTGGTTCCCGGCTTTCTTTTTTTCTTCCCCCCACCAATCTTCTTTCACTTTTTTTTCTTTTCTCTTTTTTTTTGTTCTCAATTGGAGTAGATAGACTTAACTATCGCCCGGTTCACACTCCACCCATGTCTTTTGAACAGGTTAAGAGGCTCATCCCTTGTTTCCTGTTTAGGATGTGGTTCCCGGCTTTCTTTTTTCCAATGATTCTACTCTTAAGTAGCCCCTTGCGCATCAGTGGCGTCACCGCCTTGCTTGGGGTGATATGATTAAAAAAAAAAAAAAAAAAAAAATAAATATTTTCGTACTAACTGCTCTGATGAGCTTTTTTCTTTGGGTTCTATAGCTTTCATTGGAAACTAAACTATGTCATCTATTGGATCAACAACCCTACCTGAAAAAAACGATAAGTGGCAGAAGTTTCGACAATCCCCTTGTCAGTGGCAAGGAGTCATCGATAGCCTATGTTTCACTGGGAGCAATGGGCCTTAGAGGTGGGGCCCGACCACATGAATTTAAGCATGCTACTAAATTGGCAGATAGGTCCAAAAGTTTTACCATTCAAATAGTTAAATGTAATAACCACTTCTACTCCAACAGTTTCTTTTCTTGCACTGCCCACATGTAGAAGTCCCTTTCATTTACTTGCTTTTCTGATAGCTACAATCTCAAAAAATTTAAATGCAACATCACTTGTTTTCTATCTTCTTGAATGCCATTTTATCCTCAATTCAACACCCTCTGCACTAGTCTTTTCTCTCACTGTAATCCCCCATGCACACTAGTGGCAGTCCCAGTTTGCTAAGAGTGAAATGATTTTTTTTTTAAATTGTATAACAAACCTAACTGAAATTGGAACTTGGCTCTCTAATTTTTTTATATTTTTTATATAATATAAACATTCATTTTTAGTTTGTACATATGGTTGATTTACTCTTCCTGTTTTTTTTATTCTTGTAAACAGTAAAATTAATATCAACCTTATGAGATCATGAAATCCTACCAAAAGAAAATTTAAAATCAAACCTATATTTCTTTTCCTATCAGGGAAATCGCTTCAATAGTTGATATGTCCATGGGAGACCATCATGATAGCAAGTTTTGAATTATCTATTTAAAGAATATTTCATTTTAAGTCCTTGTTTGGAATTCCAGGTATTTTTACATTTCCCCTACCTGTACAAGATGACTGTTGATTCCATGACAGTATAAACAATTAAGAGTATGAGATTCACCTTCGTAAGGATGTTTCCAACTCGTGTCCAGTTGGCAGACAAAAATAAACAGGGTTGTAACTCAATACATGTCCCTCTCTCCTCTCACCGTAGGGTGGATATTGTGCTGATATTTATTGAGCACAATATCCACACTGGAATCATCAGCCAATCAGAATCTACAGATTAGACTTGCCTAGATAGCAGAGTGGAATCTCCCAGGCTGTTATATAAACCACCTACCAATTTGCTGGGCAGACTGAAGCTGTCAGTTTCAACTTCAACTACAGTTGATTACTGGCTGTTGCTATCTAAGAATTCTACTATTTTAAGTCCTGATTGGGAATTTCAGGTATTTTTACATTTCCTCTGCCCGTGCTAGATGACTGTTGATCCCATGACAGGATTCATACACCTGTTGACAGATTTTAATTCTGCTGGGTGTCTAGCCACTTCCCTCACCAAAAAAGACTGGCTTTGTCACCAATAATCCAACCATGCACTCAGTAGTATTGGCTTACATCATACCAGTAGCACTGATATACATAAACATACATACACACATCTAAAGACTATCAGTGACAATATTATTCATCATTATTATTATTATATATTAGGGCTAATCATGATCATACAAAAGTATTTGATAAAGTATATCACAAAAACTTATTTGAGCTGCTAGGTGAGCTTTATTTATTTGGGACAGCTATCAAAACAAAACAACCACCTGCATATGGATAAAAAATGAATTAAGTAAATATATACAAACAGAAAGTTGCATCAAATGAGATGTGCGTTGTGGTGCCTTGGATCTCGGATTGGAACAAGAAATCGGGAAACTGAGTTTAAATTCCAGATGCATTCACTTATGTGCAAATACTCTTGGGAAAGGTATTAATCCATTTCTTCCCTCCAGTTATGGGTTAAATAACAGGACACATTGGGTTCTATAGCCTTGGCTGGCAACCAGTCTACCACAGAAAGCAATGGCAACCTACTGCAGGATAATCTTCTGCCTGATCAGTCATGTCTCTTTTGAGATATGATTGCCAAAGTGTGTATCATGTATGGCACTTAACTGACTGATTAAATTTATACAGTGAAACAATTCTGATAGAATTAGAAGTCCTACTAGGATTCATTATTGGTAACCACAGTCTTAACATTCAGTAGGCAGATGGCACACTGTTGATAACACTAATAATAATTTTGTCTATAAAAGGTTTACATCTGTATTGAGCACTTTATAAAAAGTAATAATTACCAAACTGTAGAATATATATCCATTAGTTTCTACCACTATTATAGTCATCCACATAAAAGCCTGTTTCTTTGTATCACAGCTCATCAGTGTGGCTAGACATCTGATATATATTCCTTCTCTTACAATAATGGTCCTAGATATGATGGTAAACTGCATCCAGCAGCAAGGCCTCTGATTGGGAGGTTGTGAGGAGCATGAAACCACCTCTTAATTGCTGCTGTTCCCAGGTTCACCCTGACCCGGGGTGGTAGCACCTGTTAGAGTCCCAGCTATGGGCAGTTACCCCTCCAAACCAGGGTAAAAAAAAGCTATGAAAGACTTTTATAGAAATATATACATAAAATAGACTTTTATAGAAAAATATACATTTCTGAAGAAAAAAATTATTGCCATATGTTTTTGAAAGAAAAAAAAATATTACCAGCAATACATTTTCGAATACAAAACTCGAAGACATCTTCAATTTTATCTTTCTCAAGGCGCAGGAACAATAACTTTGCTCTCTCCCACAAACTTGGCTTTTCATTGGCACTTAATTGCACCCACCTATTCTCAACTGACATGAAGTGGAAAATCTTTATTGAATCTATTGCTATGTCAGCTGCTCAGAAAATTGGTTGGTTCACTGCATTTTGCTGTCACATATAGTTCAGTGCCCCTGCTATTTAACTTGAGCTCTTTGATAAAGTCCAAAAAATCAGCAATATTATTGGTCCTGGTCTTGCATCTCGGCTTCAGTCACTTTCCCACTGCCGTGAGGTTACCTCTCTGTGTCTTTTCTGTTAATACTTTTTTGGTGATTGTTTAGATGATCTCTTCCCTATGGTACCTAGAAGTTTTTAAAATTAAAGCACAGTACTAGACTGGTGTTGAGATCTCATCATTTTACAGTTGAGATGGCTAGATGTAGCCATACGTTCTATGCTAATAGTTTCTTTTCTCGCATTTCTTGCTTGTGGAGCTCCCTTCCAGCTCCATGCTTTCCAGTCAAATTTAATCTGCAAAAATTAAAATGCAATGTCAATTGTTATCTACTGTCCTTCATATTACTTTTTCCACTTCCTCCTCATCTAAATCTAAACTTATTTATAAATGGAACTTTGTCTGTGTGTATGTCTCTGTGTGTGTGTGTCCATTACCTATAGACTACGAAACAGCTAAACCGATTTTCTTGAAAATTTACACAGTTGTACTATAAGCATCTGCGAGTGTTCTTAGCTAGGTTTTGTGTCGAGGTACCCCCGATAAATATTGAAAATTGATAATCGAAAAAATCGAGTTATAGAAGGAGTTGTCCAATTTTAATAAAATTTTGATACTCTCATAGACAAAGACATAAGAAACGATATTCAGAAGTTTCAAGATTGCAGTTCTTACAATAGTGCAGAAAATCGATTATATATATAAAAGGCAAGATGTTTGTGTGTCTGTCTGTTTATCTGCCTGTATGTCTGTATTTTTTTCAGCACTTTTGCTTTAGTTTTTGCTTCGGGTTTGGCTTTAAGTAGGTATAATTGTAGTTCTTAGTCTTAGCCATGATACCATTTACTCAGAGGACTTATTTAGCCTTCAAAATTCAGTTTATGATGAAAAAAACTTATTTGATATCGATAACAGGAAATCAAAATTTGACTTACATCCATTCATTTTTCTTTCAATCTACGATTTCGCTTTAACTGGAAACAACTATTGCTTATTATTCTTTTGTGCCAACGTCCAAAGAGTCTGAGCTCCAGTAACGTGGATTAGTTTTAAAGCTTTCATTACACCCGAGCAACGCCGGGCTATACTGCTAGTTATTAATGTTTCTGTTTCTAATTCTTTCACACTCAGTAACTCCTTGTGTTTTAGTGGCTTTACTAACTTTCTTGGAATGATACTGATTTAAGAAATAAAAGAAATAATGATATTTAGTATAAAAATAAAAAAAATGGAGGGATATTTGTTGTCTGAAGTGTTTAATCTATAGTAATTTGAGAAAAAATAATGGTAAAAAAAGAGCAGTTGTATGCTTCAACTTTTTTCACGTGATTGCAATTTTGAACTGAACCTTCAAGGACACATGGATAAAAGTGTTGGTTAGATCCAGTGACTTGACCTAAAGATTTGTGAGTTCAATATCTAGCTGCACCAGTAGTGAACAAATAACTTAAAGAGTTGAGTTAAAGGGAGATAAGTAAGACATCCAGAAGTGGCATGGCTCATAGAACAAGAACAGTATATTTCCAGTGATCAAAATAAAGGGTTCAGTTCAAAATTCCAATTATCTGAATAAGGCTAAAGCATACAATGGCTGAAATGTGAATATGGCAATAAAGATGAGGACAACAGTCCAAACAATGTAAATAGTCTCTCATCTCAGAAGTATAGACAAAAAAAAAAATTATTTCTGGTTGCAGTGCATATTGTTAAATCTACTGAATATGAATATTTACAAAGCTTTGCTAAGTCTGGTATGCAGGCACAAACAATAAGGATCCATCCAAACTATCGCCCGGTTCACACTCCATCCACATCTATTGAACAGGTGAAGGGGCTCATCCCTTGTTCCCTGTTTAGGATGTGATTTCCGGCTTTCTCTTTTCCAATCTTTTCACTTTTCTTTTTTTTTCAATTGGAGTAGATAGACTAAACTATCGCCCGGTTCACACTCCACCCACGTCTATTGAACAGGTGTAGAGACTCATCTCTTGTTTCCTGTTTAGGATCTGGTTTCCGGCTTTCTCTTTTCCAATCTTTTCACTCTTACGTAGCCCCCTGCACATCAGTGTCGTTACCGCCTTGCTCGGGGTGATATGATTTAAAAAAAAAAGTTGTGATATGTTAAAATAATGGCTGATGTAGATATTTACTGAACTTTGTTTATTTTGCCAAAAACGTTGCAGTAGTGAGACACAAACGAGTGGTGGGGACTGAAACATTGCAATTGAAGTGATAAAGAAAACTCCCCCTCTCCCAAAACTTGACCCATATAGATATTACTATACTTGAAGTGTATGAGTCATATTTAGTTCTCTATCTTATATCTCCTCTATTATTCTGTGATGGCGAAAATGTTGATTTTTTTATTATCCCCAAATTTGGTTAGGCTGTCTGTACTGCTTTGACTGCCCTCTCTTGTCCATTGTTAATTGTCTTGCTTTGCTAACATTGATAATAAAATCACCTTTATCTATGACCCCACCTGCCTCAGTGAAAATGAAATGAGAATTTTAAACGTTGGTCTTCATTGTAGACCCTTGTGCAAATTAATTGAAACAAGACAAATAAAGTCTTCCTTGGATCTTTCACACTTTCCCTGATAACGTATATGTTGTGTCTTGGCATTGTTTTCTTTTCTGACAACATTTTCTTTTATGTTTTGAACTCCTGCATCCAGTTTGTTTCTCCACCTAAATGACACAACTGACAGCTGAAAGGCTGACACCAACAATATCCACAAACACTGTTAGGCTTGCCAGTATGTTCGTGTAGCATTACTATTTTCGTAAGCTTCCTTGGAAGTCGACCTCATCTTGAAGTAATTAGAGGTATCATTCTGCTGGGATCACATGATGTGTAAAAACATACACACACACACACATATATATATATATATATATATATATATATAGCTAACCTAAAGAGCCAACAAACCTACCAAGGTTTCACCTAACGGATCTTCAGGGAAGGTTGGCCAACCTTCCCTGAAGATCCAATTAGGTGAAACCTTGGTAGGTTTGTTGGCTCCTTAGGTTAGCTATTTACTTTGTTTGCTCTACTTGCATATTGAGCGCTTTTTTTTTTTTTTAATCGTATCACCCCGCGCAAGGCAGTAACGCCACTGATGTGCAGGGGGCTATGTAATAGTGAAAAGATCGAAAAAGAGAAAGCCGGAAACCATATCCTAAACAGGGAACAAGGGATGAGCCTCTTAACCTGTTCAATAGACATGGGTGGAGTGTGAACCGGGCGATAGATAGATCAATCTACTCCAATTGAAAAAAAAATAAAAAACATGGCGGTGGATTACTAAGTTTTAACTTAGTAACAAACAAAACAGAACTCCAACAGAACTGTCTGAATTTTGGTCACACCAAGATGGCCAATGGGAGTCAAATTACAGATGGCAGAGGGGAAGAAAGTAGACAGACTAATATACGGCTGACGAAAGAGAAAGACAGAAAGGAACAGTCAAGAGATATCTGCTAAAATCAAGAATTAAATTAAAGAAAACCAATTAAACATTAGGTTACTCATCTTGGGCTTTTTGCTTTGGGCTACGTACTTTGACTGATGTTCAAGTGCTTAGCTTGTTCTTTTTTTATTACCATTTTTTCCTTCCGCATATGTACTCGGAGGATTTTTCAAAACGAGTATAGTGATAAGTTTACATTTATATATAGATATATATAGATTATTTAATCACTTAGTTTTTGGTCATAATAAAATTAGACCAGTACACAGTTGTATTAAAAAGTGTTCAATACAATTATATTGTAGAATTTTTGAATATTCTTCTTTTGTGAACATGTTATTACGTGACCTAGGTTTCTACCATGTGGTGTCTTCAGGCGATGTGCAATAATTGATTTTAACATTTCTCATGTATCTGAGATTTTTTTTTGAACACTCAGTAATTCATTTTTGTTTGTGCCAGAAAAAATAATTAGCTATTATGTTATTCCCAAACAAAAATGAATTACTGAATGAAAGAAGAAAAATTATGACTGAGTGTAACCATACCATAAAATACCTATTAGGGTCATACAACCATGGATGAAAACCTTATAATTTCTTCTAATTTTGAAAATTGTGCATTCAAAAAATCCCAGTTACATGAGCATTCTCAAAGAGAAACAGTAAAATCAGTTATTGCAAATCACCTGAAGACACCACATGGTAGAAACCTAGGTCATTTTTTTTTTTTTTTTTTTTTTTTAATCGTATCACCCAAAGCAAGGCGGTAACGCCACTGATGTGCAGGGGGCTACGTAATAGTGAGAAGATTGGAAAAGAGAAAGCCGGGAACCACATCCTAAACAGGGAACAAGGGGTGAGCCTCTTAACCTGTTCAATAGACGTGTGTGGAGTGTGAACCAGGCGATAGATAGATCTATCTACTCCAATTGAGAAAAAAAAAAAAAGAAACCAAAGTGAGAAGATTGGAAAAGAGAAAGCCGGAAACCACATCCTAAACAGGGAACAAGGGGTGAGCCTCTTAACCTGTTCAATAGACGTGGGTGGAGTGTGAACCGGGCAATAGATAGATCTATCTACTCCAATTCATGTAATAACTCATTTACAAATGAAGAATATGTATAATAAAGCATTCAGTGATTAGCAATGAGAAGAATAAAAGTATTTGACACAGTTCGAAGGTGTTATTCTTGTATCTGTGAATGACACATAAGGAGTTGATATGCCAATGAAAAAACAACCAACCAACCAACCAACTATGATAAGTGTGATAAGTAAGCTTATAATATTGTCCATAAAACATCGGCTTACGGCCATATCACATTACACTGGTTCTCGCTCGATCACCAAAGTTAAGCAACGTTGAGCCTGGTCAGTACTTAGATGGGTGACCGCTTGGGAATATCAGGTGCTGTAAGTGTTTAGTGACAGATGTGCATTGTGGTGCAGTGGATATCAGCCTGGAAAGAGAAATCGGTGAGCCGGGTTCGAATTCCAGTTGAATACCCTGCATTCACTTAAGCATTGGTACCCTTGGGAAAAGTATTAATCCGTCCCTTCCCGCCAGTTATGGGTTAAATAACAAGAGTAGGACTTGGGGACCCTGCCCTTAGAAACAAATCCCAATGAATCTTGATACGCGAAAAAAGTATTACTAGCCGCAAAACTTATATAAAAACAGCAATAAATTGTTGAAAGAAAAAGGTATTACCAGCAATAAATAAATAACAATTTTGTTGGCAATAAATGACCCACCGAGGTTGATATGCCATATAAACAAAACAACCAACCAACCATAAAACATCAATTTGTACTAAATTTTTAACTTGTTTTAATATCATCATTTTTTTAATTAAAATTCCGAGAAGTCCATTTTGTTATTTTACCTTTTTTCTGAATCAAACTGCTTGCTTAAGATCATGGAATATCCAGTCATATTTATAATGGAAAGCAGGTGAAATTAAGATGGAAGAAATACTATTAAAAAATGAATGATTGCTGACAATGGTTTATCTAATAGAATATTAGATAATATTACTACTAGTAATACAACTAGTGGAAATAAAGCAAATGAATGGTCATGGAAATATTAACCGTAGCCTTCTAAGGTAATGTTCGGCATTCACTGAAAAAGCAACCAGTACTAATATCAGTTTAAATTTATAAAATCTTTCTCTTAAAACAATTTTTTCAGGAAAATAGGTTTCTCAAGTCCAGTTGCTGCTATTGCTCTTTCCAGTATTGACGTGTTGGGTCTTCCTCACCTTTTATTTGAAGTAGTTTGGAATATGAACATCTTGCTTATGTCATTATTTTCTCTTTGAGTTACAAGGCATATCCATTTTAGTTGTTGCTACTGTTGAGTCTTTAAGTGATGTGATTTCTGTTATTGGAATGAAGATAAAAGAAATCCTAGTCAAAAATAAATACCATTTGACAATGCATTATCCAATATTAATTTCAGATAATATTACTACTATTAATACTGCTATTGTAAATAAAGCAATTGAGACTAACATGAAAGAAATCCTAGTCAAAAATATATACCATTTGACAATGCATTATCCAATATTAATTTCAAATAATATTACTACTATTAATACTGCTATTGTAAATAAAGCAATTGAGACTAACATGAAAGAAATCCTAGTCAAAAATACCATTTGACAATGCATTATCCAATATTAATTTCAGATAATATTACTACTATTAATACTGCTATTGTAAATAAAGCAATTGAGACTAACATGAAAGAAATCCTAGTCAAAAATAAATACCATTTGACAATGCATTATCCAATATTAATTTCAGATAATATTACTACTATTAATACTGCTATTGTAAATAAAAGCAATTGAGACTCACATGAAAGAAATCCTAGTCAAAAATACCATTTGACAATGAATTATCCAATATTAATTTCAGATAATATTACTACTATTAATACTGCTATTGTAAATAAAGCAATTGAGACTAACATGAAAGAAATCCTAGTCAAAAATATATACCATTTGACAATGCATTATCCAATATTAATTTCAAATAATATTACTACTATTAATACTGCTATTGTAAATAAAGCAATTGAGACTAACATGAAAGAAATCCTAGTCAAAAATACCATTTGACAATGCATTATCCAATATTAATTTCAAATAATATTACTACTATTAATACTGCTATTGTAAATAAAGCAATTGAGACTAACATGAAAGAAATCCTAGTCAAAAATACCATTTGACAATGCATTATCCAATATTAATTTCAGATAATACTACTATTAATACTGCTATTGTAAATAAAGCAATTGAGACTAACATGAAAGAAATCCTAGTCAAAAATAAATACCATTTGACAATGCATTATCCAATATTAATTTCAGATAATATTACTACTATTAATACTGCTATTGTAAATAAAGCAATTGAGACTAACATGAAAGAAATCCTAGTCAAAAATAAATACCATTTGACAATGCATTATCCAATATTAATTTCAGATAATATTACTACTATTAATACTGCGATTGTAAATAAAGCAATTGAGACTAACATGAAAGAAATCCTAGTCAAAAATAAATACCATTTGACAATGCATTATCCAATATTAATTTCAAATAAAATTACTACTATTAATACTGCTATTGTAAATAAAGCAATTGAGACTAACATGAAAGAAATCCTAGTCAAAAATTAATGATGGCTGACAATGCATCATTTAAGAAATTTGAATTATATTGCAACTGATATTATTAATCACTTCACCCTTTGAAAAATTTGAATGCCTCCAAAACGAAACTGCTCACCTTTAACCACCATAGGGAAACTTTCCTACCAGCCATCAGAATGGATGACAGGTATCTCCTGGAGAACAACCCACTGCATCTCCTTAGACTCACTTTTTAACTGGCCTGAAGTGGAATGACTAAATTGAATCTGTAGTTCTATCTACTGCTAGGAAAGTTGACTCACTGTGTTGGACTAGAAAGTTTTTATCTTGCTTTTTTATAAATCTACCATTCATCCATGCATTGAATACTAATGCCATATCTAGGTCTGGTGCTCCTTCTATTTATTTCAAGTTTCTCTACAAAATCCAAAAAAGGATCTGCAATGTAATCGATCCTAACTTGGCATTTTGACTTCAGTCACTTTCTCATCAATGTGATGTGGCTTCCCTCTGTCTTTTCTACAAATATTTTCTCAGCTTCTGCTCTGAGAAGGTTATCTTCCTGGTGACCTCTTTACACAAATTTATGCATGCTACTATATTGGCATCTAGGTTTCACTCTTTTACTGTTGAAATATTCAAATGTAACTGCAACTTCTATTCCCACGGTTTCTTTTCTTTCTGTCGAACTCTCTTCTATAGACTTGCTTACCTGATTGCTACAATCTCCAAAACTTGAAATACAATGTCAGTTGCCATCTTCTACCTCCTTAAATCCCACCTACCTCCCTAAATCCTATCCCCTTTACCCTGTTTTTCTCTCTCTGTAATCCCTGTGCACCAGTGACAGCCCTGCCTGCTGGGGTGAAATGATTATTATTGGTTTTCTCCCAGTATAAGTTCTGAATTATTCTAATACCTTTCTAAAATAAATTGAGCTTTCCTAGCAGTTTAAGTTGTTCTTTGTGTCATACTTGATCAAACACTTTTGTATAATCTATGAAACATAGGTATGCATCCTTTTGCCTTTTTCCGTTTCCTTTCCTACCTTCCATCAATATGGATGGTGCTAGTCTCCTAAAAAGCAATACACTGTGACTCATTGGCCTCAGTCTCTCAATCGATCTCAAGTAGAAAGACTACATTGAAGCTATAGCTGTATCTGCTACTAGGAAGGTTGTGTCACTAAATCAACTGTTGCCATATCTGGTTGGGTGCTCCTGCTATTCATCTTAAGGTTCTCTACAAAATCCAAAAGAGGATCTGCAATGTAATCGATCCTAACTTGGCATTTTTGACTTCAGTCACTTTCTCATCAATGTGATGTGGCTTCCCTCTGTCTTTTCTACAAATATTTTTATGGCAACTGCTCTGACAAGCTTTTTTTTCCCCTGGTGCCCAACCACATGAATTTAAGCTTGTTATTAGATTGGCATTCATTGCATTCACTTACGCGCAAATACCCTTGGGAAAGGTATTAATCCGTCTCTCCCTTCCAGTTATGGGTTAAATAACAGATTGGGTTCTATTGCCTTGGTTGGCAACCAGTCTATCACAGAAAGCAATGGCAACCTACTGCAGGATAATCTTCTGCCTGGTCAGTCATGTCTCTTTCGAGACATGATCGTCCAAGCGTGTTTCACGTATGGCACTTAACTGACTTATTAGATTGGTATTTAGGTTCCACCCTTATACTATTGAAACAGTTAAATGTAACTACTTCTTTTATTTTAATAGTTTCTTTTCTCACATTTTCTGCCTGTGAAACTCCCTTCCATTTACTTGCTACCCTGATAGCTACAATCTCCAAAAGTGGAAGGTCAGTTGCTGTCTTTTATCTCCTTGAATCTCTTCTGTTTTTTATCCTCTCTTTGATACCCCACTGTAACTTGTCCGTTCTCTCTCTGTAACCTTCTGTGCACCAGTGGCACTCCTGCCTTGTTTGGGGTGGAATGAGTAAAACACACACACACACATATATATATATATAAAACCTACATTGGAATAAGTATACGTTTTTCTTACATATCTATGCATATGTGAAGTGTGGGTGTATAATATATAGATTTCATAATTTATTATCAAGTGAATATTTAATCTGAGGAGTTTCTTTTTTTTTTTTTTTATCATATCACCCCGAGCAAGGCGGTAATGCCACTGATGCGCAGGGGTCTACATAAGAGTGAAAAGATTGGAAAGGAGAAAGCCAGAAACCACACCCTAAACAGGGAACAAGGGATGAGCCTCTTCACCTGTTTAATAGATGTGGGTGGAGTGTGAACCGGGCGATAGTTTAGTCTCTCTACTCCAATTTGGGATAAATATTTAATCTGAGGAGTTGGGATAAATATTTAATCTGAGGAGTTGGGATAAATATTTAATCTGAGGAGTTGGGATAAATATTTAATCTGAGGAGTTGGGATAAATATTTAATCTGAGGAGTTGGGATAAATATTTAATCTGAGGAGTTGGGATAAATATTTAATCTGAGGAGTTGGGATAAATATTTAATCTGAGGAGTTGGGATAAATATTTAATCTGAGGAGTTGGGATAAATATTTAATCTGAGGAGTTGGGATAAAAAGCAACTCAAATAAAAGATGTTAGAAAATTAATAATAATAGTTGTAGATAACTTAAAAAATAAAATATGATAAAAAATAAACTCATCTAAGCATGAAATGTAACCGCAATTTCTACTCCAACAGTTTCTTTTCTCGCACTTCCTGCCTGTGGAATTCCTTTCCGCATGCTATAACCTCCAGGAGTTTAAATGTAAGGTCAATAGACACCTCCTAACACACTGACCCTCCTATTCTCTCCAACTCTCCCCCTATGTACATCCTAACTCGTCTATCGCCCTGTGTAACCCCCTGCATTATAGTGGCAGTGGAATGCCTTGTTTGGGGTGACATGATTTTAAAAAAAATTTATTTGGCTAATAAGCTCATAGTAAATTGATTGAATGATTGATTTGGTTTTACAGTTTTAAAGCCAAAACGTATTTTGAATTGTAAGATGAATTTTTTTTTTAATTCTTTAACAATAAAAATGAAAACAAAATATAAAAATTTAATAATTTTTTTTAATCGTGTCGCCCCAAGCAAGGCATTTTACTGCCACTGTTGTGCAGGGGGTTACATAAGAGGAATGTTATGAAAAGTGAGAGGTTGCAGAGGGTGTCAGGAAGAGAGTAGGAAAGGGAAGAGTACTGATGAGAGTGGAGTGGATGTAGAAAAGCATGAGAGAGAGGATGTAAATTAGTGAGACAGAAGATGACTATTGACTTTACATTTAAATTCTTGGAGGTTGTAACTGTCAGGAAAGTAAGTATGTGGAAGAGAATTCCACAAGTGGGAAGTTCGAGAAAAGAAGCTGCTGGAGTAGAATTTGGGTTTACAATTTATTGGTTTTACAGTAAAACGGTGGGACCTAGTTACTAATCTTGTTGCTCGAGGAAATTCGTATTTAAATAACAATTTTTCCAGGCACAAGTATTACTATTTAACTCATAGTGGGGTGGAGAAGATTGTTTCACAAGTGTATTTGCTTGTAAGATCTTATAGGGAATGATGTGGTTGATGAGAAAAAATTTCGAGGAAGTCAATTATTGTGATCTCTTTACTCAGATCAATGATTAAAACTGGCTTTGAGCAAATGAACCCTGCAAATCTTAGGAGGACTATCTTTCTTCAAAGTCTGTGGACTGGTGTATGCAAAAGAACTGTACCAAATTATAGAAACCACATCATTTGAGGATTTTCAGCAGCAGTAACAGCTAAAATGCATAGCACATGTAACTGGAAAGAGAATAAGGATGTAATCAAGATGTCAATGTTTCACATCAACCACAATCTTCAAACATTTATGCAGTTGGCATGAAACTTAGCGTAACGCTTATAGTATGGTGTTCCTTGATGGATTCTTGGTTCTTGTTACATTTTTGTTTTGGTTTAGTTTACCAATTTGTGTTTCTAGATTCTGTAGACATTGAGCACTTTTAATTTTTTAATTTTTTTATTTTACGTAGGTTTCTTTCATTTTTGGAACCCTTTGTATTCAAGGATTTTGTTTTTGGTACTTAAGGATGTGGATGATAATGGCTCTCCAAAACTTTCTATTCCTTATAGTTCTTAGTAATGTTTGACTTTTTACCATCTCTTCCACTCTTTGTTTTTGTATCTGCATTTTGAGATAAGTTCTAATCCTTTATTTAGTTATTGTTATCAACAGAAACACAAAACCAACCACAGTTGCATTGAGAATATGACACAAATAATAAAATGCACAATAGAAAATAACCAACAAACCACGCACACAAATAAAACCCAACTGTAATTGCAAAGCAAAGAACAAATGTCCCTTAAATGGCAATTGCTTGGAAGACAACATAATATACCAAGCCACTTAAAAATCAAGTAACAAAGAAAAATATGCATAGGAATAATTGATGGACTCTGAAAAAAGAGAAACTATGCACACAAAACACCCTTTAGGGAATATGTAAAACAACACAATGCTTTTTAAACATCCATGAAAAATTAAAAACAAAAGCCAAATCCCACCAAAAATATCGAGGAAAATAAGAAAAATGGCATCAGCCTACAACAATAAATTCAAAAACTGTAAATTCTGTCTGGAGAAGAAAATAGCTATAGTCACCTTCCCTGACCAACACAAATTACTAAATTAATAATCAGTATTCATCTCAAAATGTAGACACAAAAACATACTTTTATTATGTTACTTAAAAATAGTAAACTCAAAATGAATATGTTGTAAAATAGCATAAAAAAATGCAGATATATGCATTCTATACACAATGTAGGTAATGTAACATTTTAGACAAAGCCAATACTTTAAACTAAACAAATAAAATAACCAACCCCTCAAAAAATAAACAAAAAATCTAAATAAACAAATTATTAAACTACAAATGCACATATAAACACAAGTAAATGTAATAGTAACCAACAGCAATATATAATTAAGTAATCAATAACAAATAATGAATAAAAAGTTAACAAAACTAAAAAGTAGCGACAAATTACCATATTTGAATCCACAATTATTCCTACTCAATAATCTCTAGAAGAATTTGAAGCATAACTCTTAATGCCTAACCAATAACTGTTAGATATATAATAATATAATAGACCTTGCTACTCATAATTGACTATTGACCAGCCTACATAAATAGTTGTGAGAAACACAACACACATGACCTGAAGAATGTGTTCAAATATGAAACACATTGTTGCCACTTAATAAATAATTTTTTTTTCTTTTGTGATTACTTTGGAATAAGGTCTTTCAAAAAACAGTAACCAAGGAATTGGAACCCTTTACATCCATTATTATAAACAAATTTATCTTATTTAAAAAAAAAAAAAAATTCATTTGAAAATATAATTTTTAATTCGTTTTCAAATTTTTTTCTGACCAACCAATGTCCTGGGCATGACGGTAAACTGTGTCCGGCAGCAAGGCCTCTGATTGGGAGGTTGTGAGGAGCATGGAACCACCTCTTAATTGCTGTTGTTCTCAGGTCCACCCTAGACCAGAGTGGTAGCACCTGTTAGGATCCAACCTATTGGCAAATAGTTAACCCCCCAAACTGGGGTCAAAACACTATATGAAAGTATAAAAATATATACATAAAAGTAGACTTTTATAGAAAAATATACATTTTTGAAGGAAAAATTATTACCATAACACATTTTTGAAGGTAAAAAAAAAAAATATTCTCAGCAAAACATTTTTGAATACAAAACTAGAGGATATTTTCAGCTTTCTAAAATAAAAAGAATAAAAACAAAAAAATTTAATTAAAATCTGACTAAATCAACCTTCTCACTATAACTGAACATTAAAAAGAAATACCATAAAACCCCATCTTTTTAGTATTAAATAACCCACTGAGGTTGATATGCCATTAAACAAAATTCAAACAACCAATATTCATAACTATTTAATAACATTGTCCTTAATAAATGTTTTCTCTGACATGCACTTAAAAGTTGGTAGGTCTTGACTGAATTAATGATCATTAATAATTGATTCTCCCCAGTTTTTGATCAAGTATAGAGGTTTATTCCTTATTTCCTGTTTAGGATTGGGTTTATGGTTTCTTCTAAAGTCTACTAAAACTCTATTTATATTTTAGCCTAAACTCAGAAATTTTTATTTTTATTTTTTCACAATAGGAGTAGATATTGTCCAGTTCACACTCTCACAGGTGATGCAGGTGTAATGATTGTTTTTGTCTATAAGATTTTGCATATCTGTTCAATTTATTTGCTACAATTAAGAACCTTTGAATTATATTGTAGAAAGTGCTGAAAAAAATCTGCCTGCGAGATATATATATATAATCCTTAAGTTAGCACCATTTAGGTTAGTGGTTTTCAAACTATTTTTCTCTGCACCTTATTTTCAGAATGAAAATTTGCTTGTGCCTTACCAAATTTTACATAATAAAAAGCACATTAAAAAAATAAGTAAGGGTAAAAAAGGAGATAACTGTGGATTTGAAGTCAAAACATTATCACTGATGACTCTCTCCTCCAATTTGCAGACCCTAGTTACTATATTATTAATACTTGATATAATGCAAAAATATCACAATGTTAAATATTTTTTATGCTGTTTCTAAATCTTTGGTTGTTTTCAATTGTAATAAATGGGGGAGTTTAAAAAAAAAAATGGCTTTTTTCCTTTTGATTTTTTTTTCTTTTAGGTTTGTTGCTAACCGAGACTAGAGATATCAGAATTTTGTTTTTCCAAATGAAGTTTACAATATTTTACTTTAAGAAGGCCTTTTTAGGATTTATAAGAATAAATAAAAAAATTATGACATCCGATCAATTATTTCTAATCTTACTTTTTTTTCTAAATCCAAAATTATTATTATTGTTACTAGTACTACTACCAACACCAAATTTTGGACTAAGTTAGATATTACTCAGAATTAAATGTAACTATTTGAACTTCTCCAAATTGATATGTTGACCGAAAGAAATTTAAATCAAAGTTGTCTGTGGAAATGAAACTTAGGTTCTGAAAAATATTACTAGTAGAGTTTTCTCAAAGTGGTGTAATGGTTAGTAAGCTTGTCTTGCTAGATCACTGATGACTAGGTAGTGAGTTCGATCTTCATTGGGTACCCCATGCTTTCAGCCATGTGCCACATGTAGTAGGCACTTAGAAAATCAAATTAGAACACTATGATGTATTGTAATGGTTAGCAAGCTTGTCTTGCTAGATCACTGATGACTAGGTAGTGAGTTCGATCTTCATTGGGTACCCCATGCTTTCAGCCATGTGCCACATGTAGTAGGCACTTAGAAAATCAAATTAGAACACTATGATGTATTGTAATGGTTAGCAAGCTTGTCTTGCTAGATCACTGATGACTAGGTAGTGAGTTCGATCTTCATTGGGTACCCCATGCTTTCAGCCATGTGCCACATGTAGTAGGCACTTAGAAAATCAAATTAGAACACTATGATGTATTGTAATGGTTAGCAAGCTTGTCTTGCTAGATCACTGATGACTAGGTAGTGAGTTCGATCTTCATTGGGTACCCCATGCTTTCAGCCATGTGCCACATGTAGTAGGCACTTAGAAAATCAAATTAGAACACTGATGTATTGTAATGGTTAGCAAGCTTGTCTTGCTAGATCACTGATGACTAGGTAGTGAGTTCGATCTTTATTGGGTACCCCATGCTTTCAGCCATGTGCCACATGTAGTAGGCACTTAGAAAATCAAATTAGAACACTATGATGTATTGTAATGGTTAGCAAGCTTGTCTTGCTAGATCACTGATGACTAGGTAGTGAGTTCGATCTTCATTGGGTACCCCATGCTTTCAGCCATGTGCCACATGTAGTAGGCACTTAGAAAATCAAATTAGAACACTATGATGTATTGTAATGGTTAACAAGCTTGTGTTACTAGTTCAATTATGACTGGATAGGGACTTCAATCCTCACTTTGTACCCCTATACTTTTCGTCTTGTGCCACACCTAAGACACACTTAAAAAATCTGTATATATCTGGAAACACTTAAAGACAAGAAATTGATTATTTTATATTTTTACTTATTTTTTAAATTCGTATTTGTGAAGAATGTCTTATCTTTCACTATTTTACTTTATCTTATCTCTCAATTCCAAACAATGATATATAGATATATATATATATATCTGTTTATGATATTTTTTTTTCTCTCTCTCTCTCTCCTTTCTTGTCTGTTACCTTTGTACTATGAACCGGCAGGGGTGAGAGATCAGGTGCCGAGTGAAAGGCTCACTTTACCTTCTAATCTGGAGTTTCAAGGCTTACAAACGTGTACACCAAACTCCATCAGTTGACATTGAAATTCTTATTGGACGGCAGTACCTGTCTGAGAAAGAAGCCAACGTGACAGCTGTCTACATGTCTGTAACTTCCACCGAAACGGGAGATTCCGTGGATCCCGGAAATAATCAAGGTTCACTTTTTTTTTTTTTTTTTTTAATTTTTAATCCAAATTTTTTATTCATTGTTGTTAGTATTCATCGTTTTTTGTATCAATTGTTGTTTTTTTTTTTTTTTTTTCTTCTCTTTTTAAATTATTTGCTTTTTTTTCTTGGTGGGAGTGGTTTCGAAATAACAGCTGCATGGCATTGTATTTGAAGATTTATATATATATATATATATATATATATATATATAATGGTGATAACCAGCTGACATTCTATGTAGGAATGGAAAATAATTTTTTTTTCTCCGCATTTAAAAGAGTCAGTGTAAAGATTGAATGTTTTACCATTGTTTGCTACTTACAGTTTTATGTTTTTGAAACCAAAATAGAAAAAACAATATATATATATATATATATATATATATATATATATAAAATGTGTGTGTGTGAAAAATTATTTCATATGGAGTATGTCTGTAAAAGGACTATGAATAAATAAAAAAGAAAAACTTTGCTTAATGAATGTGTTTCTCTGAGGGACTTTTTACCAAGGCAATTGTAATGATTTTATTTTATGACATGTAAAAGACACATTTTTGAAAAATCATTAACGTTATTGCTCTTGTAAATATGTACTTGTCAAAAAATAAAATCCTTACATTTGCATTGATACAGTCACTTAGAGGGTTAATTTATCAGCTGTTTTCTCTTTGTCTTTACATATGCGCACACACACACACATGGATTTTATTATGCAAGTCAATGTTCTCCCAATAAAATTAGTATTTACTAAATTAAGATTAGCTTTTTAGCATATGCTTATACTTACATCAGCAGTATATCATGTGAATTTCAGCTTATGATATTTTTTCATAGTAAAATATTCATAAGTTGTTTTTGGTGATGTCCAGTTTTATTATGCTGTAACATTAACATTATTTTTTATTTACACTTTGAAAGATATGTGCCATAGAAATACATTTTTAATATCACTTTATCTTATTTACCTGAAGAGATCATCTTATATATTTGTATGGGCTCTTGATATTTTAGAACTTTTTCTATTTTTTTCAAATTCAAAATTTTTTGCAGCAGTTTTTATTGCTTTGCAGTGACCATCATTGCTTGGATGATGGTTTCTCCATTCTCATCGATATTTCTTAATGATAGGCTGTGAGGCTGAAGATCATTTTCTTAATCTGATGTTGTCACATTTTCTGACAATATTTGGCTTTTTAGAATATGAAATAACAGTCTTCGATGAATCTAATCTTTAGCTTCACGCTTCTTGACTATGACCTGTACGTTAAAAAAAGAAGTGTTGTCTGAGAATCTGTATTTATCTTGACACTGATTTGGAAGGGACCTCTAGTTTTACTGTTCACAATACTAGCTAAAAACACTTTTCCAGCATGTCAATTTTTTGTTTCCATGAAGGACTCAGCCTCTACAAGTTTATCAGTTTAAATTACTTATGAGGAGTCAGTTTTCATGTACTGCTTCACTCAATTTACACTTTTCATTTTGTCATGTTTATTTACGGGTGGCAGTTTAATAGCTTTCATATCTTGTAGGAAATATTTTCTCGCAAATTACTCGAATATCGGGCCAGAAAAAGAAAATGCTGACAATTCAATATTGCGAACTGCTATCCACCTAACCAGTTAGACCCAAAAACATTCTTCCATTCTGGAAGACGCGCGCAGTAGTTGTTTGATGCGCACTGGTAAGCCTGCTATGAACGCATATGTGAGTCCTTGCTTAGATATTCCGCCAAAGAGACCTGCAAGCTTCTTCAAGTCGGCTAAAAACACGTTGACGGATTCGTCTGGGCGCAGTCGGCGTTCCACGAACTGCTCGTAAGCCAAGAAACGATCTGGTGCAAAGGCAATCCGCAGGGCTTGTTTTATTTGCTCGACATCTGACTTTTGCTCAGAGTTTAATTGTTGATAGACAGCAAATGCTCCACCCGTCAACCTCAGAGGAAGAACACGTTCAACCTTTTTTATTCCACACAAGTCACAAACAAGTTCTGCCTTCTCAATCCATTCACTAACTGCCGGTCCGGTTACTGAACCATCAAACTCTGGTATCAACTTCACGTCAAAAGTTTTGTCCGTCATAATGCCGAAATAGCTAATGTTCTTAATTCTGGCTCACAGCCGCATCATGTTGAAACACCAGTTTCAGTATAGTTAGTGAAGTTAAGTAACACCAAGCCTGGTCAATATGAGTGACTACTTGGGAATACCAGATGCTGTAAGCTTGGATGTACAGGTGTGTGTAATGGATAATGGCTTGGTATTGTTAGTCAGAGAACCAAGTTCCAGTTTCGGTTAGGTTCATTATATTCACTTTTGTTCAAATAAACTTGGGAAAGGTATGAATGCAACCAAAAACAAAAAAATGATCTCAATATTTTGCATCTTTTCTTTGTTTACAGTTGCAACACAAACCCAAATATTTTTATGCTATTTTTATACATTTTTTGGCAGACCTGAAGGAGACTACCACCATCTTTAAACTTGTTGTTTTTCATTCTTTTTGACTTTTTTCAGCACAGTCTTATCGATTATTACATAAAGTTTCCGATTATCAAAAAAAAATTTGGAAAAATTTCAATATTTGAACAATTTTAGAGGAAGTGGGGTTCAGTTTCTCATACAACATTATAGTAAGTCGATCCTCCATTTTGAAACCACTCAGATTGGGGTTGCTTTGTTTTGGTGTTTTGGGGACGAGTTGTTGCTCTTTTTTTGTCTTTTTCAAGTTTTTTTTTCAATTCTTACAATGACATCTTCCTCAGAAATTCCAAGAATGGCTTCATTCAAAAATTTCGCAAAGGATTCAGTTGTTGAATATGCGCAAACAAAAAAGTTAATTGCACATGATCGATTTACTATAAGATTGTATGAAAAACCTCTCCCCAAATTGTTTAAATGTTGAAATCTTTTACAAATTTTTTTGTC
This sequence comes from Ascarosepion bandense, assembly GCA_037127315.1. Classification (NCBI taxonomy): domain Eukaryota; kingdom Metazoa; phylum Mollusca; class Cephalopoda; order Sepiida; family Sepiidae; genus Ascarosepion; species Ascarosepion bandense. The sequence continues at coordinate 2,784,405 of JBBBDQ010000457.1, forward strand.
ATTTGGAAAGTTTGGGGTCAATCGATAAGATTGCAATAAAAAAAATAAAAAATAATTGCTAATGAACAAATTTACAGGTGGTGGTAATGTCGTACTGGCAAGTGGTTCCAAAATGGAGGATCGAATAACTATATCGTTATATGAAAAACTGATCCCCCACCACCACTAAAATTGTTTAAATATTGAAATTTTTCCAAATTTTTTTTGTCAATTGGAAAGTTTAGGGTGTAATTGATAAGATTACATTGAAAAAAAGTAAAAAAAAAATGAAAACAAATTTAAAGGTGGTGGTAGTCTCCTTCAGGTCTGCCTATTTTTCTGGCTTATTTTACTTTTTGATTTTTCTTAAATGTCTTTATGGGATATTTTGAATTATAGTTTTTTTTGTTTTTTTTGTTTGTTTCTTCATTTTTTTTTTTTCTTTTTTTATCTTGCCCCATTTCATTTCTCTGTTGCCTTTAAATATATCAGTCAGTTATCTGCCATATGTGATATACACTTGGGTGATCATGTCTCGAAAAAGCCATATTTGACTGGGCAGAAAATTTTCCCGCAGTAGGTTGCCATTATTCTGCGGTAGACTGGTTGCTAGCCAAGGCTGTAGAACCCAATTTGTCCTGTTATTTGATCCATAACTGGAGGGAAGAGACAGATTTATACCTTTCCCAAGGGTATTTGCACATAAGTGAATACAACAAATTCAACTAGAATTTGAACTCGGATCTCCAATTTCTTGTTCCAATCTGATATCCACAACATAACACAATGCACATCCCATGTATATATATATATATATATATATATATATCACATTATTACAACCCACAGTGATCTTTATTGATCTGAAACTAAAAAAAAAAAAAAAAATGAAACGTTATAATGAACAATAACTGACCTGCATAATAACATCTCACACCACTAAATAAATTGTTGTAAATATTTCTTACAAAACCAGATATTACAAACTGGACTTCATCTATTATATTTATCAAGATACCCTGAAAATTTTACCAATGTCATTTAGCTAATACCAGTTTTATTCTGAAGACATTGACTTTCATAATAAAATATATATATAAAACGTGAAAATTTGTGTGTGTATATATGTCTATATTTGTGGGTATATGTATTTATCTGTGATTGTCTAATATTTGTCTGTTTATGTGTATATCAGTTTGTGTGTGTGTGCATATATTCAAGCATGTATATATATATATATATGCATATGTATTAATTCTATGTATAATCTTGGTTTCATAAAGATTAAAGTTTATAAGGTAGCTTTTCCATGTCTGTTAAAATCTCTCGGGTAGTTTTTGTGTCCAGTATCAGAATATTATATTGGAGAAGTCTGGCAGTGCAGTCATCTTGAAGGTGCTCAAGCCTTGCAGAGCTACCTTCTTTTTTTTTCTTTTGTATCTAGATTTAATGAGAGGGGTTGCTTGATAGATTTTGTTCTACTTTGGTTACCTTTATTTCCCCACTGATTATGACTGAATTTCTAGAAGATGAAGATCCTTGTTGAAGAAGCCCTTGTGTACGTGTACAGAATTGGAAAAAATATTCATACAATAAGTGCTATATGTAATGCACGCTTAGGCAGTGATGTCTCTTTCAAGGTAAGGCTGACCAGGCTGAAAATTTTTTCTGCAGGAGGTTACCATTACTTTCTGTGGTAGACTGGTTGCCAATCAAGGCTGTAGAACCCAGTCTGTCTTGATATTTAACCCATAGCTGGGGAAAGAAGAGACAGATTAATACCTTTCCCAAGGGAATTTGTGCATATAAACAAGAAAAAAAAATTTTTTTAATCATCGGACGAACTTAAGTCACTGGTGCCTCCTCAACAGGTGTTTACTCGTGCAACCAGACTGGCAACTGGATCCCACCCATTCACAGTCAGGTTAGCCAAATGCAGACGACAATTCTACTCCTGCAGCTTCTTCTCTCGCACTTCCCGCCTGTGGAACTTGCTCCCATATTCTTGCTTTCCTGACGGCTACAACCTCCAGAAATTTAAATGCAAAGTCAATACTCATCTACTAACCACTGGACTCTAGCTCTCTCCCCACCCCCGTATAACCTTCCCTTTCTCTCCACCTATGTATCTGTCATCGCACCTGCATTCTCAGCTTTCTATTGCTCCTTTCTAACTAGTTTGTACTCCTCACTCTTTTCTAATTAATCTTTTTACAGTTATGTAGCCCCCTGCACATCAGTGGCATTTCTGCCTTGCTCGGGGTGAAATGATTAAAAAAAAAAAAAATCACCTCAAACAAGGTGGAAATGCTACGAGTACACAGGGTGTTACTGGGAGTGAAAGTGACAGAAAAAAAAAAACTGACATTTTTTTTTTTTTTTCAATAATCATTTCACCCCAAGCAAGGCAATTTTACTGCCTCTGTTGTGCAGGGTTTACATTGAAATGGAAATTGATGAGAAAGAGTGGTTAGTTTTAGGGGCATGTCAGAAGGAGGGTAATAGACAGATAGGGAGGATTGAGGAAAGGACGAAAAATGAACGAAATTCAAGAAGAACAGAAGGTGACGATTGATGTAGAATTTAAACTTTTGAAGATTATTGTTGTGAGGGATACAAATAAACAGCAGAGAGTTCTATAGATGGGAAGTGTGAGAAAACACATTGTTAGAGTAGATGTGGTTGTTAGCTATTTCAACAGTAAACAGGTGGGTTCTAGATGCCAGTTGAGGGCAGATGAGAGGTCAGTTCCAACAGCTGCACATCAACTTGAAACCTTCCCAGTGCTTTCTGAAATTTTCCATTTGTGGCAAGTCATGTCTGCAGTTAAAAAAATCTTTTTTCATTTTCAGCCTCAAAAATAAATAATAAAAAAAACAAGACATGGTGAGGTGGGGGTTATGATTTTTTTTTTTTAAATTACTTTTAAGTTTTTTAAGTTTTGTGTATACTAACCATTGATAATTTGAAGTAACAAGGAATACCATTCTTGTAGGTCAGGGGTCAGCAACCTTTTGGAAATAGTGGGTCAGATACCTATGCAGTGTCTAGGATGAGGGCCATGATATCAAATGTGCTATAATAAATTGTCTCAGCCTTTGACTACTCTGTCCAGAAGGTTGCCTTGGTTTAGAGCAGCGTTTCTGACCCTTGTTACCCTTGCCTAACCCTTAAAATAAATTATAATATCTCAGGGAACACCTGCACAAAAACTGCATCCGACAGCAAGGTCTCTAATTGGGAGGTTGTGAGGAGCATGGAACCACCTATAATTGCTTTTGTTCCCAGGTCCACCCTGACCCGTAGTGGTAGCACCTGAGTCCCAGCTATGGGCAAATAGTTAACTCCCAAACTGGGGTCAAAACACTATGAAAGACTTTTATAGAAATATATACATAAAAATAGACTTTTATAGAAAAATATACATTTTTGAAAGAAAATTATTACCAACAATACATTTTTGAATACAAAATTAGAAGACATCTTCAGTTTTCTAAAATAAAACAAAATTAAAAAAATGTATTTTTCATCAAAATTTGATTAAATCAACCTTCTCACTATAATAAAAAATTTAAAAAAATACCTTAAAACCCTATCTTTTTTGCATTTAATAACCCACAGAGGCTGATAAGCCGTTAAACAAAACTCAAATTCAAATTCCTGCACAAAAACAAAATTGTATACCATTTTTTCCTCATTTTATTTTCATCATATTTCATGTGGTAAATATCAAAGTATATATTTTTGAATAACTGGTTTAAGAAAAAATTAACACTATTTTGTCAAATTTTTACTCTTGTAAAAATTAGATCACTCAATGGCACAAACAAACAATTTTTAACAAAAATTTTTAACATATTAGCAGTAAAAAAATTTTAAAAAGTAATTAAAGAATATTTTGATCTTTCTCATTTATAATAACATAAACATTTTGATGATAAAACTTTGTATTTATTAAGTTTGAGGCCTTTTAACATTATGCTATGCTGTTTTTTTTTTTTTTGTTTTGTTTTGTTTTTTTTTGTTTTGTTTTTTTTTTTTTTTTTTTTTTTTGCTTTTTTTTTTTCAGTGAACAAGTGGAGATACCTAAGTAAACGTGTATACACTGGTGCCATAGAGACATTGCTGAATATATTTCCAATGATTGCTATATTTTTTAATAACATAATAGGTTACATGGATGATGTATATATTGCAATAACCAAGAATATATTTTGTGTGTTTAGTAATATTCTTCTTATGCCACTTGATTCCTTGGGGAACATAGGGCTGCAACGACACTCCTCCAACACACTCGGTTCTAGCTGGTCCTCTTCAGCTCGGCCCATGCCATTCCGGCAGTGCTCGTCTCAGCTTCAATGCACCTCCACCAAGTCTGTCTTGGGCGACCCACTTTACGCTTTCCTTGAGGGTTCCAGTCAAGAGCCTGTCTAGTGATATTGGATGCAGGCTTCCGTAAAGTATGGCCAATCCAGTTCCACTTTCTCTTCTTGATCTCGATCTCCACTGGAGTTTGGTTTGTTTTGGCCCATAGTTGTTCATTGTAGATAATCTCTGGCCATCTGATGTTGAGAATATTTCTGAGACATCTGTTGGTGAATGTCTGAAGTTTGTGGGTGCTGGTCTTGGCCACCCTCCACGTTTCTGAGCCATAAAGCAGGACCGACTTCACATTGGTGTTAAAAATCCGGATCTTGCTGCAGAGTGAGAGGGCTGTTGTTCTCCAGATAGGTCTCAAAATATTGAAGGCATATCTGGCTTTGTTTATTCGGCACTTGATGTCTTCATCCGTTCCCCCATCCTTACTGAAGACACTGCCCAGGTAAACAAACTTGTCAACTTCTTTGATGCTCTCTTGGAATAGTTGCACTGGATCTTGCTGTTTGTTGTTCACCCTCATGACCTTGGTCTTCCTAATGTTGATCTGGAGCCCAGTCTTTCTAGCCTCCTCTGCCACACGACATAGCTTCTCTTGAGCATCTGTGGGAAAGCAAACTGATATCGTCTGCGAAGTCCAGGTCCTCCAGCTGTCTTGTGAAAGTCCACTGGATACCCGTCCTCTGTCCTGCTGTAGACTGCCTCATGACCCAGTCAATTACCAGCAGGAACATTGTCAGTGACAGCAGACAACCTTGGTGGACGCCGGTTTACACAGTAAAGGGTTCAGTCAATTTCCTGTCATGGATCAATTGACAGGTGGCCTCTTAATACATCTGTTGTATGATGGTGACAAACTTTGGTGGAAAGCCATAGTGGTGCATCAGTCTCCAGATGATGTTTCTATCGACGCTGTCAAATGCCTTCTGGAAGTCGACAAAGACTGTGTGCAGGGGAGCCTGCCACTCCAGGGACTGCTCAATGATGATGCACATGGTTGCGATGTGGTCTGTGCATGAGCGGTCTTGTCGGAAGCCTGCCTGTTCATCCCGGAGTGTCTTGTCTAAGGCGGTCTTCAATCTCTTGAGGATGATTCTGCTCAGTACTTTGCCCGGTATGGATAGCAGCATGATTCCCCTCCAGTTGTTTTAAGATGAGAGGTCCCCTTTCTTTGGCAGCTTTACAAGGTGTCCTCATCTCCAGTCCTCTGGCACTCGTTCCTGTTCCCAGATCTTGCTGAGATCGGTGTGTAGCATCTCAGTTGAAGTTTGGATATCAGCCTTTAGGGCTTCAGGTGGTATTCTGTCAGGACTTGCTGCCTTGCCTGACTTGAGGGATTTAATGGCCTTGGTAATCTCTGCCTTGCTGGGAGGGTTAATGTTGATGTCTAGGAGTTGGGTTGGTGGTGGGATGTCTGGTATGGTGGGTGGTGATGGTCTGCTGAGCGTCTCCTTGAAATGCTCTGCCCATCTTGCTCTCTGCTCTTCTTCTGTTATGATGGCATTCCCGTTCTTGTCTTTCACAGGACGGCTTGGGTTGCTGTTCTTGCCAGATAGTGTCCTGGTGATCTCGTATAGTCTCTTCATGTTACGCTGTCTTGCTGCAGTCTCCACCTCCGGTGAGCTCCTCTATGAATCTTCTCTTGTCTCTACGTGCGCTGCGTTTCAACCCCTTGTTTGTCTGCCAGTATCGAGCCTGTAGTTCTTGTTTCTGTGTTTGGTCTTGCATCTGGTTGATCAAGTCTTTCAAATTCTTCCTCTCCATGATGAGTGCCCAGGTGTCTTTTGTCAGCCACTCTTTGTGTTTCTTTGTCTTCTTGCCCAGGATTGTTTTACATGTTGTCTTCCAGGTCTCTCAGACACTACTCCACTGCTCTTCAATTGTCTCTTCCTGTAGATGTGTAAGCACACTAAACCTGTTTTGCAGTTCTGTCTTAAATTCCACTGTTTTTTCTTTTTCCTTCAAGAAGGGAACATTGAACTTATGTGCTGGTGTTCCTGCCTGGTCTTTGTAGGCTTTCAGCTTGGTTCTCACTACTGCCACAACCAGATGGTGGTCTGATGCTGCGTCTGCGCCGTGTTTCACTCTGACGTTGTGCAGGCTCCACCTCCATTTTTGCCTGATGGTGATGTGGTCGATTTGGTTTTCTGTCTTGCCATCAAGAGATATCCACGTAGTCTTGTGGATGGTCTTATGTGGAAATAGGGTTCCTCCAATGACCAGGCTGTTGACGTACAGAAGGTACAGAACTCGGTGAACATCTCTCCTTTCTCATTCTGCTTTCCGGTGCCATGTCTGCCCATGATGAGGTCTCTGTCCGTGTTGTCCGTGCTTACCTTGGCGTTCAGGTCACCCATCAAGATCCTCATGTCTCTCTTTGGCGATTTATCTATGACTGCTTGGATCTGCTCATAAAACTCATCTTTGTCTTCAATGTCCTCCTCGTTAGTGGGGGCATAGCATTGTATGCTGGCGACTTTCCTGCCTTTGGAGTTGAATCTTGTCGTAAGAATCCTTGGAGACACAGGTTCCCAGGACAGCAGTGCTTGCGTTGCCTTGGGTGTCATCAGCAGTGCTATATCGTACATGTGTAGTTGGCCTTCCTCTTGTCCATAGTAGATGATGGTGTCTCCACTCGTCAGTCTTGTTGTTCTACTTCCATTCCATCGGGTCTCACACAGGCCTAGAATTTTCAGATTGTATCGGTGCATCAGAATACATCATATATATGAAATGATTTGTTTGAACATTATTTTTGATTGATATTTATATTTAAGTAGATATTCTGTTTTTAATTAAACAGTATTATATATTTATATCTACTGGCCTAATTATTTATGATAAATTTTTATTACAGAAATGTGTATCATTCAGCAGGATTTGAACCTGCGACCACTATCCACATAGGGGGAAGCTACCATGTGATCTGGTTAAACATAAGTTAAAAATTAAAATGATAGAACTAGAAGGAATATAAAAAAAGTAAGGTATATAATTTAATTTAAGGTAATTAATTTTAATTTAAGGTATATAATTTAATTATACAGCTAATAAGAAGAAAAGAAACAACTATTTTAAGGAATTTTACTTTTAGATTAGTTAAGAAAATTTTAACCTAAATTTAAATTTGTGATGGCATTTGCTTATAAATTCTTTTTTTAAGTTCAAAAGCAAATGAGGATATTTTAATTTTTTCAACTAAATATAGATTGCATCTGTTGTAAAGGTTATTCTGGGTGTGGGCAGAACCCATCAATCTCCAACACACATCCCCCTTTCATTTCCCAAAATCTTCAGGAAAGGGAAATTTAGAATTTTAGATGGAGGTTGTAAAAAGAGATGTTTTTGGGAGTAGTAACATTGTTTAAATTCTCCTGCTGAAATTCCTATGTAAACTTGATAATTATTTTGTGGGAGATGTTGGCTTGGTAGATCACTTGGGTAGATTTACGTTTACCTTCCACAGGAGAAACGTTGATGGACCTGCAATTGCAAGAGGGTATTATACCAGTTTTAATATTAGTTCCATCTAAATTCTTTTAAAATCTGTCTATTGTGGTAATTAATGATATTATCTATTTTATATATGCAAGAATTACTAATTTTAATAGTATTTATATTGAAGATTCTGCAAATGACATTTATTATTATGAAAATGTTTAATTAACAATTTCAGAAAATATTTACCAATGTTAATGTTAGATAGTCTACAGAATGGGGGAGGGTTAAACCATATAACTTTCTTTTTTCTACATCTTATTTTAGATGACTCAGATTTAACAATGGGTCTTGCATTTGACAATTTATCCATAAAGTCATTTTACTGGAGAGCCTTATTATGTAGCTTTTTATTTTTATGGAAGAACTTAAGGTTAGAAAACAACTGGGTAATTCTGGTATTAACAGTGTTAAGTATTAGTTTTATCATAAGGTGGTTGGAATTAACATTAATATAGCTGGAGGGATCATTTTCTTTAAGGTATGGTTTGTAGGAATTGTCATTTAGATTAAGGGTGATGTCCAAATAATTTTTACGTTAGAGGAAACTTCAGTTTTAAATCTTAGTAATTTAAAGACCCTAATAATTTTGTTTATGGATCATAGTATTCAAGGGCCCATTGTTATTTGGGATGAACATAAGACTGTCATCATATTATAAACCAATTCGTTCAGGGTCTACAATTCTACTTTAGGTATCTATATCATAGATATCTAAAGTAGAATTGTAGATCAGCAACTTTGGCTGAATCATATGCCGGTTCACACTCCACCCACGTCTATTGAACAGGTGAAGAAGCTCATCCCTTGTTCCCTGTTTAGGATGTGGTTTCTGGCTTTCCCTTTTCCAATCTTTTTTACTCTTTTCTCTTTTTTTTTCAATTGCAGTAGATAGACTAAACTATCATCTGGTTCACATTCCATCCATGTCTGTTGAACAGGTGAAGAGGCTCATCCCTTGTTCCCTGTTTAAGATGTGGTTTCCGGTTTTCTCTTTTCATTCTTTTCACTCTTACATAGCCCCCTGTGCTTCAGTGGCGTTACCACCTTGCTCAGGGTGATATGATTTAAAAAAAAAAAATATGCCCCCATAAGAACATCAAATTTTTCATAGAGACCCTTCGCCCAGGTGAAATGGTGAAAGGCTAGAATAGACTTTAGCTGCTAGAATATTCTTAATTTCCCTATTGGTTATCTCTACATGGATTTTAGTGAAGTTAAGACAGCAATCTAGAAGGTTTTGAGAGATAGAAGAATAAAAATCTCAGTCAATTAAGTCCCATACGTGATACACACTTCGGCGATCATGTCTTGAAAAAGACATGAATGACTTGGCAGAATATTATCCCGTAGCAGGTTGCCATTGCGACCAAGGCTATAGAACCCAATCTGTCCTATTATTTAACCCATAACTGGAGGGAAGAGATGGCTTAATACATTTCCCAATGGTATTTGTGCATAAGGGAATGCAAGAAATTCAAATGGAATTTGAACTTGGCTCCCCGATTTGTTGTTCTGAGTCGATATCCATTGCACCACAACTCACATAAAAATCTACAATATCAAATTTAAGAAAAGAAGTTTTGTATTTTCTTCAATATTGGTAAACCAATTAATGGTATTGGAAGAATTCTTCCAGAGGTTGGTGCAGAGAAGGAACTGTATTTCCTCAGTTATTCTTTTCATAATTTCCCTAGAGATGAACCCTAAATCACTTTTAGTAAGATTAATTAACCTAGTTTATAATTTATTAATCAAGTTTGGTTTGTCATCTTTAAATAAAAGATAAGCATCTTCAGTAGAGATTTTTTTTTTTACCTTATCAGCAATATTTAGTTTACTAGCAAAATTGGCTGTATCATGATCAGTTTAAGAAATTATGTTGTTGTATCTGTTTAATTTACAAGCACTGGTAATTTTATTTTTGAGAAGTTTGAAGTATTGTGTGGATTTGCATCTGTATATGTTCATAGATTTCTCAAACTTAATCTAAATGTCATTGGAATTTCTAATGGTGTTTATGTTTTTCTTTAGTAATTTTTGGAAATGGTCAGATGACTTCTATAATTTTATATTAGGTATTAAGTTGAATTAGTCTTTCTCGAATGAATCCAGGTATTTACAAGGAGATGGAGTTCTTTGGGTTTTGAAATTGTATGTATCAACTTCATGGTCAGAAGTAGAAGTATGCTTTCCACTGCAATCTTTTTACAAGATCTATAATTTTATAATCTGTGTGTGTGTGTGTGTGTGTATATATATATATATATATATATATATATGTGTGTGTGTGTGTCAGATTAAATAAATTGCAAACATTGTGTCTGCTTATTTTTAATAAAATTTGTTCATACTCATGGATAATCTTTCACGTATTATAATTGAAAGATGTCAGAAATAAGCTGTAACATTGACAGATGTTATTATCATTCATTTCTCAATCTCCTTCCAAGATCATCTTCAGGAGTATAAGTTATGGTAACAAAAAATAACCGCAATATTGTGTTGCAAAAAATGACTGTAAATTACTTCTGCTTCAAATATAACTTGATAAATTGCTTATCATTCATTAGCATGTGAAAATTATTATTTAAAATAGAATTTTTTTATATATTGTAATGTCATGGTCATGCACATGTTAAATCCATGAGTATGAACGGATTTTATTAAAAATAAGCAGACACAATGTTTGCAATTTATTTAATCTGACATGTCTAAAAGATAATTTGCTGCTTAAATAAGCAAATACACACACACACACACACACACACACACTAGTTCCTTGATTATCTGTACATTGAGTTTTTGGATATTAGATGAAGATAAAAATTGAAATTATTCAAATTAAACCATTTCTAATATTTCATCACTGACAAGCATTTTGATAATTAAGAAAACCATATGCAATGTTTATTAGAAATGCTGATAATATCAGTTCAATTAATTCTTGCCAATTTTCTTGTTTTTTAAGTTTTCTTTTTAATACAAAGAACCTATATTTGAATTATCGCAGCTTGGTTATACCATAGATTATGGCACATGCAACTCTCCTATGTGCATGGCATGTAAACCATGCTTTACTGTGCAATGGAACGAGTAATGTCAGAGTTCAGTTGTCCCATTTGCCCAATTTCGAATGTTAATAATTATACTTGGTAAATGTTCAAGGTGGATCCTCTTTCAACCAGAAACAAGCCTTACAACCACATCTTCTTTTTAAGAGTTAGTGGCATAAAAATGTGAGCCCAGCCAGAAAGAGATTGTCTTTTGTTTTTTAAAAAAAGGGGGGAGTGAAGGATTAAAAACAACCATTTCCAATCAGAAATATTTCAACTTTAAATATCCGATAAAGGGTTGATAAGCAATGGAAAAATCATCTATCAATCAATCACAATAAATAGATTGGTGAAAACTACCAAGAGAGCATTTTTAAATTCTATTTGGTGATATGAATATTAAATTTCTTTCTGAAAATAACTTTTTTCTTCATTCCATTTTGATAATTTAGGTCTTCAATTATCCAAAATTTTGAATTAGCTGAACATATTCATTCAAAGAAATCGCTCATTCAGTAAAATGAATTGGAGCACTCTAGCTTTTGGGCGCGTAATATGATATGTGCTAAAAAGACTGCCTTCTTCCACCGAATGCCCCATGGCCCAGGGGTAGAGTCACCAACTAACACCAAATCAGTCGGGTTTCAAGCCTGGGTTATGTAGCAATTGGAGTCTAATACAGCGAAACATCTGTCTGCGGATGACAGTAAATATATATATATATATATATATTTATGAATGGTGTCTTCAGATGATTTTTAATAACCAATGTGTACTGGTCTAACCCTATTAGGACCTCTATATATATATATATATATATATATATATATATATATATATATATATATTAATTGTTTAATACTTAGTTTTTGGTCCTAATAGGGTTAGACCAGTACACATTTGTTATTAAAAATCGCCTGAAGACACCATTCATGGTAGAAGCCAAGGTAGCGGAATAACTTGTTTAAAAATGAAAAATATATACATACATACATACATACATACATACAAAATCACATATACACACAATTTTCATTAAAGATGACTGATAAGGTATTGTAATTAAACTTTTCATTTAAATTTTCTTGTGTTCATATACATGTTTACCCTTCTGGACAGAAAGTGTGTAAAGATTGTCCAAACATTCTATTTATCTATGCACATTCAGCTCATATATATTGTTGAGTTGTGATAATGTTTACTGCCAAGATTGTTGTTTTTTTTTTTTTTCAATAGTTTTGCTGAAAACGGGTATTTTGGCAAGCAGGTTTTTTTGTAATGTAAAGTGCTCAGTATCAGGGTGGAGATAGTGTTGATAGATTTAATGCAAAGAATTTGTTACTTAATTGAGCAGGTTCATGGTGACTTGGAAGTTTCATGAAGACACAGTTATGATGTCTTCACTCATCTGGGCTGAGTCAGGTTATCAGCCCTGATGAGTGAAGACATCATGACAGGAGGGAAATATATACTTGATGAGAAATAGTTTTTTGATGTTGAAACAATGTACACTTTTGAAGTAAATTATAATTTGTACATTTTCTAAACTATAACTTATAATAAATATTAATTGGTCTATTTCTATATTGAGCACTGTTTTAAGTTAATGTTTTGAATGTTGTTAATACTGTCTTTGTTCTTTATTCACTTGGATATATGTGTGTGTGTGTGTATATATATATATATATATATATATATATATACACACACAACGGTCTTTATTATAATAGGGAGGATTAGCCTTTTGACTAAATTGAAGCCCAAAGAGAAAGATTTTAAAGTCAGAAGTTTTGGACACTCAGGTGTCTTTTTCAATGAGATGTGGAATGAACAAAGAAAAGTATACTGAAATTATATGTGATAAAGATAAAGAAGTAACATGAAGCAACGGGAAATAGTGTTCTGCAGAAGGATGCTGAGGCTACCGAATATATCAACAATGTCAAAATTTCAGAGAAAAATGAAAGCAAAAGGAAACTTACATCAGAATGTGGCATGGCTTCTTTTTATCTTTTCTAGACAATAAATTGTCAACGTAAATTCTACTTCAGCAGCTTCTTTTCTCGCACTTCCCGCCTGTGGAATTCTCTTCTGCATACTTGCTTTCCTGACAGTTAAATGTAAAGTCAATAGTCATCTCTTGTCTCACTAACTTGCATCCTCTCTCTCATGCTTTTCTACATTCACCCACTCTCATCAGAAATCTCTTCCCTCTCCTACTCTCTTTCTGACACCCGCTGCAACCTCTCACTCCTCATGACATTCCTCCTATGTAATCCCCTGCACAACAGTGGCAGTAAAATGCCTTGCTTGGGGCAACACGATTATAAAAAAAAAAGAATCTTTATTGAAATTGTTAACGTTTTTAAATTTCCTCGATTAGCAATTAGGTCTCACCGTTTTACTGCTGAAATAACTGTCAGTTTTGTTCTAAGAAATATAAATACTTCATTCAAAGCAAAGAAAAGTGTACTGAAATTATATGTGATAAAGAAGAGACATGAAGCAACGGGAAATAGTGTTTTGCAGAAGGATGCTGAGGATACTGAATATATCAACAACGTCAAAGTTTTAGAGAAAAATGAAAGCAAAAAGGAAACTTACATCAGAAAGAGGCACGTGAAAATTGTAGAACATATAATGAGAAAAGAGGGCTTGGAAAATTTGAAACTCACACGGCAGATTGAAGGTAGGAGGGACATAGGGAAAGAGAGCATAACCTACTTAGTGAGCTTGAATAAATAGATGCTGGAACAAGTTTTAGATGAAATAACAAAGACTCGCTCTTCTGAGGAATGTTGTTTGTTGGTTAGTGTGTAGAAACTATATTCTCTGGATAAGCCTAAATCAGTGTTTAATTCTTTAGTGTATGGTTTTATTTTGAAAATATATTTTAACTCTAATCTGTGTCTTTCTTGTTGGTTCTTAAATGAAGACAGTAAAAGTACATATTTAACAACATAAATGCTATGAAATAGTTGGTTGAAGTGTGCAGTGACAAGAAATTGTTGTCTTTAAAGGTTTTGTTTATGGTTATTGAAATGAAGACCAAATTCCATGTTTGTTTCTTCAACTTAATTCCCTTTTGTGCTTTTATATCAGAAAAGTTAATATATAAGGTTTGGACTGTCACAAGTTTGGTTTATTGATTATTGTGTAAATGGGTGTAAAATTGGTATCATTTTAATCATATATATATATATATATATATACACACAGAAAATCTAAGCAAGAGCCAACAACCTACCACGGATTAGCCCTACCGTGGTAGGTTGTTGGCTCTTGCTTAGATTTTCTGTCTTTGTTTGCTCTACTTTCGTATTGAGCGCTTTAGTGTTAGGGTTTTCGTCTTAGGTTTTTTTCTTTCTTACGAGTGCTTGACTTTTTGTTCTTGTACTTCGTTTGTTTCTTTTTTTTACTTCCCCTTCTTTTCCCTCCAAGTTCGTTCTCGGTGGGTTGTACAAGACGATTTAAATTCTAGCTTAATTAATACTAGTTTCAGCAGAGTTCTGTTACTATTGGTATTGTTATTACTGTAGTTAATATTATTATATATATATATATATATATATATATATATATATATATATATTCAGCAAGAATAAATATATGTATTAACACTCTATCACCAATATTGAGCAGTCTTCTATAAAATAAAATAAGCATATTTTAAACATTACTCCACCCACTCATCAGGGGATGTATAAGATAGAAATATTATCGCGAGCATATCAAAGTTAAAAATCACACCACCTTCTTTTTTAGAAATTGGTATTTGCAATATTGTGATTGTTTTTATGTGTTTGTGTCACTATTCATGTTTTTTATTTTATATTTTTCATTAATATTTTGAACTTAATATGAGGGTGTGCTAAAAAGTTCTTGGTTCCTTTAAGAAAAATGACCTTAAGAAAGTGCTATTCTATATATTTACCACATCATTTGAAACACTTGGTACATCACATAAGTTTATTAAGTTTTCCAAAAAAAAAAAAAACACATTCTAATATTTCGTAGTTGAAACACTGATTTTTAAGAAGTTTGGTTGGGCAAAGAACTTTTCAGCAGCCCCTTAAATATTATATGCAGTATCACTGAAAGATAATCCAGTATGCAACATGATATAATACAATTATATCTATATTATCATATGATATATACTCATCTTTTTAACTAAGCAATTTGGTTAACTATTAAAATTCAGTATTCAAAATAATATATATTTTTTTTATAATGTAATAAACTATTTTATAGTAATAATAATTTATCATTCTGATATTGTTTTATTTTTTATTTATCGGTGTGTGTGGTTGATTTGGCAATGTTTAACCTTCGTGCCTGAAAAAAAAACTGTCAAAAGGACGGTTATTCCCTTGACATTGCTATCTTTTTGATTATGTGGCCTACCTCTGGGATTCTGGTATAGTATGTGGCCTATTTGGTTTGAATGTGTCGTACATCAGTAAGAATTTATTTATAGATATAAGTATTTGGCTATTTATTGAAAATAAATATTTTCACTAACCCTAACTCTTACCAGACACTTATAATACTTCTTTATAATATGCTTTTTAAAGTAGGCCACATACTGTACCAGTGACAGAATTTCATAGGCTACATATTATCCCAGTGACAGAATTTTATAGGCCACATATTATACCACTGACAGAATTTCATAGGCCACATATTATACCAGTGACAAAATTTCATAGGCCACATATTATACCAGTGACAAAATTTCATAGGCCACATATTATACCAGAGACAGAATTTCATAGGCCACATATTATACCAGTGACAGAATTTCATAGGCCACATATTATACCAGTGACAGAATTTCATAGGCCACATATTATACCAGTGACAGAATTTCATAGGCCACATATTATACCAGTGACAGAATTTCATAGGCCACATATTATACCAGTGACAGAATTTCATAGGCCACATATTATACCAGTGACAGAATTTCATAGGCCACATATTATACCAGTGACAGAACTTCATAGGCCACATATTATACCAGTGACAGAACTTCATAGGCCACATACTATACTGGTACCAACTTTTGACTTTCTTGACAATATCTATTTACAAGCACATAAAAATATATGAACCAAGATGAATACAATACTTTATCATTTTATAAATAAACAAACATGTAAAGAAATAAATTTGAAAAATCTTTCATTTCACCCTAAGCAAAGAGGGACTGCCACTAGTGCACAGGGGGTTTACAGTGAAAGAAAAGAATGGGTACAGTGGGTATTGAAGAAAGAATAAAAGATTAATGGGATTCAAGAAAATAGAAGATGGCAATTGACTTTACATTTAAATTTTTAGAGATTGTAGCTATCAGGGAAGCAAGTAATCATGCACAGGCAGGAAGTGCAAGAAAAGAAACTGTTTAAGCAGAAGTGGCAGTTACATTTAACTATTTCAACAGAAAAAGGGTGGAACCTAGATGTCAATCTAGTAGCATACTTAAATTCATATGGTCGAAACACCAGGGAAAAAATCTCATCAGAGCAGTTACGATAAAAATAAAAATTTATTTAAAAAAATGACAGAATTATCAAAACACTTAAGTAAAAGAGATGTTAACAAAAATTCAGTGAATTTGCATGATGAAGACAAATGAAAGAATTGCCCAGAAAAAGCTTTCTTTTTTTTTTTTTTCTTGTTTTCGTTATTTTACTTTATAATAACAGGTCCCCATCATTGTCTGTTCATTTAAATTTTTTTTTTAGAAAATGGTAAATAACAAATATTTTCTTATAATTGGTTCTAATATTTTTATAATCTTGAAAATATAAAATTATTTATGTAAATAATGTTTAACATCTTTGTTGTCATTTCTCGAGAATAAAGAAAATGTATACATCCACTTTAAGTTTTATTTAATTTTTAATTTTTACTTTGTAAAACAAATATTGCCAAGAGAGTCTAAAGAGTATACAGTAACCCCAGCATCAAAGAAATAACTGTCCTTTAGGCACGCCCTTTTTTTTGTGCGCATGAAGGATGAACATTGCTGTTGATTTATCGTTTAACTCTATCTGTGCTTTTTGTCTATCTTTTTCGTCAGTTTTTTCTGTAATGTTGTCTCCCTTTTTTTCTACATTTCATCATTTATTATTTGGCTAAATTAGAAATAAATAGAAAATCTTTATAAATTTGACATGTTTTGCTATTTATTTAGCTTCCTCAGAAATTTGTTGAGATCACATATACTTTAGCATTCGTTTTTATGCATACAGGTATACCTTGGGTTATGCCATTTTGAGTTAAGTCATTCTTGATTATATGTTGTTTTTAAAAAAAAATGTATGGAAAAATAAAAATCAAGTTTAAGTCATTTTATTCAACACTAGCAGTATATCCTGGCATTGCTCGGCTGTAATGAAAGCTTTAAAACTAATCCATGGTCCTGGAGCTCAGACTCAGCCTAAAGAATAGTTGTGTGAAGTTTGGTGAGAATCCGAATAAAATTGTGGATTTGTATAAAGGACATACAGACAGATAAACACACACACACACAAACATCTTGCCTATATATATATATATATATATTATCGATTTTCTGCACTATTGTAAGAACTGCAACCATGAAACTTTTTAATATCATTTCTTATGTCTTTGTTTATGAGTGTATCAAATTTGATTAAAATTGGACCTCTCCTTCTATAACCTGATTTATTCGATTATCCCTTTTCAATATTTATCGAGGGTACCTCGACACAAAACCTAGCTAAGAACACTCGCAGACACTTATAGTACAACTGTGTAAATTTTCAATGAAATCGGTTCAGCCGTTTCGGAGTCTATCAGTAACGGACACACACACAAAGTTCCATTTATAAATAAGTTTAGATTATGTCTGTCCACCACAAATATTGAAGTCGTAATATCACCAGAAAAGCACCAAAAGCACATAACTGTATTTGTTTTTTAACCTTATAAAATCATTTTATTTTATAATGTCTTAAAGAAAACCACATTCATAAATAAAGAGTTCATGATGTACTGTAAAGATCACCAAATTGTAAACCTCTACATTTACAATTATATATGTGCATGTATTCATATATTTAGATTACTTTTTTCTGTATTATATTAAAAACTAAAATTTATTTGTTTGTAAGCTTAAAATAGATTCTTATTGCCCATATATTATTAAAAGTGCATTTATAAATGAAATACAGAACTGGGAATGGCTATTTGTGGTTTAGCTTAGATTCAAGTAAATTCAACTTAAGTTGCCTCTCCTGGGACAAATTACCAATGTAAGGTGAGGTATACATGTATTATCACTTTTTATGTCCTTTTTTTTGTTTTTGTTTTGTTTCTGTTAGTTGTGTGGAATATCAAATGTATATCTCATACTTTCTGTGTGTTTAATTTTTCAAACATGTATTGAAAATTGGGTATAATATTATGAATATTGGAAATGAAATGTGTAACACTAATATTTTAGTGTATTTAAAAATTCTGAACCATTCCATCCTGCAAAATTTCTGATGAAGCTAAATAGTAAAATATCAGATTTATAAAGATTCACAAGTTGGCTTTTATTTTGTCGAATTTTATCCATATTTTCAGCTTTGTGTCAGATTTGTGTTTCTACCTGCTAATCTTCTACGTAGATTTCTTTTCTACCTGCTAATTTTCAATGAACTTTTCTTTTCATTATGTTTCAAAGTGCTAATTTTCAACGTATTTTCCTTTTCTACCTGCTAATTTTCAATATATCTTCCTTTCATGTAGCATTGTTGAGGTAAGCTATTCCCTCTTCATCACTTTTTCCAACTACTATTTACTTCAATTCATTACCCTTGTACATTAACTTTGTATGTAAGATAACTTGCTGCTTAAAAGTAGTTAAATAAATAAGAACCTTATAATAAATTGTCTGTATTTCAGAGATGAGTTATTGTAATTATTTACACTATTTACCTTGTTAGGACTGTTGTTCTCAAGGGTACATGGCCCAGTCAATAAAAGCATTAGTTGAATCTAGTGTTGTGAGTTACAGCTGGGGTTAATAAAAAAAAACTTAGAAAGTTCAGTTAAAGAGAGATAACTGGTACTGAGACATCTGGGAGAGGTACTATTCTTGGCACTAGAACAAACTACCCTGGTAAATGAAATAAAGGGTTAAATTTGAAATTCCAATCACTTGAAGAAGGTCGAAGCATACAATGTCCAAAACATTATGAATATGGCAACAAAGATGAGGAAAACAGTCTGAACAATGCAAATAGTGTAAATACTTATAATCATTGACTTATTTAGCAACCCAGTAACAAATAAAAATACAATAAACAAACTGACAACTGTGTTAGTAATAAAAACTTTACAAGAACTTTATGAAGTCTTCTGCACACTATCAGTTATTCAAGTCCAATGTGAGTGGACATTTCCAAAGGTAAAGATGATAAAGACAAGGTTAAGAAATTCACTGTCTGTAGCAAATTTGGAATCCTGCATATTGCTATCTACTGAAAAGGATTTCTTAGATGAATTTGAGAAGAATTTGAAACCATACATGTTTATCATGTTTTTGAAACCATACATGTTTATCATGTTTTTGAAACCATACATGTTTATCATGTTTTTGAAACCATACATGTTTATCATGTTTTTGAAACCATACATGTTTATCATGTTTTTGAAACCATACATGTTTATCATGTTTTTGAAACCATACATGTTTTCATCTGCACACTATCAGTTATTCAAATCCAATGTGAGAGGACATTTTCAGGGCAAAAGATTATGAAGACAAGATTAAGAAATTCACTGTCTGAAGTGAATTTGGAATCCTGCATGTTGCTATCCACTTAAAAGGAGTTGTTAGATGAACTGGATATAAAAATAATTACTGGCAGATTTACACATCTTGTAAACACAAATGATTGCTCCTAATATTGTAGACTGCATGCAATGCTCTATTGTGCTTTTTGTACTATCTGTAAATGCATAAATTATGCAGTAAACTATTTAAAAATATTAACCATTTTCTCAAAATTTTAAAAAAAATTTTAAATTCAATTATAACATTCTGGATTTTATATTTGATATCTACTACAAGTAATATGTACAGTACATGTAGACTGTAATTAATAAGAAATACACTTTTGTTTTTTAAATTTTCATTTGAATTTTTGGAAAATTAACAGCTAGCATTGTAGTTGTCTCCTAGCAACCAACATTTTACATCCCGTATACCACTGCATACAGTTACTAAACATTTGTACAATTATTTACTATTTGCTCTTTTTGTATTTTTTAAATGTGTGCTACATTGAACTATTTGTTAATGCGTAAATCGTGCAGTAAAACTGATTTCATAATTACATCTTTTATCTTATCACTTGGGTTCATTTTTACATTCTATGATTGTTAACAAAACAGCTTGGATAAGAAATAAAGAATCAACTTCTTGTGATAGAATAATTTTTTTTTTGATTCAGGCTACTTATTGATCATAATGCAGGGTAATTGAATGACAAAACAGAAAAAAGTTCTGTATAACCTGTTTCATCCCTCAAAAGGATGTCATCAAACCAATATAATGTTCCTCCTGATGGAATTATATATGACTATATATAAGACTGTCTACAGCTATATCGTGTTGAATACACTGGTTCCCATCCGATCACCGAAGTTAAGCAAAATCGAGCCTGGTCAGTACTTCAATGGGTGACCATTTGGGAATACCAGGTGCTGTAAACATAAGGACCAAGAATGATCCACCTGTCCTCCAGGTTTGGGGGTTGGGTGCAGGTCTAACAACCCTACCCGTAAAAAAACAGTTTGTTACAGAAACAGCAACCAAAAGTTGCTGCCCTATGCACCATCTGGGTGTGATGGATAAATGATGATGATGATTTATAAGACTAAGAAAAAATATAAAGAAAAAAAAATCAGTTATAATAATATAATTATACGGGAAAAACTGAAAATATAGAAATGCTAATGAACTTTAAATTTCTGGCATCCAATGTGTCTACACATACAGCTTAGTTGATTTCTTTCAGCTTGCCAATGATTTTGTTTTTGTCGCTGTTATTAAATATCATAAAATGAAACTTAATTTCCAGATGTGACTATTAAAAAGCCTTTCTGGCCATTCTGAGATTTGATCTTTGCTAGATTTGCTGTTAGGAAAGTTGATTTGGTGTCATGTAATTCATCTTGACTTGGCGTATCAACTTCAGTCACTTTCTTACTGATGTGACGTGGCTTTCCTCTGTCTTTTTTACAAATATTTTCATGTCTACTGCCCTGATGAGTTTTTCTTAGGTGCCTTGAACACATGAATTTAAGCATGCTACTACATTGGCATTTAAGTCTCACCTTTTTACTGTCAAAATAGTTAAATGTAACCACTACTTCTACTCCAACAGCTTCTTCTCTTGCACTCCCTGCCTGTGGAAATCTCTTCTACTTTCTTCCCTGATAGCTAAAATCTTCAAAAATTTAAAAGCAACATCAATTACCATTTTCTATCTTCTTGAATCCTGTTCATCTTTTATCCCTTTCACAATACCCACCACTGTACCCAGTCTTTTCTCTCACTGTAACCCCTGTGCACTAGTGGCAGTCCTACCTTGCTTGGGGATTTAATGATTCTGAATGATTGCCAAATTCCATGTGACATATTTCTAAATCTACCATTCATCCCTACATTGAAGATTGCTGCAATATCTGATCTGGAGCTCCTATAATATATCTAGAGATACTTGGTAAAATCCAAAAAAAGCCTTTGGCATCATGACTTCTGTCAATTTCCCACCACAATGATGTGGCTTCCCAGTGTCTTTTTTACAAATATTTTCATGTCAGTTGTTTTAATAAGCTCACCTCCTTGATACATTGGCTGCATGAGTTTATGGCTTACTACTAGATTGGTAACTAGGTCTTATCATTTTACTATTAAAATAGCTAGATGAAATAATTTCTATTTTCACATTTTCTTACCTGTAGAACGCTCTTCCAGTTTCTTGGCTCCCTGCCATGTCAGTCAATCAGTTAAGTGCCATATGTGATACACGCTTAGGCAATCATGTATCTTTTGAAACATGACTGACTAGGCTGAAGTTATTCCTGCTGTAGGTTGCTATTTCTTTCTGTGGTAGACTGGTTACCAAACAAGGCCACAGAACTGAATCTGTTCTGCTATTCAATCTATAGCTAGAGAAAGAAGTGTTGGATTCATACCTTTCCCAAGGGTATGGAATGCAACAAATTCAACTGGAATTTGAACTCTGCTCTCTAACTTTCCATTTCGAGTTGGTATCCATTGCACCATGACGCACATCCTGCCACCTACAATATTCAAAAACTTAAATTCAGCGTAAATTGCCATCTCTGTCTTTCTGAATTATGTCCTTCCATTTTTTTCTTTTTCTCCTAATTAAAATCTTTTCAGTTTCTTTCATTTTCAATAACCCCTTGCGTTTCTTAGTGGCATTATTGCCTTTCTTTTCGTAAGAAGATTGGAAATAAAATTAAGGAACAACCAAAGTTCATCTTTTAGCAGTGAATATAAAGAACAGTTGAACTTCCTTTATTTCTTGAAAAAGTCAGTCAGTTAAGTGCCATACGTGATACATGCTTGGGCGATCATGTCTTGAAAGAGACATAACTGACTGGGCAGAAGATTATCCCACAGTAAGTTGCCATTGCTTTCTGCAGTAGACTGGTTGCCAGACAAGGCTATAGAACCCAATCTGTTCCATTATTTAACCCATAACTGGAGGCAAGGGATGGATTAATACCTTTCTCAAGGGTATTTGTGCGTAAGTGAATGCAATGAATTCAACTAGAATTCAAACTTGACTCCCCAATTTGTCGTTCCGAGTTGATATCCATTGCACTACAATGCAGATCTTGAAAAAGTACATTTTGAAAATTCAAGTATCAATTCTTTATAAACAGTTGAAAATTTCATCATTTGTGAATATATATAGAAATTATAGTACAGATTTTCAGTTATTTGTGAAGAGGTAAGTGAAAATTGATAAATAATTTATTAGGATTTGAATATTGGAATAATATTTTGTCTTTTGTTGAAACAAAGTTAAACTACCTCCAAAATGTGTTATTTTGCTTAAAAAGAAAAGAAAATAGTATAGTCAGATGACTAACAGTAAGGCTCCTGATACATAAAAACTGTAGAAATTGTGTTATAAAACCACTTTGTGTCAGTTATCTCTCTTAAGAGTCTTGCCAGTAAAAGTAATTATTGGTGCGATGGATGAATTATTGTCTAAGTGATGCCAAAATGAATATAACACTGACATCTCATTTTAACAAACATGCAGGATGCAGTGGATGAGTTGTCGTCTAAATGACGCCAAAATGAATATAACACTGACATCTCATTTTAACAGATATATTTACTGAAATTACACAAAAATAATTTGAAATATGAAAGTAAATTTATTTAATAAAATTGCCATTGGCTTCAACGACAACCTTTAGACAATGTGGGAATCTCTTGCAACTCTTCTGGAAGGTTTTTTTTTTGTTTAAATTGGTGAAAGTTATTATCCTTGCCTTTAGTTCATCTTTGGTGTTACAAAGAATTTTTGTTCATCTCTCGCTCAAGTGTGCCACACACAAACTAATCAAGGGGTTGCAGTTTGGGGAGCTAGATGACCAAGGGTGATGTGGCTGCAGAAATTGAAAGCTATGACTAGGTTCTTCTGCTTATGTGGCATGGTGCAAAGTCTTGTTGCCAGATATAGAAGCCACCCTCTTGACCCAGGGTAGCACTACCTCCTCAAGGTACTCGATGCAGGCCTCCATATTTAGTTTGAGGCTCTCATCAACAAATTTAGGAGTTCTTTTCTTGTCAGAATGATCAGAGTGAGTTTACTGATTTGCCATTCTTTCAAAATTGCTATTAGACTCATTCAGCTCTTTCCAAATCCTCTGCACAGTCTTCAGTTTGACATACAAACATTCTGAAATATTTGTAGATGAGCTTCCAGCACAAATGCCAAGCAGTACAGCATGCTAACCTTACTAAACTGTACAGCGACAAAATCAAGAGCAAACTCTGTGCATGCACAAAATTAAAAATATTAAATGGCGACAATTTACCCATTGCATCCTGTATTTGTCCCAAATAAATATTACTGAGATATTAGATTACCAATTTATACTATCTAAGAGGTTATTATGATTTTTTCCTTTATATACAAAATAGACAATATTTACAAAGGAAATTCTCTGTTATCAGTAAAAGTAATAGATTTTCAGCAGGAAATAAACCATGACCATAAAGTGAAATAAACACCTGATTGTTGATTTCAAATTGTTTTCCAGAGTAAAAAATAAAATCTGTTTGTATTTCTGAGATGAGTATTATAACTATTTACCCTATTTGTCATATTATCCTTATATTTGTCATGTTCACAACATTTTGGCCATTGAACTCTCTTGCCTTCATCAGGATCTGTTTATATTTCTGAGATAAGGTATTGTAACTATACTATTTACATCATCTGGTCTGTTGTCCTCATCTTTACTGTCAAATTTATGTCCCAGTGGATAAAAGCATTGGTTGTAATAATCCAGTTACTTGACCAAAATGTTGTGAGTTCAATACCTTGCCACAGCAGAGGGAAATAACTAAAACTAAGATATCCAGAAAAAGTATGGCACATGGAACTAGAACAATCTAGCCCAGTGGACAAAATAAAGGGTCCAGTTTGAAATTCCAGCATAGATCACCTGATAAAGACCAACGTGTATACTGGCTGAAACATCATGAATATGACAACAGTCTGAACAATGTAAACAAAAAATAAAACCTGAATTTTCTAGAAATATACTAAGATTTACTTATTCTGGTCGTGTGACTGTGGTCAAAACACTATGGAACTATAAAAATAGACTTTTACAGAAATATATACATAAAAATAGACTTTTACAGAAATATATACATAAAAATAGACTTTTACAGAAATATATACATAAAAATAGACTTTTATAGAAAAATATACATTTTTGAAGGAAAAATATTACCAACAACAAATTTTTTAAGGAAAAAACTTATTACCATAACCTATTTTTGAAGGAAAAAAATATTACCAGCAATACATTTTTTGAATACAAAACTAAATGACATCTTCAGTTTTCTAAAATGAAAAAAAAAAAATTTTTTTTCATTAAAATCTGACTAAATCAAGCTTCTCACTACAGCTGAACATTAAAAAAATACATTAAAACCCCACCTTTTGGGGATTAAATAACCCACAGAGGTTGATATGTCATTAAACAAAACTCATACTCAAGGTGTTTGTCTATTTAGATTAGTCTTGGTATCTCTTACTTCTGGCTTGTACCAATGAAAATTACATATACTATAGTGATAATAGTCAGATGTTTTGCAAACCAATGCTCCACAGCAAGTTACCCATCTGAGGTATATATATATGTAAGTATCATGTGCATTATTGCTTACAATCATCAGGTGTCTGATATTATATTTTACTTTGTTGTTTATGATAAACCCAAAAAGATAACATCTTGGACATTTTGCAGACTAACCAAAATCAACTCAAAAAAAAGATGCAAGTGAAACACCTATAGAAATACAGTGCGGACCTGTCGTATGCGACCAGACCAACCCTAGTGCCATCAAAAACTGGTCACATATGGCAGGTGGCTCATAGCCATGACCTATTAATGCCAGGAACGTATATTCCACTCATCAGAATGTACATATTAGAATTTTTTTTCTTTTTTTTTAATCATCTCACCCCAAGCAAGGCATTCCACTGCCACTATTGCGCATGGGGCTACATAGGGGAAGGTAAAGAGAAGGAGTGGATAGACATAGGGAATGTCAGGAGAAAGGTGATAGATGAGTAAGGATAGCGAGGATGAGTGTCGGGCAGATGGGAAGAGTGTTTGATAGAATGGGAGCAGGTTAGTGTGTTAGGAGGTGTCTATTGACCTTACATTTAAACTCCTGGAGATTGTAGCCGTCGGGGAAGCAATCGTTTGGAAGAGAATTCCACAGTCGGGAAGTGCGAGGAAAGAAACTGTTGGAGTAGAAGTTACGGCTGCATTTTATCGATTTCACTGTAAAAGGGTGGGATCTAGTTGCTAATCTAGTATCTCGTGCAAATTCGTATTTAGGGGGCACCAGTGATCTAAGTTCATCGGAGCAGAAGCCGTGAAAGTATTTATAAAAGAGACACAGCGAAGATAAATAAATGAGAACATCAGAAAATAGCCGAACTTTAAAGAAATTTATTCAGCATAATTCATTTTAAAATTTTAAACAGCTATTTACAACGGTCAACAAGAGACCAAAATATTTATTCACAAAAAATATTAAAGTCGATTTAATGGTTTCAGTTTTTTCTTAGAAGTGAGTGATAGCAAAAGAGAATCTACCATAATACATTAGAAAAAAAACAAAATATACAAAAAACTGACAGGGATCATGGGTGAGGATAGAGAAACAAATAGATAGATATACCCAGATAGAGAGTAGATAGATACACAAAAAAAAATAAAGGAAAGAAAGAGATAGACATTTGAGAAAGGGATATAATTGTGATTTTTTTTCAATCTCTGAATTTCTCCAAGTCAGTACAGAGACTGCCATAAATCCCTTGAACATGTCAAATGCAATACATGTTGTACAAAACTGGTGAGAGGAACTCAGGCAATGTACATTTCAACAAGAAATAACATTTTGATGCAACACTACAATAACAAAACAATGAGGAAGTGTTCCTGGTTTAGACCAAATCAAAATGAAATAGATTACTCATTTAGTTTCTCCTAATTTAGAAGTTCACTGTGTACAACCAAAATGGATTTTTTTTTAAAGGGTCTGGATTTTCACTGTTGATGTTGCACATCATGTAATGAATCCTTCTCAATGCCCTCCACTAACCTACAATAGAAGACTCTCCTAGGCCGTGAAAGGTCACTGGACCATGGAATGGGTGACAAGGCTGCCAGACATTCGAGGAGAAAACTCTACGAGGCTTATGGCACAGCCTCGAGATTGGGGGGAATGACAGTAAGGCTAGGGAACATGTCCCTTACTATCCCCCTCAGCAATGATTCTTCCAAAATCGCTCACCTGAGAAAAACCAACCTTGACGCAACCTTGTGGCCCATCAGGTATGGCATTCCCAGACCCCAATGACACGGACGTTGGTAACAGACATGTTTGTCGATGTAGTGTTTGCGTCCTCTCCACAGACTGGAGAATAGCAAACGCTCAATCGCCTCCCTACGCCATTTACAAAGTGGAAGTACTGACAACCGGTAAAGGATAATGGGAAAGACGTAAGACACATTAAGGACAAATTCATTCGACGCCAAGTCTTGGCCTCCTCGTCAACCTTTGCCAGTACTTCAGACCAATTTTTCTCCAGCTGTAGGTCAGGCCTGAACCACACTCCAAGAATGCAGACCGAGCCATCCGTCCAGTCGAAGGGCCCCGGGAGGGTAACACCCTTCCAGGCGCCTAACCGCAAGACGGACGATTTGTTGTGGTTAATCTTGGCCCCTGTCACCTGTTCGTACCATTCAAGTGCCTTCTGTACTACCTCGATGTCACTCTGGGAGGACACAAAAGTAGTGACGTCATTGGCGTACGCGGAAACCCAGGCTTGAGCACCACCAGGGACAGTGATTCCACTGTTGGACCAACCTAGACAGCACCAGGACGCCCGACAACTTTCTGTTCACCTGTACCACAGCCGTGGGGGATTGATGGTCAACCCTATCAAATTCCTTGGACTGATCCAAATTGATCAGCGTGGCTTCTTCGTCGTCTTTTATCCCCTCTATGATCGTGTATATCAGATGCAGGTTGCTCTGAATTGTTCAGCCCTTCACAGCACAAGTCTGCTCAGGTCCCAACAGAGACTCGGCAACTAATTGCAAACAATTTTGCAAGATCTTGGCCAAAATCTTTAACTCTGTGTTTAGCAGAGTTCTGGGCCGGTAACCCTCTAACTCCTTCCCCACATCCTTGCCTTTTCTCAACAGCGTGATCACACCCCTGGTGAACCGGTTGGGGATGGACCCCTGCCG
Organism: Ascarosepion bandense; assembly: GCA_037127315.1. Taxonomy (NCBI): domain Eukaryota; kingdom Metazoa; phylum Mollusca; class Cephalopoda; order Sepiida; family Sepiidae; genus Ascarosepion; species Ascarosepion bandense. Next base: position 2,812,400 of record JBBBDQ010000457.1, read on the forward strand.
GAACCAGTTGTTGAACATGACAGTCAAAATCGGGACAAAGATGTGCGACAGCCTAAGGTACAATTCATAGGGCAAACCATTGAGACCTGGCGATTTGCCTCTGCCGACCTTCTTCAAAGCCACGTAGACTTCGCCCTCTGTAATCTCGCAGCTAGCTGCATCAGCCAGCAAAAGCCGGGGGAAGTCAGCCAAATAGCTGTGAAATTCCTCATCAGGCTCCTTGGTAAACTGGATCTTGAAATGCGGCCAAAACACCTCGCACATGTCGTCAGTCGACCGAAGAGTATGTCCCTCCGGGTTGTGAACATCTCAAATGTAGCAGTCGCCACCTCGGCGAATCTCTTCCTTGCACAGTTCTGCACTCATGTTCACAGCTTCAGAAGACATCTTGCTTAACCTAAGTCTAACTACCTAGCCCATGTATAACGATCGCTATTCAACCGCTCCACGGCCTCTTTAGCTATGGCTATCTCTAGGGAATTCCCACCAGCCACCTCCCGGGAGTAATTAGCTCTGTCTTCACCTTGTCAGCTTTATCTAGTTTGAGCCGTTTGCTGAACTTGGTGGTGAAAGACCTAATACTATTCTTAAGGCTCTCCCACCACTTATTCCCAATGACTCCCCCAATTAACGCCCGCTGCACTAAGTTAATTAGCTGGCACCGGAAGTCCCGCCTGTCCAGTAAGGTCACGTTGAACTTCCAGTAACCAGCCATTCTAACCCTATTTTCTAAAGTTACCCAGGCACAAACAAGTTTGTGGTCTGAGTAACCTAACCAGTGGAACGTGGGACAATCTAAAAGATCTATTTCGGCTTCATGAACTAACATTCTATCAAGGTAGCTACCTTGGTAGAAGGCCAACTATTAGCCCACGTCCACAATTTCCCACCCTTGTGATTGACCCGGTATCTATCGACAAGACCGAAATCCTCGATGAGATCGACCAAGCTACGATCACTTGCCTTCCCTCTAGCTCCCCACCCTCTATCTAACTTTGGGTCCAGGATGGCATTCCAGTCCCCTACTAAAACGAGTTGCATTGAATCCACCAGGAAGGGTTCCAACCGCCAAAAAAAAGAGACGTGCCCCTCCTGGTTGTTGGGCGCATAACCAGTCGAAAAGCATTGCTTTTCACTGCAATATTGGCCACGATCAGCCGGCCCTCAGCACCGACATGGACAAAATCCACCTTCATGTCCAGGGTACGCTTAACCAGCAAAGAAACTGCTCTGGCCAGCCGGTCGCCATATGCTGAATAGACGACGAAGTTGTTAGACAGCACACAGGCATCGGCCTTGCAAACAAAGTGAGTCTCTTAGATCGCAGCGACATCCACACCGAAGGACAAGAGGTCCCGAGGCAGGCGGGCAGCCTTACTCCGATCCCTAAGGCCCTTCACATTCAAACTAGCTAACGTAATTTACATCTTTCAGACCTGAAAAGAGAAAGCAAAAATTACTCCTGGTCACATACAGAGCAAAAATCAGTGGCAGTAGGGACCCCGACGAATTGTCCTAGGATTCCAGTACCAATATCGGACATAATCCATCCGTCCTGGACAATACTGCCAATGTCTGTAGAGAACATTAATTGTACAGCACTATACAATGAGGGGTGAAAGATAACAGGGACCCTCCCAGCACAAAAATTGGATAACTTTTTTAAATAATTATTGCCCATTTGGGCTATTTTTATGTTTGGGTAAGCTTCTATTGTGGCTTCTAAAAAGTCCCAAACTTGGAGACTGTCCCCGGTATTACGAATAAGAGTCAGTACTCCGGGGTCCTTTGGAAAGTTTTTAGGGTCCTCCATGGACAAACCGTCCACAATGGACAGCTTAAATAAGGGTCTTAAGAGGGTCCTTTTTTGGGAGGAAAGGTCCGACCTGTTCACGTTGCACACTTCTGTCAACATGTAAGGGCTGTTTCCGGGTTTGGGAGTGGGTTGAGTAGTTTCAGGGGAAGGTGTTTCAGGTTGGGTAGGAGGTGTTTCTGTTTGGGAGGAGGGTTGGGAGGTTGGTAGTTCTGGTTTGGAGGAGAGTGTGTGGAACTGGGAGGCAGAATGGCTTCTCCCCCCTATGGTTTGCTCTAACCGGTGATGCAGGGGCGGATTGGGCCTTGGCTGTTACCATAACCCGCTCCGCCCTGCCATGTTTGACTGTCTTCTTTTTCCCTTTCTTCTGTGAACTCTCCTCTTCCTCCTCCTGTCCTCTCTTCAAAGATGAGAAATGTGGAGGAGGCATTTCGACAACCTCCATTTCCTGCTCTTGATGTTGTTGCTGTCTTTGCTGTAGTTTCAGCTGCTGCTTTTGTTGTTGTTTCTGCTGTCTCTCTTCTTTTAGGGGTGTCTTTCCTGTGGATGATAGTGGTTTCTCTTTCTGAGGGGGAGGGGAAGCCACTTTCTTCCCCCTCTTAACTACCTCCTTCCATTCTTCAGATCCATTTTTTTGGGTCGAAAGTCTTTTCCGACACCGGTGGTGCTGGTGTTTGGCCTTCAGCGTCTTGTTTTTTTGAGAGGCACGTCTTGACCAAATGGCCCGCCGTCTGGCAAAACCAGCAATGTGGTCTATGCCCCTTCATGGCGACAGGCAGCTTTCTTCCACTGCATAGGAGGTTGTCAGGCACCCGAAGAAAGTTTGCCCTGTCTACTATGACATAAGCATTGATGTCCTCGGTCAAAACGCCCACCTTACTTATTATCCTGTTAACTTCCTCTACCGTGCCAAACTGGGTGAGAAAAGCTCCCACATGGTCACAGTTGATCTCGAGGAGTACTCCATGGATATGCATCCTTCTCGTGCCCATATATTCCGTTTGCAGTTTCACTCATTTGGTCTGCGAACAAGTTCCTGCCAATTTTTTTGCTTCTTCCTCTGTGCCAAGGAGGACATCCCACATGGCATGGGATCTCTTTGTGAGTACTCTTGGGTTAATACCCAGGCTTTTCAGGGTCTCCTCCATATTTTCCCAGCTGACGCCCACAAATTTCCAAGTTTTTGGATCAGAGGTCAGCAGGCAAATTGTCCTTGTTGCTATCTTTCCTATTTCGGGGATTATAATTAGTTCTTTTTCATTAAAGTATTCCTTGTATTTTTCCTTCATTAACATGTAATAATTCGAATCTCTCTTTATGGGGGCGTCCTTCTAAACAGACGGTGAAGGGGTCACCCTCGTCATACCCACCAAAGAGGTAGCCGGCTAGGGAGATGAAGTCATAATTGGACTTGCTCCCCACCTCACAACGTAAAAATTTTTTTCAAAAAATGTCCAAGAATCAAACGGGCAACACAGACAAATAAAATACTGTAAACAAAATAACATACTCATAGTAACAAAAAATTCCACGTAAAAATTCAAGCACAACTTTTTGTACCAACAGTCTAGCATTTGGGGAACACTTAAGTTGTAACTGAATACATGTCCTTATGTGGCCCAAAGACAAATGGTGGATATTGTGCTGAATATTTATGTAGCTTAGTGTACACACTGAAATTATCAGCCAATCACTGCTTATGGAATAGACTTGCGTGTAACAGAATGAGATCTCCTGGGTTATTATTTAAACCACCTACCAATTTGCCATGGTGGTTTTTTGGTCAGTCAGACCCAACTTCTATTCGAGTACTGCTGGTTCTCCCACAAGATCTGTACATATAAAAGATCTGCCCAATGTTCACTTTCCACTATTGATAATGTTGCACCTGGGGTTTCATTGGGACTACGATAATCGGAACACAACAAGAAAGTAAAAAAACAAGAATATCCCAGGGTTCAATAACAAGTTGATAAAAGAACAATTGGGTGGGTGGGTTGATTCTCCAATTCTAGACATTGGTAAAAGCAATGGGAAATGAACAATAGGCTGACACAGCACAACAGAAGACAACATGAGAATATCTTATAAAAAATACTTTATTTACAAATTATACAAATATTAATTTAACAAAAAGAAAACATAACTAAATAGTTAAAAATGGATGAGGGGATAAACATATATCCAGGCGACGAAATACAAAAAGCAGTAATGACAGCAGATTATAGAATATATAGAAGCATACAAAAACTTATAAATTGGCAGGGATTGGCATCGATTAGGGGTTGTAGAGTACCAGAAATAAAACTCAAAATGAAAAAGGTTCTTTCAGTAAGTCTTTGGATAACACAGTTCAATTCCTCGCTGATGGTGAATATTTCAGGCAGGCAAATCACTGGAATAGATGACTTGGGCTTAAGAATACCACTCCGAATTCTTTCTTCAATTATCTGAGTCTCAGTGATGTCCAGTTTCAAGTCCAGTGTTGATGATGTCTGACTTCTTTGAAAACAAGCAGCCAAGTGATGCTATATGCCAAAACACTTGAGCACAAAATCGTTACATGTGGATATATGAAAAATGAGTAGGCATTTTTACTTTGAATACTATCAAGGTCACTTGCACTTTGGACAAGCAGCGTTCGTAGGGCCTGTAATCAAGAACCAGACAGGAAGTGGGAGGAAAGGAAGGTTCTTTTCCAAGAACTGGCTTTTATCGACACAAATAATCTATAATCTGCGTATTCAAAAATAATTAAAAAAAACAAATATTGTTCTTATATTTCATCACAAATCTCTAGGGTACTAAAAATGTACTTGTAAAATATAATGTGGGGGTACAAATATTGAGCTAACGTAACAATAGAGTCCAAAAGCAACTCCATATTCTTGTGTGTGATGAATTATTTTCTACCCTACAACCTCTTTCTCTCAGACAAGACATTGGAAACCTCTCACTGCTTCGATGGAAAATATTCAGAGGAACTACATTCCTTTGTTCTAATCTTTATGACTAAGACCTGCTATGCCACACACATTGTAGCAAACCACACTCATTCCCTTCATATTCCCATTGGTGAGATGTAAGTTCCATTCAAGCAGCTTCTTCCCACAAACCAGTGATTTTTGGAAGTAACTCCCAAGAGGATGCTTCCCCAATCACTAAAAGAGTTAATCATTATTTTCTTACATGTCTGTATAAGCTGTGCCTCTTGCTCTGTAACCCTCTACCCCGAGTGGCCCACAGGCCTTGTACAGGAGGGAACTTCATTTTTTTTTAATTCCTAGCTTTAACTCTCTCTTCCACCTTTTTATAATTTTTGTAACCTTGCTAGGGTTAACAAGATCACATTGGTTCCCTTTGTAACCTTATATGTTTAACAACATTAGTTTTATAACTTTTACTTTAGTAAAGTCACTTTGTAAAGTCACAAATACAAGTATAATTACACCTTTGAACAATAGTGTGTCAGACACTTATTCTTCTCCGACTCTACACTCTCTAATTACTCTATACCTATATATATATATATATATATATATACATACACACACACATTCATACTCTCGCCCATAGATAGAGCACTCGGGGGAAATGGTAGATTTTAAGAACAGTAGCTACCCACCACTATTTAGCCATTGTTCTTCAGCAATGAATTGAACACTCTTGACTACTGGCATTTGTTTACAATTTAGGTACCTCCACTCATTTCGATATCTAAATTTTAAATTGAATTTTTAAAAATACTCTGGTGTATTTCAAACAAATTATATTGATTAGAATCTAAATTTTTTTAATTTTTTTTAATTAGCAAATTTAAAGTTAAATTAATCTGATTTACACAAGTATTACTTATTTATAGCATGAAATTTAGAATAGAACTATTTCTTAAAAACAGATTTGAACTTTCTAACCTTTCCACCATATTTGAAATGTATTGACAGATGGCAATCACAAGTGACATATTTGTAAAAAAATTTTCCTGTAAGGGAAAGAAACCCTGAAACACATGACCCTTTTAATTTACACTTAGAAATTACCTCCAGAAAAAATAACTTCAAATACACAAAAAATTAAAAATTATTTTAGAAATAGGAAGGCATGACTATTTGTATTAAACTTTTTAATTTTTGATTAGTAAATATAATCTTCACTTTAAAAACTTATTAAGTTTTTTTTAAAGTATTTTAAAAATATTTTTGAAATTTTATAAATTATTATAATTAAAAAAAAAAATTAAAACAATTCTTTTAAAATTTCATTATTAATCGAAAAAATTTTTTTCTTTGGACTATAATGTCCTTAATTCATATTATTTATTCAAGCAATTAAAAGCTTACCAAATTAAATAATGTAATAGTTATATTGCATTTTTTATTTCAAATTTGTCGGGTTTCAATCCTGGCTGGAAGCAATTGGATGTCTAGCCATACTGATGAGCTGTGATACAGCAAAACAGGACTGTCTGCAGATGATTTTATATATATATATTTTTAATCGTTTCACCCCAAGCAAGGCATTCCACTGCCACTGTTGCGCTTGGGGCTACATAGGGGAAGGTAAATAGAAAGAGTGGTTAGATAGAGGAAATGTCAGAAGTGGGGGTGATAGATAGTTTGGAGGATGGGAAGAGTGTTTGAAAGAATGGAAGCGAGTTAGTGTGTTAGGAGGTATCTATTGACCTTACATTTAAACTCCTGGAGATTGTATCTGTCGGAAGCAGTCATGTGGAAGGGAATTCCACAGTCCGGAAGTACGAGAAAAGAAACTGTTGGAGTAGAAGTTGCGGTTGCATTTTATCCGTTTCACTGTTAAAGGGTGGGATCTAGTTGCTAATCTAGTATCTCATGCAAATTCAAACCTAGGGGGTACCAGTGATCTAAGTTCATCGGAGCAGAAGCCATGAAAGTATTTATAGAAGAGACACAGGGAAGCCACGTCGCGCCGGTGAGAGAGAGACTGCAGGCAGTCTGCCAAGTCAGTATCGATCACATTACAGACCCTCCGTTGTACCTTGTCGAGAAGCCCAAGGAGAATATCAGGGGCACCCGACCAGATATGGCAACAGCATTCAATGCATGGGCGGATGGTAGATTGTTACAAACACTTAGCTGTGTTATTAAAAAAATAAGATATTTTAGAAGTATCCCAAAACATAACAATAGTACATAAAATAAAGAAGAAATGAAAAAGTCAAATGGTTCAATTTCAGTTACATGCATGTGTGATAAAGAATGAACAACTAATAGAGAACATACTTTCTTCTTCCTGGATCATGTGATATCATGGTGATCTTAATGGATCCGTTCAAGACACTCTGACACACTTGAATCCGTAGATCAGTGACCTGCTTTTGCCCATATGGATAGAACTCCATATTTGGACATACAACATGTGCCAAACTGTGGCATGAATGTAAGAACTGCTTTCAGTTCAGTTCAGTTCCCGTTTCAGACTTGATCTGAATGGAAGTCTGTGATAGCTTGCGATAGTCAGCTATAAGTTTGGCTACAAAAATCCGTAGAAACTGAACAAAGTTTTGAAGCAGAGATTGGTTTAAAGAAAGATAAAATTCAGCACAACTCAACCCCTAGAAAAGGTAAAAGAAAAGGGAAAGATAAAATTCAATGCATTTCAACCCCTAGAAAAGGAAAGAGAGCAACCCTCGTGTAACAAAATTGTAAGTTCATTATTCTGTGTATTGTGTTGCAGTCCTATAATGGTGTGGTGTTGAGACGTGATATGTAACAATATATATATATGTTATGGAAAATCCCGAAGATTAACAAAATAGTTTTAACAACCAACATAGCGAAATTATTTGTTTGAACATTATTTTTAGTCAATATTTGTATTTGAGTAGATATTCTGTTTTTAATCAAACAGTATATTTATTTCTACCAGCCTGAGTATTTATGATAAATTTTGTACAAAGTACATGTAGAATATATATATATATATATATATATATATATATATATAGATGTTACATGTCATGTGATTCTAGCAGCACTGTACCACTAATTACTTGAGAATGAGCTTGACTGTGTTTACTCCTTGGCAATCCTTGTTAAAACACAATTCCTATGTGACAATAATTACAAAATTTTTCACTATAGTCTCATTCTTAAAAGACTAAACATATCTTCGTGACCTTGTCAGTGGGGTTTAGATAATATGCCAACTGTATCCCCTGCAATAGGATACAACCTTCTCTTACAAGGGTGATCTTCTGGGAGAACCTATGTCTACCTTTTTCACTTCCCAGATATTTAAATGTTAGTACCTGCTTGATTTTAATATCCCCAACCTGTAATTCGCATTTTTGGCTTCATTTTGCATAGTCCTTCCTTTTGCTCTCTTTAGCTGCCTTCTTTAGAATGTCTTGTAGTTTCCTTTTCGTGTCTGCTATCAGCACTGTATCATCTGTGTATTTTACATTATTTAGATTGTCGCTGCCAATGATGAATCATGGCATGATTTCTAGTTCTCTGAATAAATCCAGTGAGAAAACACGTACTTGTCGTAAACCCCTTTTTGTTTTTGTATATCTGCTGAACTCATTTCTTGTCCGAATGCAGGTGGTTTGCTATGCTCTTAAATTGCTTGTGTTGTTATGTATGGTTTAAGCTGTTTCTTTACAACACACACACATACAAGATTTTTATTGTTATATAATTTTTTTTCTTATTGTTTATTTGTTGTAATCGACTGCCAGGTCTTATTCAGCTATTCTGTTATTTTGATATCTAAATTTAGTAACTACTTATTTTGAAATTAATGGCAATAAACAAAGATATTTTGACTAATTTCTGCTTGTTGGTAAATTGGACTAAAATATTTTTCATGCTTGAACAACAGCATTCATTCACAGCTAAATGTTTATAGATACTGTATTTATCGGCATGTAAGACCTAGTTTTTATCTTTTTTTTTAAGTAGAGTTCAAAATCTGCAGTTGTGAAGCTAATTTTTAGACAGTGTTCAAAATCATTGCCAATGTGAAGCTAATTTTTAGACAGTGTTCAAAATCTTTGCCAATGTGAAGCTAATTTTTAGACAGTGTTCAAAATCTTTGCCAATGTGAAGCTAATTTTTAGACAGTGTTCAAAATCATTGCCAATGTGAAGCTAATTTTTAGACAGTGTTCAAAATCTTTGCCAATGTGAAGCTAATTTTTAGACAGTGTTCAAAATCTTTGCCAATGTGAAGCTAATTTTTAGACAGTGTTCAAAATCTTTGCCAATGTGAAGCTAATTTTTAGACAGTGTTCAAAATCTTTGCCAATGTGAAGCTAATTTTTAGACAGTGTTCAAAATCTTTGCCAATGTGAAGCTAATTTTTAGACAGTGTTCAAAATCTTTGCCAATGTGAAGCTAATTTTTAGACAGTGTTCAAAATCTTTGCCAATGTGAAGCTAATTTTTAGACAGTGTTCAAAATCTTTGCCAATGTGAAGCTAATTTTTAGACAGTGTTCAAAATCTTTGCCAATGTGAAGCTAATTTTTAGACAGTGTTCAAAATCTTTGCCAATGTGAAGCTAATTTTTAGACAGTGTTCAAAATCTTTGCCAATGTGAAGCTAATTTTTAGACAGTGTTCAAAATCTTTGCCAATGTGAAGCTAATTTTTAGACAGTGTTCAGAATCTTTGCCAATGTGAAGCTAATTTTAAGGTGGTGTTCAAAACGGGCAATGCAATTTCTTTGGTAAGCAGAGCATTTGATAAAATATTTATTAAAAAACAACAATGTCTGTATATTGAAGCACATGTGTAGATGTAACCAATCATTTCATCATTGAGGGAATTGACCATCGACAAACTTTCTGCTGTCTCAGGGATTCAAAAGCAAAACTTACATTTGTTTCCAAGCAATGCTCATGGTGCACCACATTTCCTCAAAATTTCTCAAAATATCTTATTAATTTGAATGGCTCTATGAAACTATCTAGAAATTAACTAGAAAAAATAATCATGGTCTGTTCTCAGCCAGAGCTTTCAGCTCATAAACTCTACCATCCTTAAAAATTCTTGATTGTCTGATGAAGGGTCTGTCCAGAAATCCTCATATCTTTTTAAAAACATTTTGGTTGATGTAGCAACAAAAACACTGTTCTGTTGTCCTTAGATACTGTACATTATTGGCTTTTTCTTTCCAAAAAACAATAGCTTAGGTAATATTCCCCAAGCTTTATATGTGAAGTTGTGATATCATTTAACCCTAACCCAGACATCATAAACTAGCAATATTTGTACCTCACAAAATGCCATGATATTGTAATATTAAATAGGAAGGTTTTTGTAATCTTTAACATTTACACCTGCAGAAAACAGTGTATCAAAAGGATAGTTTTTCCTTTTGATACTGCTATTATTTTGGTTCTGGGTATGATGGTAAACTGCATCTGGCAGCAAAGCCTCTGATTGGGAAGTTGTGTGGAGCATGGAACTATCGCTTAATTACTGTTGTTCCCAGGTTTACCTTGATCTGAATTGGTAGCAACTGTTAAGGTCCTAGCTATGGGCAAATAGTTGACCCCCAAATTGAGGTCAAAACACTGAAAGTATAAAAATAGACTTTTATAGAAACATATATATAAAAAATACTTTTATAGAAAAAATTTTTGAAGAAAAAATTATTATCATTACACATTTTTGAAGGAAAAAATTATTCTCATCAAAACATTTTTGAATACAAATGCCTTAAAACTTCACCTTTTTGGCGTTAAATAACCTACAGAGGTGTTGATATGTCATTAAACAAAACTCAGACTGCTATTATTTTAACTCAAATCTAGCCAGAGAGCACATATTTTTTTTTTTTTAAATCATATCACCCCGAGCAAGGCAGTAATGCCGCTGATGTGCAGGGGGCTACGTAAGAGTGAAAAGATTGGAAAAGAGAAAGCCGGAAACCACATCCTAACCAGGGAATAAGGGATGAGCCTCTTCACCTGTTCAATAGACGTGGGTGGAGTGTGAACCGGGCGATAGTTTAGTCTATCTACTCCAGTATATTTATCTTACATAAGATTTCTTGAATATTCAGGCCAGTAGATTCAAATAAATAAATTGAGCATCTACTCAGAAGGGTGCCCATTTAAAGTAACATTTAAATAATAAAATCAATAAAATATTCATTGCTTTAGAAATTGCTTTGTTTACATAAGGATAAGTAACAGAGCTGATATGAATGTTCCAAGAATTGGAGAAAGATTTGCGTTTTTAAGGCAGTATTCAGTTTTGCTTCACACACTTCTGACAGTCAATATAATCACATTAGATCTAATGATGGTTTCTCCTGCCAAAGGTTTGAATCCTGCATATTTTTCTTTAATAAGATTTCTCAAATGGTAGACAAAAATAAAATGGTAGACAAAAATAAATACTGTATATTAAATAACCTAAGTGTCTACTCAAATATATGTATCCACTAAAAAATAATGTTTGAAGGGATAAAATCTGTTGGATTAATAAATAAAAAATCCATTATGTCTTTAGATATACTTTCACCTATAAAATCATTGCTTCAGTCTGATGAAGTCTTTTGGAGAGAATGAAACATTATATATAATTCCATCAATGAACTTGTTACTTCAGTCTGATGAAGTCTTTTTAGAGAAAGAAACATATATGTAATTCACCATCAATAAAATCATTGCTTCAGTCTGATGAAGTCTTTTTAGAAAACACGTATATATAATTCCATCAATAAAACATTGCTTCTGATCTGATGAAATCTTTTTAGAAAAAACACATTATATATAATTCCATCAATAAAACATTGATTTTGGTTGATGAAGTCTTTTTAGAGAAAACACATTATATATAATTCCATCAATAAAACATTGATTTTGGTTGATGAAGTCTTTCTGAGAAAGGCGCATTTGCCTTCTAAATTTCATCAATATTAAACGTTGCTTGATCTGGTGGTCTTTTTAGAGAAAGAAACACATTATATATGAATTCCATCAATAAAATCATTGCTTCAGTCTGATGAAGTCTTTGAAAAACACGTTATATATAATTAACTCAATAAAAACATTTAACTTCAGTCTCTGGTAAATTCTTTTTGAAAAACACGTATATATAATTCACATCAATAAAACATTGATTTTTGGTTGATGAAGTCTTTTTAGAAAGAAAACATTGATATATATAATTCCATCAATAAAGCATTGATTTTGGTTGATGAAGTCTTTTTAGAGAAAGAAACACATTATATATAAAATTTTATCGTAAAACATTGCTTCAGTCTGATGAAGTCTTTTTAGAAAAAGCACATTATATATAATTCCATCAATAAAATCATTGTGATCTGATGAAGTCTTTTAGAAAAGCATTATATATAATTCCATCAATAAAACATTGCTTCAGTCTGATGAAGTCATAGGAGAAAACACATTATATATAATTCCATCAATATAAAGATGTTCTTCAGTCTGATGAAGTCTTTAGAAAAAAACACGTGCCATATAATTCCATCATCAAAACATTGATTTTGGTTGATGAAAGTCTTTTAGAAGAAAAGAAACACATTATATATAATTCCATCAATAAAACATTGCTTCGATCTGATAGAAGTCTTTTTAGAAAAGAAACACATTATATATAATTCCATCAATAAAATCATTGCTTCAGTCTGATGAAGTCTTTTCAGAGAAAAGAAACACATTATATATAATTCCATCAATAAAACATTGTGATCTGGTGATCCTTTTGAAAAACACAGCCTGTATAATTCCATCAATAAAGTCATTGCTTCAGTCTGATGAAGTCTTTTTAGAAGAAAAACACATATATATAATTCCATCAATAAAATCGTTGCTTCAGTCTGATGAAGTCTTTTGAAGAGAGCATACATTATGTATAATTCCATCAGCGAATATTTGCTTCAGTCTGATGAAGTCTTTTTGAAAAAACACATTGTATATAATTCCATCGTAAATCATTAACTGATCTGGTGAAGTCTTTTTAGAAGAAAAGCACATTATATACGAATTCTGCATCATCTGAGTCATTTGCTTCAGTCTGATGAAGTCTTTTAGAGAAAAACATTGTAATTCCGTAATAAACATTGCTTCAGTCTGATGAAATGCTTTTGAAAAAAACACATTATATATAATTCCGTAATATTATTGATTTTGATTTGATGAAGTCTTTTAGAAAAACACATTATATATAATTCCATCATTAAAACAGTGATTTTGGTTGATGAAGTCTTTTTAGAGAAAGAAACACATTATATATAATTCCATCAATAAAACATTGCTTCAGTCTGGTGAAGAGTCTTTTTAGAGAAAAGAAACACATTGTATATAATTTCATCAATAAATCCTTCCAGCAGTCTGATGAAGTCTTTTTAGAGAAAGAAACACATTATGTATAATTCCATCATCGAATCGTTGTTCCTTCAGTCTGATGAAGTCTTTTTAGAAAAGCTTGTTCCATATATTCCATCAATAAAATCGTTGTTGATCAGAACAGAGAGTCTTGCCAGAAAAGAAACACATTATATATAATTCCATCAATAAAACATTGATTTTGGTTGATGAAGTCTTTTCGAAAAAAACGATATATATAATTCCATCAATAAAACATTGCTTCAGTCTGATGAAGTCTTTTAGAAAAAACACATTATATATATAATTGCATCAGTAAAATCATTGCTTCAGTCTGATGAAGTCTTTTTAGAAAACACATTATATATAATTCCATCAATAAAATCATTGCTTCAGTCTGATGGAATAACTTTAGAAAGAAACACATTATATATAATTCCATCAATAAAATCATTGCTTCAGATCTACAATCTTTTTAGAGAAAAAGCTTGGTATATATAATTCCATCAATAAAATCATTGCTTCAGTCTGATGAAGTCTTTTTCAGAAAAGCTTTGGTCCTATATAATTCCATCAACAAAACGTTGAGCACTGATCTGATCTTTTAGAAGAAAAGAAACACATTGTATATAATTCCATCAATAAAATCATTGTTGATCTAAAGTGAAGTCTTTTTAGAGAAAAAGCATTATATATAATTCCATCAATAAAATCATTAGCCAGTCTGATGAAGTCTTTTTAGAGAAAAACACATTATATAATTCCATCAATAAAATCATTGCTTCAGTCTGATGAAGTCTTTTTAGAAAGAAACACATTATATATAATTCCATCAATAAAGTCATTGTTGATCTGATGAAGTCTTTTTAGAAAAAAACACGATATGTATAATTCCATCAATAAAACATAGCTGGTCTGATGGTCTTTTGAAAGAAACACATGATATACTAATTATATCAATAAAATCGTTGCTTCAGTCTGATGAAGTCTTTTTAGAGAAAGAAACACATTATATGGTTTCCATCAATAAAACATTGATTTTGGTTGGGTAAGTCTTTTAGAAAGAAACACATTATATATAATTCCATCAATAAAACATTGTTAAGTCTGATGAAGTCTTTTTAGAGAAAGAAACACATTATATATAATTCCATCAATAAAATCATTGCTTCAGTCTGATGGAATCTTTTTAGAGAAAAGAAACACATTGTATATGGTCCATCAATAAAATCATTGCTTCAGTCTGATAGAAGTCTTTTTTAGAAAAAAACACATTATATAATTCCATCAATAAAATCATTGCTTCAGTCTGATGAAGTCTTTTTAGAGAAAGAAACACATTATATATAATTCCATCAATAAATCATTGCTTCAGTCTGATGGAGTTATTTTTTTAGAGAAAAACACATTATGTGGTTTTAACATCAATAAAACATTGCTTCAGTACGAGTAGATGTTTTTAGAGAAAAGAAACACATTGTAATTCCATCAATAAAATCATTGTGGAGTCTGATGAAGTCTTTTTAGAAAGAAACACATTATATGTAATTCCATCAATAAAATCATGCTTAAATTCTGATGATGTCTTTTGAAAAACACATTATATATAATTCCATCAATAAAATCATTGCAACCCAAGTCTGATGAAGTCTGCAGAAGAAAGAAACACAGTATGTCTCATTCATCAATAAAATCATTGCTTCAGTCTGATGAGATAACTTTTGAAAGGCACATTCATATATAATTCATCAATAAAACATTGCTTCAGTCTGATGAAAGTCTATTTTTTTAGAAGAAAAGAAACACATTATATATAATTCCATCTAATGAGCATCATTTATTGATCTGATGAAGTCTTTTTAGAGAAAAACATTATATATAATTCCATCAACCAAATCATTTATTTGATCTGATGAAGTCTTTTTAGAAGAAAGAAACACATTGTATATAAATTTCCATCAATAAAACATTGCTTCAGTCTGATGAAGTCTTTTTGAAAGAGAAAGAAACACGTTATATATAAATTTAATCTCTCAATAAAATCAATTGCTTCAGTCTGATGAAATCTTTTTTAGAAAAAACACATTATATATAGTTCATCAATAAAACATTGCTTCAGTCTGATGAAGTCTTTTTAGAAAGGGCATTCTGCTAATTCCATCAATAAAACATTGATTTTGGTTGATGAAGTCTTTAGAAAAAAACACATTATATATAATTCCATCAATAAAACATTGATTTTGGTTGATGAAGTCTTTTTAGAGAAAGAAACACATTATATATAATTCATCAATAGCTGTTACTTCAGTCTGATGGAGAGTCTTTGAAGAAAAAACATTGTGGTAATTCCATCTGATAAAGATATGTTATTCAGTCTGATGAAGTCTTTTGAAAGAAACACATTATGTAAATGCTAATGGCGTTGCTTCAGTCTGATGAAGTCTTTGCAGAAAAGAAACACATTATATATAATTCCATCAATAAAACATTGATTTTGGTTGATGAAGTCTTTTTAGAGAAGGGGCACGTTTGCTGTGTAAATTCATCAATGAGGCATTTGATTTTGGATTGTGATGAAGTCTTTTTCAGAAAAAACACATTATATATAATTCCATCAATAAAACATTGCTTCAGTCTGATGAAAGTCTTTTTAGAGAAAAGAAACACATTGTATATAATTCCATCAATAAAATCATTGCTTCAGTCTGATGAAGTCTTTTGAAAGAAAAACGCATTGTAATTCCATCAATAAAGCTTGTTCTGCTTCAGTCTGATGAAGTCTTTTTAGAAAGAAACACATTATATATAATTCATCAATAAAATGGTACTTCAGTCTGATGAAGTCTTTTTAGAAGAAAAAACACATTATATATAATTCCATCAATAAAACATTATTGATCTGATGAAGTCTTTTTAGAGAAAGAAACACATTATATATAGTTGCCATCAATAAAACATTGCTTCAGTCTGATGAAGTCTTTTGAAAAGAAACACATTATATATAATTCCATCAATAAAACATTGATTTTGGTTGATGAAGTCTTTTTAGAGAAAAGAAACACATTATATATAATTCCATCAATAAAACATTGCTTCAATCTGATGAAATCTTTTTAGAAAAAAACACATTATATATAATTCCATCAATAAAATCATTGCTTCAGTCTGATAGTCTTTTTAGAAGAAAAGCTTTTGTTATATATAGTTCCATCAATAAAATATTAGCCAATTGATGAAGTCTTGCAGAAAAACACATATATATAATTCCATCAATAAAACATTGCTTCAGTCTGATGAAGTCTTTTTAGAGAAAGAAACACATTATATATAATTCCATCAATAAAATCATTGCTTCAGTCTGATGAAGTCTTTTTGAAGAAAAGAAACATTATATATAATTCCATCAATAAAATCATTGCTTCAGTCTGATGAAGTCTTTTTAGAGAAAAACATTATATATAGTTCCGTAATAAAACATTGCTTCAGTCTGATAGAGTCTTTTGAAAAAACACATTATATATAATTCCATCAATAAATCATTGTTAAAATCTGATGAAGTCTTTTGAAAAGAAACACATTATATATGTTCATCAATAAAATAATTGCTTCAGTCTGATGAAGTCTTTTTTAGAGAAAGAAACACATTGCATAGAATTTTTGCTATTTTGTTATCCAATTACCCAAGAAAAATTATAATTAAAAAGATTTTTCTTACTGTTCTCTCTCCATGTTTTGAACAAGAGTTTTTTTTTTTTCTGTAATACTGTGGATATAGATTTCAATAGTATTAAATATTTATTTATTACTACACAAGCTTTATTTTTATATTTTCCCTGTATAAAATGCTGAGGCAAGTTCTTGTATAACCATTGAATATGGTGGATAAAATAATTTCCATGTTTTGAGTATTTCACTCTTGAAAATTGAACATTATGTATAAAATTTTTATCTTTCAATTTTTTTCTTTTGCTTTCAAGTTTACTGAGTGTTTTTTATTTATTTTTATGCATGAAGAACCTTGTCTCAGACTCTGCCCAGCTCTTGATACAATTGAACTTTCTGACATCAGGCTTTTGCTTTACTATCTAGCTTTTTCTGCTTGTTGAATATGATTATTTTCCATTTCCTACACACATAATTTTGAAAGTTTATTCTATATTTTATTTCTTTGTATTTTCCAGATGATATCCTGTTTTCACTAAACAATAACCTTCATTTCTGGGGAAACTTCCAACTCTCATCAGAATCAACAATGACGACAACATCTTCATGTGAGTACAAATGATTATAGTTATAGGGTTATTTAATGCTTAAATCTAATTATTTTGTTTTCTTTTCTTTTTGTATTCTTTTTTTTTGTTGTTTTATTTTAGTGGGGTATATAATAATAATTTGAGGGATAGTCTTACTATTTAACCTATAGTGTAATATATCACCTTGAATGGAAATGTACCAGCAGATGTAATTGACAGATACATCTGGCCTGGCAGATGTAATTGACAGATACATCCGGCCTGGCAGATGTAATTGACAGATACATTCGGCCTGGCAGATGTAATTGACAGATACATTCGGCCTGGCAGATGTAATTGACAGATACATTCGGCCTGGCAGATGTAATTGACAGATACATTCGGCCTGGCAGATGTAATTGACAGATACATCCAGCCTGGCAGATGTAATTGACAGATACATCCGGCCTGGCAGATGTAATTGACAAATACATCTGGCCTGGCAGATGTAATTGACAGATACATTCGGCCTGGCAGATGTAATTGACAGATACATCCGGCCTGGCAGATGTAATTGACAGATACATCCGGCCTGGCAGATGTAATTGACAGATACATCCGGCCTGGCAGATGTAATTGACAGATACATCCGGCCATAGATAAAGTCAAAGTTACAACTGAAAAAAATGCATGGGTGAAGAGGTGTGGCCATGTGGGTCATGTGGAACTTTTAAGCCTATATAAAGTCTAGAATTTTGGCTGAAGTAGATCTCCACTGACGGCTCCTTCATGTGCAGGAACTCTCTCGTGTGCATGAACTGCTCTGCACAAGCGTCATTGTAAAAAAGTAAAAATATAAGTTTATATTTTTATGTATGTGTGCACCTCATTGTTTGTCAAGATCTTCCAGTAGTATACTACAATAGCTGTGGAGAGAAAAGATGGATTCGTATCTTTGTATTTGCTTGTAAGTGAATATAACGAACTCAATTGAAATTGGAACTCAGATATTGGATTAACAATTCCAAACCATTATCCATTACACCACCTTCACATCCAAGCTTACTACACCTGGCATTCCCAAGTGGTATCAATGTTGCTTAACTTCAGGTGATTGGGATTAAAACACTATGAAAGTATAAAAATAGACTTTTACAGAAATATATACATAAAAATAGACTTTTATAGAAAAATATACATTTTTGAAGGAAAAATATTACCAACAATAAATTTTTGAAGAAAAAAATTGCCATAATACATTTTTTTTCAGGAAAAAAAAATTATTACCAGCAATACATATTTTAATACAAAACTAGAAGACATTTTCAGTTTTCAAAAAGTAAAAAAAACAACTGAAGTATTTTTCATCAAAATCTGAATAAATCAACCTTCTCACTAAAACCAAACATTAAAACAAATATCTTAAAACCCCACTTTTTTAGCATTAAAGGTGTTGGTATGCTGTTAAATGAAACTCGCTCAAAATTTTTACAATTGAATTTTTGAAAAACTTTATAGATTACTCAAATCTGCATCAGATGTTTTTTCTTTGTGAGATAAGAAAAAAAAAGGTTAATCTTAACACATCTATGAGTAAGTAATTGATGCGAACCACCTACCATGCCTGTTTTGTAAATCAAACTCAAATTATATTTAGTGTTTGAGTTCTGAGAATGTTCTTTCTCCTATACATATGCTGTATCCTTTTCAGGACGTAGGCAATCATGGATTTTCACCTGTTCCTATCTCTTGTAGCTCTTAATATTTTTCCTCTTGGTATCTTTCCCAAACCCTGCTCTGTCATCCACCTCCTCATGCTCATCAAGTTGGTCTCATCCTGCTTTCCCCTGTCTCTCTTAGACTCTATCTATCCTGTGAGTATTAGATTCAAGCCCTCCTTCCTCATTACATGACCCAAAAACCTCAAATGTCTTTTCCTGATGCCAAGTATAATTTTCTTTTTCATTTGCATTTTCTCCAAAACCTCGTTGTTGCTCACATATTCAGTCCATGATATCCTCAGCATCCTTCTGTAGAACCACATTTCTCTTGCTTAGGGTCTTATCTTTGAGGAGATTGTCCAGCATTCATGGTCATATAAGAGGACAGATATCACGGAACTGTCCAGTACCTTTTTCTTTGTCTCTAACAAAATCTTCCTGTCTCTCAATGCACTGCTTAGCCTTTAAAATTCTTCTTTTGCCATGCCAATCTGCCTTCAGATCTCAGTATTACACTTTCTATCCACTGTCAGAATGCTTCCCAAGTATTTAAATTTCTCTGAGAAGGCTAAAGTACCTTCTTAAATTTATACACCTTAATAATTGTCCCTAACTCTCATTTAGGGCATTTTCCAATTTCTGGGTGATTCATTTAAAGTTAAAATGTAACTAAATATTTCTAAATGTCTAAAACCCTATCATGTCATCATTATCAAGTGTAACATTGTCTCGATATCATATGTGGTTTGGTATATGGCACAAAAAGGGGTTTAGGAATCACTGTCGTCATTCAATATTAAGCCAATTCATTTGTGTCATGTTAGTTTCTTTAAGTCAATATACAAACAGTGGCCACAATCTTAACAATATAAGATGACACAGTGCTGATAGCAGATATAAATAAGAAACTGAGAAGAAGTGAGAAGAAAGGACTAAACACAAAAATAAAAATAAAAAAAACAATGCATGGTCATTAGAAAAAAGGAGAGCCAGAAATGCTGATTATGGGGGGGTGGATACTAAAATCAATCAGCTACAGAAATAGAATGTGCGTTGTAGTGCAGTGGATATCGACTCAGAACAAGAAATCGGGGAGCTGAGTTCAAATTCCAGTTGAATTCCTTGCATTCACTCCAGCCATGGGTTAAATAGCAGGACAGATTGGTTGCTAACCAATCTACCACAGAAAGTAATGGCAACTGACTGTGGTAAAATCTTCTGCCCAATCTCTTTTAAGACAGAATCACCCAAGTATGTGTCACATATGGCACTTAACTGAATGAGGACAGAGGGCTTGGAGAATCTGATATTCATAGGACTGATAGAGAGAAAGAGTGACAGGGGAAAGCAACACATGACATACTTAATGGGCTTGTGTAAGTTGATGGCAGGGTAGGGTTTGGGAGATATTACTGAAAATCAGATGTCTCTTCAAGGTTTTTCCGATAGTGTTAACAAGTTAGCACAATGCATATGGTCTGTATTGGCTGCTTTTATTTGTTCTTGATGGAGACATTTTACCAACTGCTTGTCAGTAAAAGAATGGGAGAAAATGAATGAAAGTGTGAAACTTTCATTCACTTTCCACCCACGTCTATTGAACAGGTGTAGAGGCTCATCCCTTGTTCCCTGGTTAGGATGTGGTTTCCGGCTTTCTCTTTTCCAGTCTTTTCACTTTTCTTTTTTTTTTCAATTGGAGTAGATAGACTAAACTATCGCCTGGTTCACACTCCACCCACGTCTATTGAACAGGTGAAGAGGCTCATCCCTTGTTCTCTGTTTAGGATGTGGTTTCCAGCTTTCTCTTCCAATCTTCTCACTCTTATGTAGCCCCCTGCACATCAGTGGCATTACTGCCTTGCTCAGGGTGATATGATTTAAAAAACAAAAAAAAAAAGAAATTATAGAGCCCTATGATAGAAATGCTTTAACTGTTAAGTTTAGTCAAGGTTTTTATCTTTCAGTACAATTTGATGCTCAGCATTTGTTTTTGATAGTGTTTGTAAAAATTGTTGCATTCTGTGCTGTCTCTGAGATCCCATGATACTACGTAAAATTGTATCACCAAAAAAGAACAATTTCTCTTTCTTATTCGTTTTTTTAGGAGTGTGTGATAGCAGCTTGGAATCCAAGAGGTATTTGCTTTTCAGCTCAGTGTTCCTCTTTGGGTGTGCTTAGCTGGTCACTAACTTGAGTGTTTGAGGCATATCAATGCTTCAGAATTCTTGTGACCCTCTGTTGAATTCATGCCATTTTGAACTTATATTCAAAACCCAGACAAAGGTAATCTATCACTGTCAGAATTTCATGCCCACGTGGCAATTCGACTAATCCCTGATCATTCTGGCCCTGACTTTTATTTTCTGTAACAAAATCATGTTAACGGTATTTCAAATTATTCAATGAAAATATAAAGCAGTAGCCATAACTTTATGGCATCAACTTATTTACTTCCTGATGAGCATTTTACTCTTGATCTCCCGCATTTAGCTTCCCTGGATATTAATTGTGGATCCTGGATGCACAGTCCTCAACCTCCTCTATCCCCTCACCATCCAGCAAGAAGTCTATACGGAGAAGCCAGTTTTTGGTTTTCAGCAAAATGCAGGCTAGATGCATTTATGGAAACAAGAACTAGCAAAATAATATTTTGCAAATCTGTCGATTCACACTTTAGGCAACTCCTTTTCTGAACAACCCTTCATTGACTTTCCTAAAGTGTCTGTTCTATCCCTGAATATTTACTAACCTAATTTTGGTGATCTATTGTGGGTATCTTCTTATCTATATATAGGGCTGTTACTGTAGACTAGGGCAGGTCGATTTTAGAACTGTGATATTGCACTCAATTTGACAGTTGGGGTTTGACATTATAAATTATGACTTAAAGTATACTTTTTCAAATAGTTAGCACTTTTTGAGGAAACAAGTTTAAAAATCAAGTTTAGGTTATAGCATTGGAATTTCATCATGGTGAAGGATGCATTCCAGAAACTGTGTATAGTATTAAGAAACATGAAAATTTCCCTAGAAACAAAAAAGAGAATACTGGATTGCTATGTGATGTCAGTTCTTCAATATGACAGTGAATGCTGGACAATATCATCGAAGATGAAGGAAAAACTTGAAGCAACTGAAATGTGGTCCTACAGTAGGATGCTGCAGATCTCATGGATCGAGTATGTGAGTGATGATGAAGTTTTGGAAAGGATGGAAATGAAAAGGAAATTAATACTGAGCATCAGGAAGAGACAGCTGAAGTTTCTGGGACATGCAATGAGGAAGGAGGGCTTGGAGAACCTGATACTAACAGGCCAGATAGAGGGAAGAAGAGACAGGGGAAAATAGCATGTAATGTACCTGACTGGCCTGAGCGGGTGAATGGCAGAACAGGGATTACGTGGTGTAACAGGAGAAAGTGTGGTAAGAGCCACCAGGGATAGGGAGACATGGAGGGCCATGATCACCTATGTCCTGAAAGGACAACACACATAGAAGAAGAAAATCACTGAAAGCCATAAAACACAACCTTATAAAATTTATAATTTAATGCTTTACAAATTTTATATAGACAAAATACATGGCACAAGCATGTTATTACTAAATTATTTTTCCATTAAAAAAGACCTTCATTAACTTAAAAGAGAAATTATACCGAATAATTTAGCTGTCTTATGATGTAATATGTAATATATTTGTTCTGGGGTAGTTAACACACCTATATCCATGGACAATATAGATTCGTCTGGTTTATATAATGCCAGACATTTCTATCTACAAGCAAGAGGAGTACACTTGTAGTTTAACCGCTCACAGTGAACACAGGACTCTTTCACCTTATAATTGTGATCCCTTAAACAGGACCACAACAATATTGAAGTAGGTTTAGTGTGATTTTCAATAATCAATGCAAATTTCAAACATTTGTCTTATAATTTGTTCCAAGCAATGTTATGGTTTTATATACATCTATATTTTATATAAATTTTATTGATTGAATAGCCTTTTTTGTAATCTTTTACACAATTTCTCCTTATTGAATACAATAAGAAAATGCTGTAGATTTTGCTTGTTATTCATAATTAGAATTATGGCTTGAATATATTTTCAATTCATTGTTTCTAATACAAAAGGTATCAACTTCATTAGATTTATTCTTGAAATAGTGAAATTTTGAAGTCAGTTTGTAAGCAAAAACCTGAAGAAATTTGGTATTTCTGTACATAGTTTCAGGCGATATTCAAAATTCAATGCTCGACAATCAGTCAGAGCTATGAATCTTATTTTTTTTGTGCCAGTACTTATCATGTCAAAACCCAGCTTTCTCATTGAGTGCAATAATGATTTTCTATAATAAAGGTTGGGGGACAAGTCAACCTGCTCTACTGTAGACTTCCTTAGTAATTTCTTTTGTTTAAAAAAGCTATTTTTAGAATCTGAATATAAATGTATGCAATCAGACTTATACATTTTTTTTTCTCGATAATTTACAGCAAAAATGTTAAACACTATTCAATTGGTTATTATAAAAACGATATATTGTTTATATTACAAAAAGATTTGAGAATAACAACAATAAATTTTCCCATGAGTCTAGAGTTTGATTTGTGAACTATAACAATTATTTATTTACA
The DNA here is from genome assembly GCA_037127315.1 of Ascarosepion bandense. Classification (NCBI taxonomy): domain Eukaryota; kingdom Metazoa; phylum Mollusca; class Cephalopoda; order Sepiida; family Sepiidae; genus Ascarosepion; species Ascarosepion bandense. Next base: position 2,836,140 of record JBBBDQ010000457.1, read on the forward strand.
AGATTTGGAAAAATATTTATGTAATTGACAACAAGAATAAATTTATATTTACAAAATTATAACAATATATGAACAAACTATAATAAAATGGGCAAACTTAGACCTTCGTGCCTGCAAAAAAAAAAAGCATTGTGTGTCAAAAGGACAGTTTTTTTCATTGACACCACTATTATTTTAGGTACCTTCACTCTTTAGTAATGTTTATTGTTTTAAGAAGTGATAATAGGAATTATAATAAAACCTAAACATATGATGAAAATGAAATTACACATTTGTTTTTCTGGAGAATTTAAAATATTAAACACTATTAGATTGCTTTTTATTTTTTTTTTTTTTTACCACATTCTAAAATCTAATACAATTAAAACTAATAAAATTGTATTTGTCTATATTTCTGAGATGAGGTAGTATTTACAGTATTCAGACTATTGTCCTCATCTTTGTTGCTATTTGTGCAACATTTTCAGCATCTAAAGAAGGCCGGATCATACAACAGCCGAAATGTCATACAAATGGCAACAAAGATGAGGACAATAGTCCGAATAATGTAAATAAAATTGTATTAAAATTAATGCAATGCAGTATTTATTATTTACCAATTTATTTAAATATATGAACCAACTATACAGAAATCCTTATTATTTACCATTTTATAAATTTTCAAAGCAATTAACTGATGTTTTGCCAACCATTCTAATAAACAGTATAACAAATAAATCATGTTTATTATTTTTGTTGTTAATTTCAAAGAACAAAGAAAATGTTATAAATTCACTTCTATATATTTAGGTTTTATTCTAATTAAAATCCTAACTTTTTAAAGCAATAAACATTGCTGAGGAGTAAAGGTATTTAAAATAATAGCAGTGTCAAGGGAAAAATCTTTCGCTTGATATTCTGTTTTTATGTGCACAAAGGTCTAAGTTTGCCATAAAATGTTTATTTACCATTTTATAAAGAATGGTTCTTCCATTGGCATTACTATTACTGCATACTCTTTATTTCCTTGGTAGTTTATTAACAAGGTTGTAAAAATATGGGAACCAATTACAAGGCAATATTTATTATTTTTCTTTTATAAAGATTTATTATTTATCATTTTATATAGAAACTAGCAGCATAGCCTGGCATTGCTCGAGTGTAATGAAAGCTTTAAAACTAATCCATGGTCCTGGAGTTCAGACTCTTTGGACGTTGGCACGAAAGACTAAAAAGCAATAGTTGTTTCCAGTTAAAACGAAACTATAGACTGAAAGAAAAATGAATGGATGTAGTCAAATTTTGATTTCCTGGTATTGATTTCAAATTTTCTGCACTATTGCACTTTGAAATTTCTGAATATCGTTTCTTATGTCTTTGTCTATGAGTGTATCAAATTTGATTAAAATGGGACCACTCCTTCTATAACCCAATTTTTTCAATTATCGATTTTCGATATTTATCGGAGGTACCTTGACACAAAACCTAGCTAAGAACATTCACAGACGCTTATAGTACAACTGTGTAAATTTTCAAGAAAATTTTTCAGCCGTTTCAGAGCCTATAGGTAACAGACACACTCACACTCATACAGACAAACTTTCATTTTGAAATAAGTTTAGATAAATTTGAAAACAAAAATTTTTATTAAAAGATTTATAAAAAATATTACTACATTATCAGAATATGTAAACCAACTCCAATGCTGTTATTTCAGTCAGTTGGGTGCCATGCATGATACACGCTTGAGTGATCATGTCTCTTTCAAGAGACAACTGACTGGGCAGAAAATTATCCCGCAGTCATCATCATCATCATCATCATTTATCCATCACACCCAGATGGTGCATAGGGCAGCAACTTTTTGTTACTGTTTCTGTAACAAACTGTTTTTTTTTACGGGGAAGGATTGTTAGCCCTGCACCAAACCCCCAAACCTGGAGGACTGGTGGACCATTCTTGGTCCTTATGTTTACAGCATCTGGTATTCCCAAATGGTCACCCATTAAGTACTGACCAGACTCGATGTTGCTTAACTTCGGTGATCGGACGGGAACCGGTGTATTCAACATGATATAGCCACAGTAGATTGCTATAACTTTCTGCGGTAGAATGGTTGCCAGTCAAGGCTATAGAACCCAATCTGTCCTGTTATTTAACCCATAACTGGAGGGAAAAAAAACGGATTAATACCTTTCCCAAGGTTATTTTCGCATAAGTGAATGCAGGGAATTCAACTGGAATTTGAACTCAGCTCCCCGATTTCTTATTTCGAGCCGATATCCACTCCACCACAATGCACATCCGTCAAGAAACGCATACTGCTCCTGGTATTCCCAAGTAGTCACCCATCTAAGTACTGGGCAGGCTCAATGTTGCTTAACCTCGGTGATCAAAAGAGAACTGGTGTATTCAACGTGATATGACTGTAAACTATACATTTTAATGCAGTTATTTACTTTGTTAATAACAACTATGAGAACAAGTTTTTTATTCAATATACGTTTTGATATCTTTATCAATTCTTAAAAATAAAGAAAATATTCATGTTCATTTTTTTGTTATTTTAATCATGGCTTTTCAAAAACAAACTTTGCCAAAGGAGACAAATGTCTACAGTAATAGTAGTGTCAAGGAAAAAACTGTCCTTTTGACACAGTTTTTTTGGTTGACACAAAGGTTAGATGTTGCCAAAATAACAATAAAAATAGCTTTTTTCTTCCTAAAGTTATAAGAATGTCTGTAAACAAAAAATTTTACATAGATGCACAATGACAAACAACTGTAATTATAAATTCTGAAAAAAATGCATTTTCTGGGCATTTCTTTCGTTTTCTCTTATTGCATAAATTCGCTAAAATAGGTTAAGAGCCTCTCTACCCCTGAAACGAACATTTTTTTCAATTTTGTATTGTAGGTGATATCAAAAAGCAATATTTTTAGAGTGTATTTCCCTGTTCATTGGGTGGCGTAGGTTTTCCTTACAAAAGTTCATGTTTTTATGTTAACGGCCTTGTAACCTCTCTGAAGATGGCTCATGTGTGCTGAAAGTTTAGAACCAACTTAATAAAAAATTATCCAGATGTTGGAGAATTTATTTTCACCTGAAATTAAAGCCAAAATACGATGTTTATAACGGCTCATGATTAAAAATAATAGACATTCAGTGTCTCTTATATTTAACAGTATATGTTTAGAAAATTATCTGCTGCCTCGATACACGATCTAAACTTATTTATAAATGAAACTTTGTGTGTGTCCGTTACCTATAGACTCCAAAACGGCTGAACCGATTTTCTTGAAAATTTACACAGCTGTACTATAAGCGTCTGCGAGTGTTCTTAGCTAGGTTTTGTGTTGAGGTACCCCCGATAAATATTGATAATTGAAAAAATCGGGTTATAGAAGGAGTGGTCCGATTTTAATCAAATTTGATACACTCATAGACAAAGACATAAGAAACGATATTCAGTAGTTTCAAGGTTGCAGTTCTTACAATAGTGCAGAAAATCGATTTACATATATATATATATATATATATATATATATATATATATATATATATAAAAGGCAAGATGTTTGTGTGTGTGTCTGTTTACCTGCCTGTATGTCTGTAATTTTTTCAGCCCTTTTATTTTAGTTTTTGTTTCGGGTTTGGCTCTAAGTAGGTATAATTGTAGATCTTAGTCTCAGCCATGTTACCATTTACTCTGAGGACTTATTTAGTCTTCAAAATTCAGTTTACGACGAAAAAAACTTGTGATATCGATACCAGGAAATCAAAATTTGAACTTACATCCCTTCATTTTTCTTTCAGTCTACAGTTTCGCTTTAACTATAAATAACTATTGCTTTTTAGTCTTTCATGCCAACGTCCAAAGAGTCTGAGCTCCAGGACCATGGATTAATGTTAAAGCTTTCATTACACCCGAGCAACGCTGGGCTATACTGCTAGTATATATATATATATATATATATATATATATGTAATTTCCTTCCTGTCACGCACATGGAAGAGAGACAATAGCAAGGCAGCATTGGCTCAGTTTATTCTCTTTACTGCCAGTTATGAAACCTCTTAATATGTGTTTTCTCTTTAACATTGCCTCATTATTTTATTTTTTTACAATAATTATGTCAGCAAGTTGTGAAGGATATATGTATGTAACACATTTCCCTCCTATCACACTCAGGGGTTTTTATTATTTTTTTATGACTCAATGTAAGATACAATAGTAGGTACATCAATTTACATGTTGCCGTCATTTTAGATGACATACCAATATAAAAAATTTTGACATCATTTTTGACAGCATGGGCCCACTCGTATATAATATCGTGGAAAGTTCATCTGAAGAATTACTATAAAAATATTTGTAGAAAAGGCAGAGGGAAGCTGCATCACAGTCATGAGAAAGTGACTGAAGCCAAGATGCCATGTTAAGACTAATTTATTCAGTCCATGAAGGCAGATATCATCCTGCTTTCCACGGTATGGGGAGATAGTCATTTAAAGTCCATACTTGATACACAGTTAGACAATCATGTTGGTTTTGAGTCATAACTGACTAGGTAGAAGATTTTCTCACATTAGGTTGCCATTACTTTCTGTGGTGGGCCAGTTACCAATCAAGGCTATAGAACTCAATCTTTTTTTTTTTTTTAATCATATCACCCCAAGCAAGGTGAAATCGCCACTGATTGGGCTACATGAGAAGGAAAAGATTGGAAAAGAGAAAAACCGGAAACCACATCCTAACCAGGAAACAAGGGATGAGCCTCTTCACCTGTTCAATAGACGTGAAAATAAAATGTTTTTTTTTTTTTTTACTAAGTTTCAACTTAGTAAAAGTCGAAACGGCCTTTAAACCAACAATTTAGTCCCAAAATTAAATGAATAAAAACAAATCTGGTAGAATAAATTAGAAAAAAATTCAATCTTACCATGTGCGAGCCACTGAAAGTTGAGAAAATTTCTAAAGTCATACTCTGATTTTTCCAGTTTATGTTGGCTACCAGTAAATAATCTGTCCTGTTATTCAACCCATAGCTAGAGGGAGAAGAGATGGATTGATACCTGTTCCAAGGGTATTTGTGCATAAGTGAATGAAACAAATTTGACTGGAATTCAAACTTTGCACTCCGATTTTTCATTATAAACTGATATCCATTGTACACAATGCGTATCAGATAGGGGAGACAACTTGTATCAATTAAAACACATCAGCCTTACTTTTGTGTCTATCGTCTTTTTTTTATTTCTTCTGAATGAGAGAGTGTGATTATCAGCACCAGCAGATCCAGGGATTAAGCGCAAGCTACCAGGGAACCCAATAAGTTTTAAAAAACACTTTACCAGCAGGGTTATGTGTCCTAAGATTGATTAACTCTGATAATTTTACAAATATAACAACCAAAATGAGTTTGTAGATCTCAATAGAAAAGCATGTAACACTGATGTTGATATATGTTATGAACATTTTACATTATTTTTTTATGGGAATCCCTTCAGTAGGCCTAGAATAGAAATAAACATGATGTGGGAGCCATTAATAAAGAAATAAAGTGAAATAGCTGCAAGTTTTCAGCAGCAACTACAGTAGAAAAGATTGAGTGCAGTCAGTCATAGTAAGCAGTAGCATCAGTCTCATCAGCAGGCTAATTCTAGAGACAGGATTGTCCTGTGGGACACTTCTTCTTCTTCTTCTTCTTCTATGTGCCCTGTCCCTTCAGGACGTAGGCGATCATGGATCTCCACGTCTCCCTATCCCTTGTGGCTCTTAGTATGTTTGCTCCTGTTGCTCCTGGCAACCCCCGTTCCGTCATCCACCTGATCAGACTCTGCAGATATGTTATCCGCTGCCTTCCTCTGTCTCTCCTTCCTTCTATCTTACCAGTCAGTATCAGGTTCTCCAGGCTCTCCTTCCTCATTGCATGTCCCAGGAACTTCAGTTGTCTCTTCCTGATGCTCAGCATCAATTTCCTTTTTGTTGCCATTATTTCTAACACTTCGTCGTTGCTTGTATGCTCAGTCCACGATATCCGTAGCATCCTTCTGTAGAACCACATTTCGGCCGCTTCCAGTTTTTCCTCATTTTCGATGATATTGTCCAGCATTCACAGCCGTACTGAAGAACTGACATCACGTAGCAGTCTAGCACTCTTTTCTTCGTTTCTATTGAGATCTTCCTGTGTGTTAGTATTTTGCTCATCTTCTGGAACGCGTCCTTTGCCATGCCAATTTGCCTTCGGATCTCCGTGTCGCACTTTCCATCTCCTGTTAGAACACTTCCTAGGTACTTAAATTCTTGGACTTGTTTGATTCTGTTATCCCCCACCTGTATTTGGCATTTTGGGTTGTATCTTTTAAATTGGTGGCATGGTAATTGTGAGCTCAATTCATGGGCTGGGCAGTGTGTACTCATTGTTGGTGGTTGGTGGAAACAGGGCGAGCAATAATTGTGCAGTTCTAAAATAATAACCAGACAAGGTATTCGTGGACATGAAAGCAAAAGAACAATCTCTCCCTTTAGATTAAATAAATGGTTCAGTTAAATAAATGGTTCAGTTTGAAAATTCCTGAAGGTTACTGGGATCAACATGAAGAAGACCAGATAGTAAAATGCCTGAACTGTTACGGTAATAACAACAAAGTTAAAGACAATAGTCCACATGTAAATAATAATTCCATTTATATTTTTGAGATTATCTATTGGAACTATTTACTTTGTTTGGATTGTTTTTCCTCATATTTATTGTCATATTCTTGATGTTTCGGCTGCTGTACACCCTGGTCATCTTCAGTATCTGTTTATATTTCTAAGATGAGGTATTATAACTATTTACACTGTTCAAACTGTTGTCTTCATCTTTCTTTCCGTATTCATGATGTTTCGGTTGTTGTACACACTCATTTTCTTCAGGATCTCTCTATATATAGACACCATTTAGATTGTTGTCCTCGTCTTTATTGCCATATTCATGAAGTTTTAGCTATTGTATGCTCTGGTCTTCTTCAGAATCTGTCTATATTTCTATGATGAGGTTACATAACTATATAGACATTTAAATTGTTCAGACTCTTGTTTTCATCTTTGTTGCCATATCCATGATGTTTTGGCTATTGTATGCTCTGGCTGTCTTCAGGTGATATTTCTTGGAATTTTGAACTGAACTTTTTATTTAGTCTACAGGAGTAGATTTTTGTAATTCCACGGGCCATATCTTTGGATATCTCACTGGAAGTTAATTTTCCTTGATATTTCCTCTCCCAAGTTTTTGTTCCCTCTGCTGTTGTCAGGAACTGAACTCAGATCTCTTTGGATCAATCAACCAACACTTTAATCTACTTGGCCATTTGACCTTTGAGAATAAGAACAATAAAGGGTTCAGTTTGAAATTTGAAGAAATATCACCTGACATATATATATATATATATATATATATATGTGTGTGTGTGTGTGTGTGTGTGTGTGTCTATATATAAGCATACAACAGCTGGAACATTGTAATTATGACAATAAAGATGAGGACAACAGTCCGAACAATGTAAATAGCATAAACAATAATTTTTTATGTTTTTATATATAATTTTTTCCTAATTAAAACTTTAATCTAACACTTCATATTTTTTTAAAAAATTTTTCATTTTTATTTTTCAGCCCTCGACACAGTGGCTTCTCCCATGAGCCTTAGCACTGCTGCTGGTAGTCAAATCTCATTTGAGAAAGATGGTGAAAACTACAAATGTTCAATATGCAATAAGGCGTTTGGCTACAAAAATGGGCTCATTCGTCACGTTCGCCTAACTCATGATAAGGAAAGGCCATTCCAGTGCAACATTTGCCATCGCCGTTTTGGCTACAAGAACATCCTGCTTGAACACCAGAACATCCACTTTGGTATAAAACCGTACGCGTGTAACCTGTGCGACAAACGGTTTGCCGCCCGCTCTAATCTGGTCCAACACCGACTCATTCATCGGAAGCCCTTTTGCTGTTGTATGTGCAACAAACGGTTTGACAAGGAGCCACAATTGCAACGCCATTTGCTGACGTGTCAAGGCGAAGCATTGCAATGTAGCATTTGCAACTATGCCGCCAGCAATCAGGCGTCGTTGAATAAACACATATTTGATGCACACCCACCGCAGTACTATGACACCCGAGATCGTAATCGGCTAGGACTTGATAGTGAGGGAATAAACACCAACTGCTCAGCAGTGTCCATGACAAATAGCTCCATAATGCAGACAACAGGGAATGCCGAGGCCATACTCTCGTACAGCCTCCAGTCAAACACGGAAACAGAATCAATGCGTAAGATTGACAATATCTGCTCGCAGTTGGCTAGTCGAAGCAACAGTACAACCCCTTCAAATGACAGTTTTGTGGGTAGCGCAAACATTAAACAAGAACAACCGTCCCCTCCCTATGATTCACAGCCCGTCTTCCCTGTCGGGATCTCCGTGGCAAATGAAAGACACAATACCGATACTGGCCCCATCAATTCAAAGAACACTGATCACAACCAGTTCAACACCAGTGGAAATAGCCTTGACAACATGGAGGCTACGACATCTGTCTCCCATTCGACAGGCTTGAGCCGCCTGGATTCATCGAATTGTCCGCAGTCGAGCCCACATCTCACTCACACATCGACACCACTTGAAGACATGATACAGGTGATCGAAGCCCCCATTACACCAGATCAGCCTGTATCAAGTCGATCCTATACTATATCCTCACCACGGGACCACACAAGTGGAAGTACTAATCAAAATAACAACGTCAGTGCAGACTCGACTAGCAGTTTGTCGGAAATGCTTTCAATACTTCAGAATTTTGTGCAGCGCTCACATGATCTTGAAACATCGTCGGCTGGTGTGTCGGTAATGATTGCCCCCAAGAAGCAGACCAGACACACAGGGACGCAGGTCTCGACACGCATCGAAGGCATGCCCTCCCTGGAAGACACTCTCGCTTATTATGTGTCACAAGGCAAGCTGTACAAGTGCACACACTGCGGCATTTTGTTCCAGGAGCGGGGGATGTATTTTTTACACAGTTCATTGCACGGCACACAAAACCCCTGGGAATGTAGCATCTGCCATAAAGAATGTGTAGACAAGAACGATTTTAATCTGCATTTTGTTAATCAGCAACATGTCTAAAGCCATGGGCAGACGAGCAGTTTTCCAAGAATTAAATAAAACGGGAAGAAAGCTTGAAACTCATAGTTCAGTCATGTATGTTCTACCTAATATACATTCACTATATAAAACATGTATAGAAATTTTGTATATTTCTGTGTGTGTGTGTGTGTGTGTGTGTCTATATATAAAGATATATATATGAGTGTGTATGTGTGTGTATATGTGTATGTGTGTGTTATAAATATATGTATATATAAATTTATATATGTATATGTGTGTGTATAAATATATGTATATATAAATTTATATATGTGTATGTGTGTGTATAAATATATGTATATATAAATTTATATATGTGTATGTGTGTGTATAAATATATGTATATATAAATTTATATATGTGTATGTGTGTGTATAAATATATGTATATATAAATTTATATATGTGTATGTGTGTGTTATAAATATGTATATATAAATTTATATATGTGTATGTGTGTGTATAAATATATGTATATATAAATTTATATATGTATGTGTGTGTATAAATATATGTATATATAAATTTATATATGTATGTGTGTGTATAAATATATGTATATATAAATTTATATATTATGTGTATGTGTGTGTATATATATGTGTATAAATATAAATATATAAATTTATATATGTATGTGTGTGTGTATAAATATATGTATATATAAATTTATATATATATGTGTATGTGTGTGTATAAATATATGTATATATATATATATATGTGTATGTATAAATATATGTATATATAAATTTATATATATATGTGTATGCGTGTGTATAAATATATGTATATATAAATTTATAAATATATGTATATATAAATTTATATATATATATGTGTATGCGTGTGTATAAATATATGTATATATAAATTTATATAGATGTGTATGCGTGTGTATAAATATATGTATATATAAATTTATATAGATGTGTATGCGTGTGTATAAATATATGTATATATAAATTTATATAGATGTGTATGCGCGTGTATAAATATATGTATATATAAATTTATATATGTGTATGTGCGTGTATAAATATATGTATATATAAATTTATATGTATGTGTATATAAATATATGTATATATAAATTTATATATATGTGTATATAAATATATTGTATATATAAACTTGTGTGTGTATATATACATGAATATATAAATTTGTGTGCATATATATATATATATATATATATTTAATTTTGTGTGTGTGTGTATATATATATATATATAATATATAAAATATTACTATAAACATTATATATAGTGAATTCATATGTTTGATTAAACTTTTTTTAATTTACACTGAAATTAATTCCTACATACCAGGACAGTTGAAAGTCTTATCAAAGAAAATGTCTCTCTTGACAGGGATGGAACCTTGGGAAACTGTTTTAAACATGTTTTTCCTACATCAGAAAGTTCGAAAACAGTGATGTGGTACATTTTCTTTAATAAGACTGGTTATCAAAAAATTTCACTAAGAACTAAAAAAAGCATATCTACTCAAACATATATATCCACAAAAGGTAATAAAAATACATAATAAGAAGTCATTATCATCAATGTGCTGTGTCCCATTTGGATATTGGCAACCATGGCTCCCCACAAGTCCCTATAACTTTGTAGCAATTACACAACTACTAATCTGTCATAGACATAAATTCCATTTCATATTGTTATAAGCAGATAAATCTATAGACAAGGAAAAAATGTTTGTATATATATATATATATACGTGTTATGGAAATTAACGAAGTGGTATTTAAATAACCAACAATTTGAAATGATTTGTTTGAACATTATTTTTTGATCAATACTCGTATTTAAGTAAATATTCTGTTTATAATCAAACAGTATATATATATATATTAAAAAAGGATTAATATATTTGCTCTGTAATATTTTATTACATGGAGCTCTCTTCCTGTATCATTTTTTAATATTAAAATAAAATTTTTAATATTAATTAGGATCAGGTTTTTTGGAATTTACCTTCCTGCTTTTTTCCCTTGGATTGAAGTATCTGAATTAATATATATATATATATATATATATTTATTTATTTCTACCGGCCTGATTATTTATGATAAATATCTGTTACGAAAATATGTCATATCTATATCGAGAGGTCTAAGACGCACCAGATCAATTGGTGGCTTCCCCTATGTGGATAGGTGTTGCAGGTCCGAATCCTGTCGAATGTCACATATTTTCATAACAAAATTTTATCATAAATAATCAGGCCGGTAGAAGTAAATATGTAATACTGTTTGATTATAAACAGAATATCCTCTTTAATACGAGTATCGATCAAAAATAATGTTTAAACAAATCATTTCATATATATATATATATATATATATATATATATATATATATATATATATATATATATTCAGAATTCAGTCGGTTATGCAACCTTTTGGTATCTTCAGGCATTTTATATTAACTGATTTTCCAACATTTTTTTTTTCGAATACATAACAGGAACTTTCAGAACACGTAACCAGAAGTTTAAAATAAGGTAGGTGTTGGTCAAAAACATTGGAAAATTAGTTAATATAAAGCATTTGGAGATATTGAAAGGTTGAAACCAAGGTTGCATATTTAAAAGCTCTACATTATATGTGTATTGAGCACTTCTTAATACAACCGTGTACTGGTCTAATTTAATTCTGACCAATAATTGGTTAATATTTATATATAATGTGTGTCTATGTGTAATACGAGTCAACAATGACTGTGGTGATACGTAAAATTACTAACATTGAAGATATTTCATAGCAAGCAGGGCGGTATCTGTGAAGAAAGTGTTTATAAAGAACATGAACTATGGCAATAGTTGATAACTTTTTGACTTAAAAGTTTTATGCATACCTTGCTCGTCAGAGTCAGATAACGCTAGATTTAACTGACCTGGAGAAAAGATGTATATATATATATAACTTAGTGAGTCACAAGATAAGACCTCTGAACAATTTTTCTTACATAAGCTAAAGTGCTCTTTTTTAAATACACACATGAAAATAATTTTTTTTTTTTTTTATCTATTTACTCGGGTCTTTGAGAACATTCAAAATGAATAAGCACCCATTTTGTAAAATCGCTAAGCATGAAACAGCCTAATAATGGCTAAATAAATCTAAAATGTTATTGTGTGTGTGTGTGTATATGTGTGTGTGCGTGTGCCTGAATTTGTGTGTGCCTGTGTGTGCGTGTGCCTGAATGTGTGTGTGTGCGTGTGCCTGAATGTGTGTGTGTGCGTGTGCCTGAATGTGCCTGTGTGTGCGTGTGCCTGAATGTGTGTGTGTGCGTGTGCCTGAATGTGTGTGTGTGCGTGTGCCTGAATGTGTGCGTGTGCCTGAATGTGTGTGTGTGCGTGTGCATGTGCCTGAATGTGTGCGTGCGCGTGTGACTAAATGTGTGTGCCTGAATGTGTGTGTGTGCCTGAATGTGTGTGTGTGCCTGAATGTGTGCGTGTGTGTGCCTGTGTATGTGTATATGTGCCTGAATATGTGTGTGTATGTGTATATGTGTGTGTATGTGTATATGTGCCTGAATATATGTGTGTGTGTGTGTGTATATGTGCCTGAATATATATGTGTGTATATAAAAATTTTAGCTAGTGTATATCTATATGTAAAAGGACAATATGAATAAAGACAAAATGAAAACTTAGTTTTATCAATCATGTTTCATCTTCTGAGGGACTTCAGTATTTGCTTTGATAAAATACCTCAAAGAACAAAACACATTCTTGCTATATCTTATAAATGAAACATGTGGCTGATATAGTCATTTTAGAAAAAATTTTAACCATTGGCTCTTAATAAAAATCTACTTACAATGGTGCATGAATTTTACTTGATTTTGAAATAGAAATGAACACATGCATGTATGCGTAAATGTACCACTGTGGCTGATCAACCAATGTCAAGATTATAGATTTGTTTCAAAGTCTTGTTGACAGCTGCATCGTACAAGGGTAGGCTAATAACTTCATAGGCTGATTATGAAGGACACTGCAAGAGTGACGGCACGAAGGTGACAAAGGATGTGCATTGTGGAGCACTGGATATCGACTCGGAACGAGAAATCGGGGGGCCAAGTTCGAATTCCAGCCGAATTCATTGCATTCACTTACGCGCAAATACCTTGGGAAAGGTATTAATCCATCTATTCCTTCCAGTTATGGGTTAAATAGCAGGACAGATTGGGTCCTATAGCCTTGGTTGGCAACCAGTCTACCGCAAAAAGCAATGGCAACCTACTGCGGGATAATCTTCTGCCCAGTCAGTCATGTTTCTTTCGAGACATGATTGCCCAAGCGTGTATCACGTATGGCACTTAACTGACTGATTACCACCACTTAATTGCTGAAAGTGAAAGTACTATTATAGGTTAACGAAAATGGTCCCATGGAATGTGACCAAATAAGGTTTATTTTTCACCATAGCAGCTCCCACCCTACCCCACCACCACTTGAGGTCCACACATTTCTTCAGTTAATGTTGCTGTGCTTGGATCTCAATGGTCAAAAAACTTTCATTGTTTTAGTGAAAAGGGCATCAGAAGCAGATGTGACATCATCATCCCAGTGATACTGGTTCCCATCCAAATATCTTTTCATTTTGGAAAACAGATGAATGTCAAATAGAAACAAATCAAGAGAATAGGGTGTTGTGATCAACAAGTTCAAAGCCGCAGTCACACACAACAGTCATTGAAATGAAGAACTTGTGTGCTGTAACATTGTTTTTTCTGGATATTTGGTCATTGATAAAATCTTTCATAACTGCTTAATCTAGTTGGCATGGCACTCTCCATTAATGGTGTGGCCCTTTTGAAGATAGTCAATAAACAATACCTTTTGCACCCTAAAACCTGGGACCTTCTCAGCAGAGGAAACGACCTTGGTCTTCTTTGGAACAGATGAGGAGAAGGGTGTGTCTCTTTGTTTTGGGCTCAATGTGATGAACCCAACATTCATCCTGGGTTATGAAATGTTCAAGCAAACCAGCTGGATCTACCTCAAAAAATGTCAGATTTTACTTTGATGTGATCATATTTGTGTGCTTTTGCTCAGGTGTCCCAAGATGTGACACATACCAACAGAAACCTTTGTCATGCCAATAGTCCATTGTTTCAGAATAGCATTGGCAATTTGATTTATAGCCAATTGCCTGTCATCCGTCAACATGCAGTGAATATGATGCTTTCCTCAGTGGCAGTTGCAGGACATCCAAACCTTGGGTCATCTTCAAGTACCTCTTTTCTTCCTAAATTCAGTTGCCCATTTTCCACTGTTGATAAAACTGAATCATCATCCCCTAATGTAGCAACAATGTCAGCATGAACATCCTTTGGGTTGAGGGATTAAGCCTTTTTCTGCAGGTACTTCATAACACTCAGTCAGTTAAGTGCCATACATGATACGTGCTTTGGGCGATCTTGTCTCGAAAGAGACTTCATAGACTGGGCAGAAGATTATCCTGCAGTAGGTTGCCATTGCTTTCTGTGGTAGTCTGGTTGCCAGCCAAGGCTATAGAACCCAATCTGTCCTATTATTTAACCCATAACTGGAGAGAAGAGATGGATTAATACCTCTCCAAGAGTGTCTGTGCGTAAGTGTTAAGTGTAACAAAAGAAAAAAAAAATGATTGACCAAAACTCAGAGTTAAATCACATACAAATATTTAATTTACATTAAACACAAAATGATATATATACGAAATTTACAATTTTTTGCATTCAAAACAGAAACGTAGAGTTTAGTACTGGTAGGTGGAGTGCTACAAAGGGAAAGTAAGAGTCAGTATCTTTACCCTCTTAAGCTTTAACAATAAGTGAATGCAAGAAATTCAACTGGAATTTGAACTCGGCAACCCGATTTGTCGTGTCCAGTTGATATCCACTGCACTACAATGCCAAATTTTGTCCATTTTCAAGAGAAGTCTCTATTACTTTTAAAATTGTTTTTGGACAGTCAGATGTCAGTTTACCTGGAGAGAAACAATAGTTATTAATAAAATATATATAATAGAATAATATATAATAATAATAATAGAATAATAATATTAATATATTGTTATAATAATAGAATAATATATAATAAAATATAATAATAAAATATCAAAGAGAAGTCACTACTACTTTTGAAATTGTTTTTGGACAGTCAGATGTCAGTTTACCTGGAGAGAAACAATATGGTTATTAACCCTCTAGGGCCATTGGTATCATATTTGATACAGTATTTCCATATAAGGAAACATTTGGTATTCATTGACTGAGCAGTCAGTACTGCTTTCATTTGAAATTTATAAAATTTCTCTTAAAAATTTTTTCAGGAAAATATTTCTTTCAAGGCTTGTTTTCATACTGTATCAAATATGATACGAATGGCCCTAGAGGGTTAATAAGAAGAGTTGAAATTAATACTTGCAAGATTTCACAACTGTAGTATTACTCCTTCATAGTCAGCCTATGACATTTTCAGTCGATCCTTGTGAACAATTAAGAGTGTGAGACTCACCTTCACAAGGACATTTCCAACTAGCATCCATTTGGCTGACAAAAATAAACAAGGTTGTAACTCGATTCATGTCCCTCTCTTGAATAGTCATAGGTTGGATATCGTGCTCAATAAATATCCATCCATCCTGATTCAGTACTGACAGGTAGTGTCTCTACAACTCTACTTGTTGTGTCCCATGGCTTACATGACAAAGAATGAGTCATCCAGTTAACCTGTCAGCACAGACCATGTATTGTTGATCTTTGACATGGAATAGATCCATGACGGTTTGCTGGAATGGCAAATCTGATAATTGTGCAAAATTGATTGGCTGTTCCATTGCCTTGACTTCCAACTCCCTCAGCTTAGCTAGATCCATCATTTGTAAGTTCTCCTTTGTCAGTTTTTCACTTGCAAATATTGCCACATAATTCTTGGCTGAGTCGGCGAAGATTCCTACTTCAATGAGGTAATTTTCCCAATTCTCAGATTCCGCTATGTAGAATTAGTCTGTCAGATTCAAGTTCTATTACAGTCGAGTATCGTCTGTTGCTATTTACTAATTCTACATCTTGTATGTGTTATGCCAGGGCTACATATGAATTTAGATTTTTTTTTCTCCTAGACTGTTTGCCAACCATGGATAAAGGACCAGTCTGAATTTTTAAACCAGAGCTGAAGGAAGAAGAGATGATATCATACTTTTTTCCCTAGGTTTTTAGTGAACAAATAAATGCAGCAACCTCAACTGAAATTAAATCTTATCTTGCTAATTTGTCTGACATGGATGTGCAGGTAGTTTAATGGTTGACAGGATCTTTGTGATACATATATATATATTGAAATAAAAGTGTGTAGCCTAAAATTACTAGACATTCTAAAAACGAAGCAACCAGTTTCATGTCTACTCAAACATATATATCCACTAAAGGTAACAAAATAAACAATTTAGAAATCATTATCATCAATGTGCTGTGTCCCATCTGGATATTGGCAACCATGGCTCCCCACAATTCCCTATCCTTTGTAGCAATTACACAACTACTAATCTGTCATAGACATAAATTCCATTTCATATTGTTATAAGCAGATAAATCTCTAGACAAGGAAAAAAAAAATGTTTGTATATATATATATATATATATATATATATTGTGTGTATTTTGGCAGCATTTTTTCATTAATACAGGTTTCATTGAATAATATAGACAAGTTCTGTCTATTTATTTTGTGTAAGATCCAACAACACTATCAAGCTAATTAGATCATATGAACGGATCTTACACAAAATAAATAGACAGAACTTGTCTATATTATTCACTGAAACCTGTATTATCTATATATATATATA
Source organism: Ascarosepion bandense (assembly GCA_037127315.1). Lineage (NCBI taxonomy): Eukaryota > Metazoa > Mollusca > Cephalopoda > Sepiida > Sepiidae > Ascarosepion > Ascarosepion bandense. The sequence continues at coordinate 2,853,181 of JBBBDQ010000457.1, forward strand.
TATATATATATATATATATGTTATGGAAATTAACGAAGGTTAACAAAATGGTCTTTAAATGATTTGAAATGATTTGTTTGAACATTATTTTTGATCGATACTCGTATTTAAGTAAATATTCTATTTAAATCTTATCTTGCTAATTTGTCTGACATGGATGTGCAGTTTAATGGTTAACAGGATGTGTGATACATACATACATATATATTGAAATAAAAGTGTGTCGCCTAATATTACTAGACATTCTAAAAACAAACCAGTTTTGCTCCCACTCTTCAGGCCACATCATGAGATTTAAACTTAGAATAACATAAACCATGAAATGTGTGAATGAAAAAAAAAACACAAATGTAGAAAAAAAAACTATGAATGAAAAACAAAAAAAAAACCCAAAGAACCAGAAAATAGGCCAGGTTTGAAAAACTACACAAACCACAAAAGTTTTTTTTTCTACATTTGTGTTTTTTTTTTTTTTTTTTTTTTTTTTTTTCATCACACATTTCATGGTTTATGCTATTCTAAGTTTAAATCTCATGATGAGGCCTGAAGAGCGGGAGCAAAACTGGTTGCTTTGTTTTTAGAATGTCTAGTAATATTAGGCTACACACTTTTATTTCAATATATATATATATATATATATATATATATATATAATATGTATATATATGTATCACTCAAATGATCGTGAGTCCCAACAAACATTCACGCTGTTTACACAGAGAAAATTTGTGAAGCCAGATATAAAGAACCTCCAGCACTTTCAAATGGAATATAGAGTATGACCGGAACACAACAGTGAACCAGTCAACACTGAAATCATCAGCTCACTTGCTGTTATTTAACAGTTACTCACATATGATTGAATCATAGATATTTGGGACAAGTTTATTCATAGGCAAGGTGGGATTCCTGATCTTAGTAAGAATGTGTTGTTTAATCCTTATATCTAGGTGTTAAGTAGTTCTCCCTATCTAGCTGGCACCGCAACCACAATTATATTTATAATTAACAGTTTACTTGGTGAAGAGGGAGAACATCCTTGCACCAAGAGCAGAAAATAGGCCAGGTTTGAAAAACTACACAAACCACAGCCAAGAAAAAACAATCATGAGCACTCAATGAAATCTGTCTAGTTAAGCTTTCACAACCAGCACCAATACAGGTGAGTCTAAGATAAACAGGGCACTTTTTAACTTTACAAGGTTTGACATTTCTGAACTCCACAATCTTGTTACGGATAACAGAATGAAAAATACTAGGGGGATAACCCAAACCACATAATGTCTCTGTCACAAAATTGATTTCATATATATATATATATATATATATATATACATATACATATATATATATATATATATATATATATATATACTATAGTCATCTGCAGACAGATCTGTTTCGCTGTATCACAGCTCATCAGTACAGCTCAGACTCCGGTCGCTTCCTAACCCAGGATTGAAACCAGACTGAATCGGCGTCAGTCGGCGATTCTACCCCTATATATATAAAAGCCTGCCTTCTTCTACCGGACGCCCATGGCCTAGGGGTAGAATCGCCGACTGACGCCGATTCAGTCTGGTTTCAATCCTGGGTTAGGAAGCGACCGGAGTCTGAGCCGTACTGATGAGCTGTGATACAGCGAAACAGATCTGTCTGCAGATGACTATATATATATATATATATATATATATATATATATATATAAAATTGGGTAGCAAAATATTTTCATTATTTTTTTTACAGACCTTACACTTAGTAACGTTATTGGTGTACAGACTAAATCTTTTCTACATAATATTGGTGTGTGTGTGTGTGTGTGTAAGAGACTCTTTCTCCTTTTCCATGTGGTGTACTTCTATATTTAACAGTCATTCAGTTAGTCTTACATGTGCATATCCTGAGTATGGCTGGGTTGAGCACCTGGTTACATGTTTTAAGAGCAGCCACTGACATTCAGTGAAGGCACAACTGATGTCTAGAAGGCTATCTTTCGGATTACCCCAATGATACACATGACTTCTTTAATAGTCTGGTGTAACACAGTCTATTTTAGGGTTAACCTACTATATATTGATGTGATCATGAATTAACTTCTTTTAGAACAAAGCTTACTTATTGAAATTAAATTCCAATGATGACCACCTGGTATTTCCTGAGACTACGGTCCTAGTCTTTGTTGTTGTCACAGTGTTTAAAGCATTTTCCTCTTCAGCCTTCATCATGTGCTTGTCAATCTGAGTAACCTTTATTTAACCCGTTGGGGTTGCTAAATAATTACAAGATGAGATGTGTCCCTTATAGACTAACTAAAGGATTCAGTTCGAAATGTCTTGAAGTTTATCTGGATCAACAGGCATCTGTTGAAGGCCAGAGAGCACAATGGTTGAAACAGTGTTATAATAACAAAGATGAGGGTTTAAAGTCATCCATCCACACACACACATATACATATACATACATATATATATATATATATATATATATATATATATATACATACATATATATATATATATATATCAGATGGTCCAAAAGTACCTGGAGTAGGTTTGTGTATCAGTTTCAACAAGATGAGGCCCCTCCACATTATTCAATAGCAATCCATATGTATCTTAGGAGAAAATTTAAGAAGTCCAGTTGATTGGCCAGCATGTTCACCTGACTTGACCCCAATCAATTTCTTACTCTTCACCTACTTTTAGATCACCCTGTGTGTGTGTGTGTGTGTGTGTGTATGTATGTATATATATATATATATATATATATATATATATATATAAAGTATTCATAGAGTTTCTTTTATTCAATCTCAACAAAATGTAGAAAGCTATATATATCTATATATATATATATATATATATATATATATATATATGTGTGTGTGTATGCGCAAGTACACAGACATATAATATTTTTCTGGTGTTAATAAAACAGTTTTAATGTAATGTAACAGAAATATAAAGTATATATTAATAAATATACATATTATCTCACATCTATAGCACAACTCGGAGTTTCATGCCCTATGCGATCATCAGGTGCTGATTGAAAAATGCACAAAACTCCGTGTTGTGCTATATATATATATATATATATAGATAGATAGATAGTGTATCAAGGCAGCAGATAATTTTCTAAACATAGATTGTTAAATATAACAGATAATGTCTATTATGTTTAATCATTAGCCATTCTAAACATCATATTTTTGCTTTAATTTCAGGTGAAAATAAAGATAAAAATTGTCCAACATTTGGATATTTTTTTTATTATGCTGGTTCTAAGCTTTTGGCTCACATGAGCCATCTTCAGGGAGGTTCCAGGGACATTAACTTAAAATCGTCGCTGATGGTGGATGTTTTTATCTTGTGTTGACATAAAACTTTGCTAAGCAACAATAACAGTTATCAAAAATAGCAAACACAGTTTGTAAATTTGTAATGCGGTTCTATGACGTCACACTGTGTGTGAGCTCGAAATGATAACAGAACCATATATTTAAATGCAATGTAATGTGTTATGACCAGATTTAAACGTGATTTTATGAAGTGTGTGTTGTTTTGATTTAATGTAGATGGCCTGCAATATCTGAAGGTTCTTTTTACTTCATAAAATCACATTTCAATCTGGTCTCAACACATTACATTGCATTTAAACATTTTGTTCTGTTAACATTTCGGTCTGATGAACTCCATCTGCTATTCAGTGACTGTTATTGTTGCTTAGCAATGTTTTATGTCAACACAAGATGAAATCATCTTTAATGGTGGATGTCTTTATTTTAACGTCCCTGTAACCTCTCTGTGAGCTGAAAGCTTAGAACCAGTGTAATAAAAAGTATATACAAATGTAGGACAATTTTTGTCTTTATTTTCACCTGAAATTAAAGCCAAAATACAATGTTTAAAATGGCTCATGATTAAACATAATAGACATTCATTATCTGTTATATTTAACAATATATGTTTAGAGAAAAAAAAAATATATATATATGTATATAAATATACTCGGTTATAATATGAGATTAAGGACAGAATGGTTAAATAAAATAAAGACAAGAGAAAAACTATTTTAAATCACCTACAACTTTCATCATGTGATGGACTTTAGTCTTTTTGCCTTGATAAAGTCCATTACAGGATGAAATGCGTAGGTGATTTAAAATACAGTTTTCCTCTTGTCTTTATTTTATTTAACCATATATATATATATATATATATATATATATATATATATATAAAACATTTTTTATTCCTCATTTCGTAGCTTACAAACATACCACTTTGAAGCACTGGTTTCTATACAATGACCTGGTGATTGCCTAGATTGTTGATGGTTTAGGAATACCAGATGCTGGCAGCTTGGATGTGCAGATGTTATAACAGCTAATCAATAATTGAAAAAGTCAGGTTATAGAAGGAGTGGTTCGATTTTAATCAAATTTGATACACTCATAGATAAAGACATAAGAAATGATATTCAGAAGTTTCAAGGTTGCAGTTCTTACAATAGTGCAGAAAATCGATTATATATATATATATATATATATATATATATATATATATATATATAAAAGGCAAGATGTTTGTGTGTGTTTGTTCATCTCTCTGTATGTCCATTATATGAATCCACAATTTTTATTCGATTCTCACCAAATTTTGCACAAATATTCTTTAGACTGAGTCTGAGCTCCAGGACTATGGATTAGTTTTAAAGCTTTCATTACACCCGAGCAACGCTGGGCTATACTGCTATTAATTGATAATTGGAGAGCCGGATTCCAATTACCCTTAGCTTAATTATATTCACTTACGTGCAAATCCCCTTGAGAAAGATATGGATCCATCTCTTCTCCCCCCTATCTATGGGTAATTAGTAAGACTTTTATGACTACATCATTATTATCTGCAAAAAACTTTCTTACTGACTAGAACTATTTTCTGGCTTTAATTAACCTGCAAAGCCGTAGAAAACTAATCAATCACTTTTACCATTAGTGAATATCGATGTTTAAATAAATACCTTTGAAATGTTTTTTTCTAAAGTCTGTTAACAAGGTGACAACATTTGAATATTCAAAAGCCTTATAACGTGACAATGTCAAAGTTAAAATATTCCGTATTTATTTTTTATGCATTTATATAGAATTTCACCGTTAAAAAATAATATTTTTGTAAGAAAATAAAATACACTAAACAGATTTAACAAAAATCTTTATTTCGAAAATTAGACACTTGTTATATTTAAAAATGATTATTGGCTTCTTTAAATTATTTTTTTAATTTATTGATTTGGTTAAGTTATTTCTTAAAATTTTTATAAAGGAAATTATAAATTTTATATTGCATTATTTACTTAATTCTCGTCTTGGTTGACATATTTATGACGTTTCAACTATAGTACACTCCAGCCGTCTTCAGTTGATTAGAATTTTGAACTGAACCCTTTATTTCAATCACTGCGGTAGATTGTTCTTGTTTCATACCATTACATATCATACCATTCATATCATACCATTACATATCATACCATTTCTGGATGTCACCGTAACTTGACTGTGAGTTCAATACCTGGCTATAACAGTAGTGAACAAAAAACAAACTTAAAAAAACAAACAAACTTAAAGAGTTGAGTTAAACAAAGATAAATAAGACATCTGGAAGTGGCATGACTTGTGGAACAAGAACAATCTATCTCCGGGATTGAAGTAAAGGGTTCAGTTCAAAATTCCAATCATCTGAATGAAGATGGTCAGCATGTACAATGGCCAAAACATTGTGAATATGGCAACAAAGATGAGAACAAAAGTTTGAATAATGTAAATAATTACAGTACCTCAGAAATATAGACAGCTATAGATTTTATTATGAAAAAACTCTTTGGAAGATGAAATATTATTAGCAGTATTTTAAGTTTTGTAATATATGTTAATGGTTACTTTCTTTATTTCTTAGATTTATTTTAATTTAAATAAATTTCATTATATATATATATATATATATATATATATATATATATATATATATAATGTAATTTAAATTTATTTATAAATGGAACTTTGTGTGTGTGCATGTGTGTCCGTTACCTATAGACTCTGAAATGGCTGAACTGATTTTCTTGAAAATTTACACAGTTGTACTATAAGCGTCTGCAAGTGTATTTAGCTAGGCTTTTTGTTGAGGTACCCCCGATAAATATCGAAAATCGATAATCAAAAAAATCAGGTTATAGAAGGAGTGGTCCGATTTTAATCAAATTTGATACACTCATAGACAAAGACATAAGAAACGATATTCAGAAGTTTCAAGGTTGCAGTTCTTTCAATAGTGCAGAAAATCGATTATATATATATATATATATATATATATATATAAAAAAAGGCAAGATGTTTGTGTGTGTGTCTGTTTATCTACCTGTATTTTTTTCAGCCCTTTTATTTTAGTTTTTGCTTCGGGTTTGGCTCTAAGTAGGTATAATTGTAGTTCTTTGTCTCAGCCATGATACCATTTACTCAGAGGACTTATTTAGCCTTCAAAATTCAGTTCACGACGAAAAAATCTTATTTGATATCGATAGCAGGAAATCAAAATTTGACTTACATCCATTCATTTTTCTTTCAGTTTACGGTTTCACTTTAACTGGAAACAACTATTGCTTTTTAGTCTTTCATGCCAACGTCCAAAGAGTCTGAGCTCCAGGACCATGGATTAGTTTTAAAGCTTTCATTACATCTGAGCAATGCCGATTGTACTGCTAGTATATATATATATATATATATATATATATATATATATATATATATATATATATATTTCAGTGTGGTGAAAGAAACACTCGTTTTTTTATTTAACTTTTATTGAACAAAAAAATTAAAGTAGTTTAAGAAAATAAGTATCATCATGATTTGTTATGTTCAACAAACTATTTAACATGTTCAAAACATGTTCAAAACATGTTCAAACATGTTCAAAACATGTTCAAAATGCTCCCTTCATGTTCAATACAATGCTGAACCCTATTAGCAACACTTCTACAAACCATTTGACACATTCCCACATTAATTTAAAAAAAATTTATAAAAATTGCTTTAATTCAGAAATTGTTTTCAGTTTGAGCCTGTAAACAAAATCTTCATACATAGTATAATTTTCATTATTTTTATTTTTAGTTTTTTTTTGGGTTTTTTTTTTTTGTATATATAAAAGTATAAAATATAAAGGATCTTGCTTAAGGGCTGCTCAAGTTTCACCTTGTAAGAAATTTATTGCCACATTAAATAAACATTTTCTATCAAATTGTGAGCCGTACAAAATTTTCAATAAGAATACTGTCAAAATCAAAGATGATTGTATGCCTGATTTAGAAAGAATGATGAAAAGGCTTTATAGAAAAAAATTTTATCGTAGGTTGAATATTGATAGGTGCCCCTGATGTTCATCTCAGTGTTCTCGACAGGCTCTAAAGGAGAATCTGTAATATGATAGGTTCCAACTTGGCAGCTTGACTCCAGCCACTTTCTCACTGCCAGGATATGGCTTTCCTCTGTCTATTCTACAAATATATATATTCATGGATTCTGCTCCGATGAACTTAAGTCACTAGTGCCCCTGCCACTAGAATTTACTTGTGCAACCAGACTGGCAACAAGGTCCCACCCATTCACAGTTAGATCAACTAAATGCAGCTGACAATTCTACTCCATCAGCTTCTTTTCTCGCACTGCCTGCCTGTGGAACTCCTTTCTATATACTTGCTTTTTTGATGGCTACAACCTCCAAGAATTTAAATGCAATGTCAATTCCCATCTCTTATCCATTTGACTCCAGTTCTTTCTACATCATCCTGTATATCTTGTTCTTTTTCTTTCTCTCTACCTTCGCAACTGTCTTCACACCTGTGTTCCCATCCTTCTCTTGCCCTTTCTCTGACACCTCCTGTAACTGGTTTATCTTTCTCTTCACTCTCCTCCTGTCTAATCTTTTACTCTTATGTATGCCCCTGTGCATCAGTGGTGGTACCACCTTGCTTGGGGTGAAATGATTAAAAAAAATAATTGTAACTGTAAAAACAAAAAAGCTGGAGTATTACCCCTCCACAGATAATGACAAAGTACTAAGCTTGTTTACAAAGCAGTAATGCTTAGGTATATGTTTAAGTTGGCAGCAGTGCCAGATTTACATGTAAGCTACTATGAGCTATAGCTAGGATTCCCAAGACCAGAAGGGCTCTCAGGGTTGTGTCTTGGATGAAAAGTTTAAAGAAATAAAAATATAAGATTGGAGGAGATTTGTTTATTTTCAGATTTAATGGGGCTTTTTAGTTTGTAAAGTTTGGATAAAAAAAACATCATGAAGTTCCTAATGAAATTTCCAAAATCATTTAAATTTTAGTTCAAGTGTTTCATATTTTACACCAAAAAAGCATCATCTAAAAATATATATATATATATTTTTTTTTTGTTTTGTTTCAAGAAAAGGGATAGGATGGGAGGGGGTTTCGAACACATGTAATGAAGGGGACCCCAAATTCTGTTGGCATTGTGATTTCTAAAGTCTAAGTCCAGACCCAGTCGATGGATTGTCCATTGTTTAGTATTATTACACCCAAAAGTCATCACTTAATTCGAGCAAGTATAGGAACAATACAATTCTCACTCGATATATTTGGGATATGAAAGAAAGATAAAAAAAGAGATATAAGCCCAACCATTAAGTGGCATTTTGAGCAAGAGTCTTTATATTTTGTGCTTTTCTTCTCAGTGTTTTTTAAATTGAGCACTTTTTATCTGGTGATTTTTTTTTTTGGAAGGGTTAGTTGTTCAGCCAACATTTCAATATGAACTCAAATTTCAAATTATAAATAGTCAAAGCTTTGGAATAAAGGTCTGTAAAAAAAAAAAAAAAATGAAAATACTTTTGATTTGAATAATAATATAGTGAAGTTAAAGTCTTAGATATATATGCGAAATAATCTTCAGTGTAAAGGTTTGTGAAAGGTGAGAATACGTTTTATGCACCTGGGTATGCCACACACACAAGTGTGTGTATGTATATATATATATATATATATATATATATATATATACATACGTCATCTGAAATAATAGTTTTATGAGTACCTCATATTTTTGAATTTGCATTAAGCAGTAAATACCTATGTACCCCCACCACACACACAGAGGACTTTGTTTTTTACATATCCATTTTTGAGTCAGTATAATTTCTAGAAAAAAATAAATAAACATGGCTGCCAGACTTTTTTTTTTTTTTTTTAAAGAGATTAGTGAATAGCATATAATTTTTTTAAGGAATTCTAGAGTTTTTCAACTCATGGTTTGTATATATATATATATATATACACACACATATATTGTGTGCGTGTGTGCATGGTCATATATGTGCCCACCCCAGGGGCAGGAAATATGGACTTCTTCGGTAATCTTCTTATGACTCATTTCAGTATAACTTGTCTACACATTTTTTTTTTTGTATCTCTTCTTTCATTGCTGGACAATACTTGTAAAATCTATAAAATTTGTGCATATATACAGAGTATCCCAAAATAAATATGCATACAAAAAGCCAGTTTCATTTATTTTTTTATTACTTTTTGATAAATGGATAAATGTCTTGAACACAACCATATTTAATGATTTCTTTTTGAGTTCATGCCTTCAGTAAACAAACCACTTTTATTTTCCGAAGATAATTCCTTTAACTATTGCACTTAAACAGTTTTTCATGATACACCTGCAGCCAATATATTTTAAAAACATCCACTCACTTGTGGTACTCTCTTCTTTCTTGTTTCCCTGTCAACTTTGATCTTCAAAAATTTAAATGCAGTGTCAGGCGTTATCTTCTACCTTTGTAAATCCTGTTCTTTGTTTTCACTCCTTCATAGTATTTTTGTTTTTTCTCATATTCTCTTAAACTCAGTAACCTTTTGCAATTAGTGGCTTTATTGCCTTACTTGGGGTAAAATGATTAAAAAAGAAAATGCCCTTGACCAGAAATCTTCGTCCCATGATGATTCAATTTTTGTTTGCATTAGTATGCACAAAAACTGTGAAAGCCCTGGTGTACCTTCAACATAGAAATTGAAAGTAAAATAACATGAAAGTGAGAAAAGAAAACCCAAATCCTGTTTTCAGTCTATTCATGGATTCACCTGCCCCAGTTTGTGGGAACACCTGCTATTTCCATTTTCTCACAAAAAAACAAAAAAAAACTAAAGAACCGGATCTTCCTTTTGGTCAGGAAGAAATTCCACTGCCTCTGATTCTACATCCTCTTTACTCTATTCATCTCTTTCTCATTATTCTGACTGCTTGGCATTACTCCCGCTGTAACTGCCACTCTTCCCAAATATCTTCATGACTTTCATCTCTTGACGACAATTGTCACCTCTTACTTTAACATGATTCTCCTTATGTAAACTTGCAACCAGAATCCTTTATTTTCTAGCCAAATGGCCAAAAGTTTCAATTTATTTACTTCATTTCCTTTTTGATAATCCCTCATCTTTTCTACATTAAATTATCATGGTGATGCTTAAGATTAACTGGAGAGTATTATGTGAACCTGTATGCTTTAAAAATGAAATATTACAGTCACTCTGGTAAGTACAAGTGATGATACTGAAGTGAAAACAGATTACAATATGCAAAAAAAACAAAGTGCAAAGATGGCATAGTAACAGACCTTTTCAAAGACACAAAAAATTACAACAAATGATTAGCACAATTATTTATCCAGTGCCTTTAGAAAATAGAATTATCTTGAAATCATATATATTTGAAATATATTATAGACTTTAGTAATTATGGCTCTGTTGTATTAGAATCAAAGTAATTACAGACAAATATCCAAGTAAAAAATAAAAAATAAGTCTAAGTTACTCAACAATAGACAATTTACGAAAAAAATGGCTTAATTGATAAAAAATATGTAACAAATCACTTTAGTAATGCTGATTTCATTGTACACCAATATCAAGAAAAATTCTGTCTACAATAATGAGTAATACTTCAGCCTAAATAAAGAACATTTTCATCATTGTATATGCATAGATAAGGAATTAGATGTTTTAATACATTACTCAAACATGAGTATCCACAAAAAACTAGAACATTATATATGTGTGTGTATATCTAAACTTATTTATAAATGGAACTTTGTTTCTGTGTGTGTGCGTGTATCCGTTACCTATAGACTCCGAAATGGCTGAACCGATTTTCTTAAAAATTTACACAGTTGTAATATAAGCATCTGCGAGTGTTCTTAGCTAGGTTTTGTGTCGAGGTACCCTCGATAAATATCGATAATCGAAAAAATTGGGTTATAGAAGGAGTGGTCCGATTTTAATCAAATTTGATACATTCATAGACAAAGACATAAGAAACGATATTCAGAAGTTTCAAGTTTGCAGTTCTTTCAATAGTGCAGAAAATCGATAATTATATATATATATATATATATAAAGTTTTCACTACACCCGAGCAAGGCCGGGCTATACTGCTAGTAAGAGATAGAGGAAAACTCAATACAGTTAAATGGTTATAAATCAAGATTTATTTAAACAATGTAGTTTTACATTGTTTCATTCAGACCATTAGAAAATAAATAAATTTACTCAGAATATTAAAAAAAAACAACAATTTAACAGAAAGTGAGGCTTGTATTATTTAAACCAGAAATAAATTGAGAATAGATGCATCAGATCGCATATAATACAGACAAAGGAATACATACATGAAATCATGCATGCACAAACAAATCTTATAAGAGAATATATATATATATACACAAAATATTTAGTAATAGACAAATGCAAAAAAAGGACACAGACGGATTAAATACACAGAATATATACTCAAAAAATAAAAGAGAAACGAATAGATATTTAAGTCAACAGACATAAATCGCTAAAAAAGACAAAAAGGGAGGGAGAGAAGGTTATATATAGGATTCATGTGGAGAAGTTTGTCACTTAACTGAGCAGAGTCATGCCAACTTCAAAGTTTGGTAAGGCACCACTATGACATCCACACACTTCAGGTTTTTTTTTAAATCTGCTTTCAAAAAGCCCTGAGGAGTGAGGAAATCATTAGTTGTTGAGAGGGAAATATTCCACATTAATCCAATCAACGCTCTATCTCGAGAACTTTACGACAAAAAACTTGCTTCCCAAAATATTTTTTTTATCGGTAAACCACTGAAAAGATAACAATCTTGGCACCAAGCATCATCGCAACTCACACACACACACACATATATAAACTGCGTGTATTTAGGCAGCATTTTTTTCATTGATGCATGTTTCATTAAATAATATAGATAACTTTTGACTATTTTATGTAAATTCTTTTCATATCGTCTGGTAAGCTTAATAGCATTATCGTTGAAAGAAGAAAGAAAATCACAATATTGATATGTTTTTTTAAATCCTTTTGGAGCTTTCGGCTTACGTCAGCTATTATCAGAGACGACAATTATATTAAGTGTATTAAACAGCTCGCGGACGAACAATAGTAGTAGTCTATTTTGTTTGCATTGAAAATTTTCAAAGCCATGAGTACGTGTGTACGGGACATTGGAAGCAGAAATCGCGCTACAACTTATGACGTCACACATGACCACGCGTGAGTGGAGGCGAAAAGTTTTAAGTATTTTTTTTTTTTTTTTTTTTATAAGCGTTTCACCCCGAGCAAGGCATATCACTGCCACTACTGTGCAGGGGGCTACGTAGAGTGGAGAAAGGCTGATTAAATATAGGAAATGACAGAGGGTGGGTGATAGGCGGGTAAGGATACCGAGAATGAGGGTTGGGTAGATGAGAGTGTTGTGAGAATAGTTGGGGGTTAGTGTGATAGGAGGTGTCTATTGACCCTACATTTAAACACCTGGAGATTGTAACTGTCGGGAAAGCAGACTTGTGAAAGGGAGTTCCACAGGCGGGAAGCGCGAGAAAAGAAGCTGTTTGAGTAGAATTTACGGTTACATCTTATTTGTTTAACTGTAAAAGGGTGGGACCTAGTTGCTAATCTAGTATCTCGTGTAAATTCGTGCTTAGGCGGCACCAGTGATCTAAGCTCATCGGAGCAGAAGCCATGAAGGTACTTGTAGAAGAGGCACAGGGAAGCCACATCACGCCGGTGAGAGAGCGGCTGCAGCCGGTTTGCCAAGTCAGTATCAACCACGTTACAGATCCTCCTTTGTATTTTGTCAAGAAGCCCAAGGAGAGCAGCAGGGGCACCCGACCAGATATGGCAGCAATATTCAATACACGGGCGGATGGTAGATTTGTATATGTGCAGAATAGATTCAGGTGGAAAAAATTTCCGGGCCCTGCACAGGGAGCCCACTTTCATAGCAGCAGATTTGGCAATGGATTCAATATAGTCATTCCATTTGAGGTCCGCCGAGAGTGTAAGGCCAAGGAGGCGTAGTATTTTACTCTCTGGGAGGCTAGCCTGTCCCATGCTAATGGGAGGTAGATGCGATTGTGGAAAGTCATTGAGATAACCAATCGCTTCTTTTATCTATTATAGGCATTTAAGAATGTGGAGATTTCATAGTTTATTTTGTTTATATTAGATTCCAACTGTTTTATGTACATGACTTCAAGAATTTTTACCTTTTAATACACATAATATAATTGTCATCTTTGATAATGGCTGATGTAAGCCGAAAGCTCAGATAGGATTAAAAAATATGTATCAATATTGTGATTTTCTTTCTTCTTTCAACGATAATGCTATTAAGTTATGTGTTTACCGTGTTTGGAACTTAACATACAAATGACTATAAACTATCGCCCGGTTCACACTCCACCCACGTCTATTGAACAGGTGAAGAGGCTCATCCCTTGTTCCCTATTTAGGATGTGGTTTCCGGCTTTCTCTTTTCTATTCTTTTTACTCTTACGTAGACCCCTGCGCATCAGTGGCGTTACCACCTTGCTCGGGGTGATATGATTAAAAAAAAAAACACTTAATAGGCTCCTTGAAATTTGTAGCAGGATGTTCTGCATGGAAATCGTTATGCAGACTTGTAACTTAATACTTTTCTTTCTCCACTAACATGGATCGAAAATATATACAATGTACCGGTTTATGTCAAATCCTCCTTATCAACACAGGGTACTTCCTGATTGTGTTGAATGAGAATCTATCGACTAATTCTCAAAAATTAAGTTACTTTCGGTATGAGCCGGTTTTGTACAAACTGTAGGGGTCTCGGTGATGCTTGTCATTTTGGCCTTGTGCCAAACACAACCGAAGTCCCCACAATATAAATATCAGAAAGTTGAAGGTTGAATATTAAAATGTGGAAGGATAAAATATTTCGTTCTACATTAAAGTAAAGATTTATTAACAGAATAACAAAAGTGTAAGAAGAAAAATATAAGTGAAATTTCGTTAACTGAACACGATAACATATTTGGGAGAAGAAAAATGTTCTTTGAGAAAATGCATGTAGCATTGTAGTTAAAATTGTTCCAAGAGAAATGTAAATATTTAAAATGTTCCATAGAAATTTAGAGTTCATGTTTGATAGTAGCAGAATGCAAAGTCGAATGTTCCTTTCCCTTTTTTAATAGGTTGGCGACAGGGTAAGAAAGAAGATGAAACAAATAAAGAAATTGTACTTAACGCAGTAGTTGGAGTGTCTTGTTGTTGTTGTTTTCTTTTGCAGCATGGAGTAAAAACAAACAAAAGAAAATTTGGAAGAAGAGGTAGCGTGAATATATGTCGCCGCGACATGACCTCGACTTGAATTTTTTTTCTTACATTGCGACGGGATACTATCAGATACTACTCCCATTCTGACTGTACTTATCGGTCACTGAACGTGGTTTAAGCAGTGAAATTTATCATGTGACCGGCCCCAGCGTGCATTTTCATTCTTTAGGTGTGAAACAAAAATTGACTGGCGTTATATATCAATTTTCTATTTTCTACCCAATCAGGATCCAGGCATTTACTTTTCACACTGACTTGTGAAATTTGCCTTGGTCTGGGTTTTTCCAAAATGCTTTTGTTGTTTGGATCCGATTTTGCGGGTGTGCAATTTGACTTTGTTTTGGTTAACTGTTGGATGATATAGGATTTGTATCCTATTTTTTTTTTTTTTTTTTTAGTGACAGTACTTAAATCTATAGCGTTTTTCTACAAATCTGAAACGGGGTTTCATTCATATATTATCTCCCGCATGTGTCCACGAAACATAACCACTATATTACCTAAGCCAGGGTGTTGCAGTTTTATCTTGTGTCAGTGTATTTTGAATAAACTAAGATAACATCAACGAAAAAGAAATGAGGTTACATTTATTAAACAAGAAGTCAATGGGAATTTTATTTTAAGCTTGCAGCTGTGAGGCATTGTTATTTCCCTAACTGATATGACTTTTGTGAGTGGAAACAGTTTCTGCTAAAAGCTAGAATGAAAAATGAAATTATCAAATGAAAATATTTATTAATAAAAATTTATGGTAGAAAATAGTTTGCAGAAATAGTTTCACAGAAAGAGCATTATTCTTTGAGTTTCCTAGTATGACGTTAAACTGCATCCGGCAGCAAGGCCACTGGTTGGACTGTTGTGAGGAGCATGGGACCACCTCTTAATTGCTGTTGTTCCCAGGTGTTGACCTAGTGTGGTAGCACCTGTTAAGGTCCCAGCTATAGACAAATAGTTAAGCCCCAAACTGGGGTCAAAACACTATTATGAAAGTATAAAAATAGACTTTTATAGAAATATATACATAAAAATGGACTTTTATAGAAAAATAATACCAACAATACATTTTTGAAGAAAAAAAATTCTTACAACAACACATTTTTTGAAGGAAAAAATATTGCCATAATACATTTTTGAATGAAAAATTACTACCACCAATACATTTTTAATACAAAACTAGAAGACATCTTCAGTTTTCTAAAATAAAATAAAATTAAAAAAATTTCCATCAAAATGTGACTAAATCAAACTTCTCACTATAAGTGAACTTTATAAAAATACCTTAAAACCCCACCTTTTTTTTTTTTTTACATTAAATAACCCACAGGGGTTGATATGCCGTTAAACAAAATTCAAATTCAAATAGCTATTCTTTGATTTGAGAAAAAAAAAAGACGGACTTTTTCGTTCCAGTCAGAGACCATATAACCGCAAGTAAGAGTTGTTCCTATTGCATATTTACTATTTGCAACACATACTGCAGCTATTTTGATTAACCACGTTAATTAGAACGATTACTTCGCCACTATAAATGAAAGAAATTAGGGACTGTTGATTATTTACTGTTAATATGGTTAAATAATGCACTGATTATTGTTTGCACTAAATAGAAATACTTTTTTTTTTTAATAAATTCACTTCAAGCAAGGAATAATGCCACTAAGATGCAAATGGCTACTGCGAGTGAAAACGATTTTAGGACACGGAAACCCAATTCTAAACAGGGAATAAGCGATAAGACTTTACTTCCATTCAAAATCCAGGGAAGAGTGTGATGCTAGGCAATTCTATATACTCCCATCAAGGAAAAATAAATACTAAATAAAATTACAGAGTTTAGACGGAGATGTTAGAAGTATAGAGTTGAAGTTAACCTTAGAAAGAACCAGAAACCCAATCCTAAGGAAGAAACAAGGGATATAACTCTACTTCTGTTCAAAAAACCTTGACGGAGTAAAAACTGGGTGATAGTCGAAATTAGTGATCACCCCACTTTGCATTTCGATTCTCGATCTGTCGGTGTTCAGTGAAAGCTGGGAAAGCGCGTGATGCGTGTTCACACGGTAACAGGATGGAAGAAAAGAAACGCCACATCGTGAAATAAGAACGCGAACCCTATTTTCCGCTTTACATACAGGTGTTCTATTCAGGGCTTCCCTTGTTCATCTGGTTGGTAGGTAGGTAGTACTTGGGACAACTTCGACTATGTTAGCTCTTCTCCCCTACCAGCTCGTCGACCATTCACTCCCGACTTGGTGTCTGTAATACAAAACGAAGGCTTCGAAACCGCGTCTTTGACACGTCCATCTCTTGCCAATGGTAGACCAAAACTCTTCTCGATCCAAAGCATAGCTTTTAATATAGCCCAGCACATGGATATACCCTATTTCCTTATTTCCGGTTTTGTTGCCACTTAATCTTTGAAAACCCCTTTACTTCCTATTCCTCTTCGGTTAAAGTCGATGCCGCTGAGAAGAGCGAACTTTTAAAGGACCCATCTGCTGATCTATCAAACAGAACTTTTAAAGGACCCATCTGCTGATCTATCAAACAGAACTTTTAAAGGGCCCATTTGCTGATCTATCAAACAGAACTTTTAAAGGACTCATCTGCTGATCTATCAAACAGAACTTTTAAAGGACCCATTTGCTGATCTATCAATTGATTCAGATCAAGATAAAACGAACTTCCCCCTTACTATGTGCGTCTCCAGATTATCACAGATAGATGGCTTTCGTCTATGCAATTTCACAAGGTTTGGGTCAACTCGTCGGTGTGGTTTCGGAGTGGGCTGCGAGGTCTCAATGCTGCCGTACACCTTTCTAGGACGATATTATGAAGGCACACACACACACACACACACACACACACAGTTTGTAAAAATAAATAATGTATTTCATACTATTTTTTAGTATTTCTTGCCAAGTTGATCATTCTTAATGAAAATAGAATGATTCTTTTGCTAGTATTACTTTGCAGAATTTTACAAGTCAAGGATGCAAAGATGAACTCGCCCGAATCGCTTTAAATTTCCTTCATTCTTTCATTGATGGAACTTCAATATAGCTAACTATTGAATATTTATAAATTCATTTGATGCACATGTTACTGTTCGTTTTTTATTTTATTATTTTTTTATAATAATTTAAACCCAAACAAAACAGGTCTGCCATCGTTGCGCAAGGGGATACAGTGAGAGAAAAAACAAGGTACAGGGGATATCGAAGAAAGATAAGATGTGGATATAATTTGTAGCGGATAAGAATTCAAATCAACCTTCTTCTTCACTTTTACAAAAATTCACAATGACGTGTGAAATTTTGGTTTTCCCAAATAGAAAAAGGATTGACCATCCGCTTAACAAAAAAGTCGAAACTAGATTTCGCAAGTAGGTGCTAAAATAATTTTTGACCAATGGGAGCGACTTATAAGACTTGGAAAGACTTGGCGATCCAGTGTGAAATTCAAAATGAAAATATAAATGACCTCGGCGGTGACAGTGGGAGCCGAGAGACGAAAGAACTAAAATGTAACCAACTTCAAATCGACCAAATGTCTTCGCAGCGTCAGAGACAGAGAGATGGGAGCAGCGAAAGAGAGACACACCTCTAAAATGTAACTTCAAACTTCAAGCAACCCGGACATTGTCCTTTTTCTCTTTCTCCTTATCTATTTCAACAATTACTACTAGAACATTTTGTACGAACTCTACCCTTAACTTTTTAATAATGTTTCTAATTGAACACTAATTTCTAGAACTTGTGTTATTATTTCCTTTTATTAAATTTCTATTTTAAAATGCAAAATGTATATTTTATTCTTCTTACGCTATTCCACACAATTCCACATATTCCAACATGCCGACAACCAACCTTCTGATGATAGTTCTTCATAAAATCCTGTAAGCTGTAGGGAGTTCGGTTATGTCTGACACAAGGCCGAATCAAAGAAACATTAACCAGCTCCCGACGCTACAGATTCAAATTGATAGAAAATGGCAATTGACGTCGCATTTAAACTTTTGGAGATTGTAGCTATCAGGGAAGAAAGCCAACAAAAGGGGAGTACGAGAAAAGAAACTATTTGAGTAGAAGAGACGGTTACATTTAACTATTTTGACGGTAAAAATGTGGGAACTAGATATCAACTTTGTAGAGTGCGGGAACAAAGAAAAATAGAAAAATGCTCGTCAGAGCAGTTGCCATGACAATATTAGTAGAAAAGACAAAGGAAAGTTACGTCATGTCTGCGAGAAAGTGACTGAAGTCGAAATGCCAGATCAGGATCGTTTATATTGCAGATCCTTCTTTGGATTTTGTCGAGAACCTTAAGATGAATAGTAAGAGTGTGGTGATACCGAGAAAAGCGAAGGACCTGATGTTTGCCCTCTTAGGACCAGAAAGCAAATCACCAAAACTGGTCTTTGCACACCCGGCTCCACGCATATATTCCGGCAGAAAACCAAAAATTAATAAATATCAAATTCCTTTTATTTATCGTCCAATGGGAAGCCCAGAATTAAATACGGGCGTGAATTCCCAAATGACCAGCTGGGATCCATAAAGACGAAATAAAAAGCCGGCACAAGAAAGCATCACCAGAGTTGAAAGACGAGCACGTCCCTTGACCTCGTCGAGCGATCCACTATGCCCGCCTCCCCTTTCCCTCTCACCTTCTTCTTCACTGTCCCCTGAGCTACTTACTGAGCTACTTACTGAGCTCCCCTGAGCTACTTACTACGGAGCGGAAAACATCAAAGACATTCCTAACTGACAAACGCTCCCACATACATACGCACAAACTCTCTTTTCAGCATTTATTGCTATGACCATTTTAACGTCCTTTGAACTCATCCAAATGACATAACTTTATTTGTAAAAAAAAACCTTAATTGATATCTGTGTATATATAAATGTTGTTTCTATACTCAATTTGATTTTCTTGTTTTATAACCCCTTTTATAACTTATAGTGGGCTATCTGCTAACGAGGCCAAATTCAGTTAATCTGTTTGAACACACAACTACGTTTCACTAGAACGGATAACCCGCTATAGGAGCACCTAACTAGATATGACAACAATATTCAATGCACAGACGAATGATTTATAAATGGGCAAAATGGATTCTTATTCTTATGGATGTTATGGTTATTATTACTGGGTTGGTTTGGGGGTTCGTTCACTTAAACATCCAGTACTAGTTGAATTTGCTTTCGTCGTTGAATTAAATAGGCAAAGGAAAGAGACGGAGACACTCGGAATATTTAGGATGGGTTTTATTTAGGAGGCGGTGACGATCTCTTGAGAGTAAAAATCTTCCTGAGCAAAAGGCATGTAGAGGACGAAGCGTCCATTACTAATTTATATTTACGAGTCGACTTGGCGTAACTTGCGACATGAAATAGAGCAGGAAATAAGGAAACACGAAAAGGCGAAAGTAACCAGAACAACAAGATATTAACAAAGGTTACATAGAGTTGAAAGCATGCAAATCAAATAAGGAAAGAAAAGTTCTTTCCCTTTGTCTGTAGAGAAACGTAAATGTTCGATAGAAGATTAAATTGAATCAAGTTCAGTTTGAATAAAGTTAATGTACATACTGTTAATGTCTGTTTCCAATTGGAGTTTTTTTAGCGCTGCGTGTGCATGCTGGTGAGAAATCAAAATTTGCGCCACTAATTGCTACCCGCAATTAGTGCGCGTGTATATGTGTGAGTTAGATAATAAACATGTCTGCTCTCGCCCGGGACGAAGCCCCTAACTGCCTTAACACGTGACGCTCCCGTCTTACTTCGGCATGCCGTTAGCGCGAAAACTAGGGTTATCACGTGAACGCTGAATGACCATGTGTGTGTGGGTGTGAATGTATCAAACCCTCCAGGTACGTCTTGAACCGTGTAACAACTACTGATTTCTATTTAGCGCCTGAAAGCCCTCTTTTTTTCGCGCATGCGCGTAAAGACTTTTTTCTTAGAAGCCCCTTAGGAGATTATTATTATTTTTATGTATTTTTATAATATTTTATTTTGCATTTTTATTTAATTTTATTTTGTGTTGTTATTTTATTTCATTTTTTGTTTCAATTGAATCCTACATTCTTCACTGTTACCACGAACTTTGCTTCGAAAATTGTACCGATTTTTTAAAAAATATTCAAAGTATTTTCACACACACACACACACACACACACACACACACACACACACACACACACACACACACACACAAATAAACAGACATAGGTTTTCTATATTTAAAAATATTAATACTGTCTCTTTGGATTTTTTTAAAAATTAAAAAAAGATTTTTGATCATTCGTGTTTTAAAAAAACATTCGTCTTTAGAAATGTTTTAAATCATTCGTCTTTAAAAAAAAAAATCTCTGAAGTAGCATGTTAAAGTGAAACATGTGAGATTAAAGAGATTTTTTCCTACCTGTTCTTTACTTATTCTATTCATCTTGTCTGATTTCAACCCATACGAATCGCACACACACACACACACACACACACACACACACACACATTTATATATATATAATTTATTTGTCTGAACATTATTTTTTTATGGATACTCAAATCAAACAGTCTATATATTTATTCTCCCAGCCTGATTATTTACGATATACATTATGTTACGAAAATGTGCGTCATTTGGCAGGATTCGAACCTACGACCCTAATCAACATAATTTCTATGATATATTGAAACGGTTTCAGCGGGACAAATAAAAAGCCCTTCAAAAATAAGAAATATACATTGATTTTTGGTCAGCTGGGCCGAGAATTTTTCATCACCCAATCGTATATTGTAGCAACTTTGAGAAATTAGTCAATTTTTGTTCGCTTCATAGTTACCTCCCTTACATTGTTATGAAAACAAAATTTGAAAAACACCTCTGGTAAAAGTTCGCATATATTTTCCTTCACTTGTTAATGTAGTTCTCAGTAAAATATTTGTAAAGCCATTTTAGAAATAGACTCGGATCTGTTTTCAGTAATTTATCTGGATTCAAACTATTGATGTAATCAACTTGAAAAAAATTAATCTATATTAAAACTTAAATTCTCAGGGGAAGTAACACTTGCTGGTACATCGTACGAGTTAGCTCCCGTACACATTTCATTTTGATTTTCTAAGCGCAGCTTAAATGCGGCACAAGGCCGAAAGTAAGGGACACCAAGTGAGGATCAAACTCACTATTCAATTGTAATAATTCATAGCGAGACAAGATTGCTAACCATTTCACCACCTCGGGTGTGTGTAATTTTTTTTGTTTAATTAAAAATATTAAATCTAGTTAAGAGTCACGCCTCACTTAACGACCTGCCCGGACATACGACTAACTATAAAATCTTATTTAAAAAAAAAAAAGATAATTTATGCCTTCAGTATTTTCATTCAGTCAGTTAAGTTCCATACGATATACGCTTGGGCGATTATGTCTCGAAAGAAACATCACTGACTGGGCAGAAGATTTCCCCGAGGTAGGTTACCATTACTTTCTGCAGTAGACCGGTTACCAACCAAGGCTATAGAACCCCTGTTCTGCTATTGATCTCACAGCTGAAGAAAAAAGAGACGAGGGTATTTGCAGCGAATTCGACTGGAATTCGAACTCGGTTCTCCGATTCCTCGTTTCTCACCGATATCCACTGCACCACAACTCATACACCACTTCGGTATTCTACTCTGTACTAAAACATTGATTGTAATTTTTTTCTTAATGATTCAAGACAAATTTACATTATAGAAATCAAAGAATACCGAGATATGTAAAAGTAGTTAGACAGTTATAAAAACATATATATCCCCCTTTTAGAGCTGATTTTCGAAATTGTTTATTACGTTTGCTTGTGGTGCAATGGATATCGACTCGGAACGACAAATCAGGAATCCGAGTTCGAATTCCAGCTGAATTCCTCGCATTCACTTACGCACAAATACTCTTGGCAAAGGTATTAATATATCTCTTCCTTCCAGTTATGGGTTAAATAACAGGACAGATTAGGTTCTATAGCTTTGGCTGGCAATCGGTCTACCACAGAAAGCAATGGCAACCTAGTGCGTGTTAATCTTCTGCCCAGTCAGAGACATGATCACCCAAAGCGTGTATCACGTATGGCACTTAACTGGTTGATTCTTTACATTGCCGTAATATATAAACATTTCCAATTAAATTATAAATGTTAAGAAGGCTGCAAAAGTGACATTAACGCTATCTAGTGGCTAACCTAAGTTAATTTAACGTAATCGAAATTACCCCAAGTAAGGCAGTAAAGCCACTATGGCACAAGGTGTTACTGGATGTGAAAAAAAAAAATTCGAAAACAGAAACATTAATAAAAAGCAACGACAATAGAGAAGTAACCAGTAAGATGGTAGATAACGTATGGCATTGAATTTAATTTTTTGAAGATCAAATTTGGCTGGAAAGTATGATCCGGAAGAGATTTCCACAAGCGAGAAAAGAAACTGTCAGCATAGAACTTGCGGTTACCTCT
This sequence comes from Ascarosepion bandense, assembly GCA_037127315.1. Classification (NCBI taxonomy): domain Eukaryota; kingdom Metazoa; phylum Mollusca; class Cephalopoda; order Sepiida; family Sepiidae; genus Ascarosepion; species Ascarosepion bandense. The sequence goes on from JBBBDQ010000457.1 coordinate 2,876,430, forward strand.
ATCTGATTCAACTGTAAATTGATGAGACAATGTTGTCAATTAAGTACTGCATTTAGATTCATAAAGTCTATGTATCATATCGAAGAACACATTCGAACAATTAGCATAAAAGTATTTATAGAAAAGGCACAGTCTAAACGAAGTCAAATCAAGTCTATATAACACAATTTTCGATTCAACGCAAAGAACCATCTCTGCTCTGAAATGTATCGTAATGTCAACAAATGTAAACGTACAATGTTACTGAAAATCCTGAAGTTTGACGAAATGGTTTTAACAACTTACAAATTAAAATTATTTGTTTAAACATTTTTTTGATCGATACTCGTATTTAAGTAGATATTCTGTTTTTAATCATATTTATATATTTCTTTCTACCGGCCTGCTTATTTACGATAAATTTTGTGGTATTATTCGTGGTCGAATGGTCTAAGACGCGCCAAATCAGTTGGTGGCTTCCCCCTATGTTAAAAGGCACAGAAGCAACTTTACGGTAGTATGAAAATGACTGAAGTTAAAACTCCAGGTCAGGGCCAATAATATTGCTGATTTTTTTCTTGGATTTAATCAAGAAACTGTAAATATATAGCAGGAGTATCATGCCGGAAATAGTGGTGTGAGAAAACTTCTCATTTAATGACCAGGTCGTTGGAATGGAACTGGTTCGATGAGGCAACAGTGGTTTCAGTGAGAGTGGAAACTAAATAGAAAAAAAAAAAAAAAAAAAAAGAGTGAATGAAGCTCCGTGTGATTCCTTCTCCTTTTTCTATCCCATAATTCGCTTAAACAATAAGCCTTCGCCTGAGATGGTCGTTAGCCAGCGGCTGGATCTGGGCAAAACTTTCGCCGACCCATTCGACATTATCCGATCATCTCTTTCTTTGGCATCCCGTTCTTCTTCTTCTTCTTCTTCTTCTTTTTTTTTAAAATCATATCACCCCGAGCAAGGCGGTAACGCCACTGAAGCGCAGTATCTCTTAATTACTGTTGTTCCCAGGTTTACCTTGATCTGAAGTGGTAGCACCTGTTAAGGTCCTAGCTATGGGCAAATAGTTGACCCCCAAATTGAGGTCAAAACACTGAAAGTATAAAAATAGACTTTTATAGAAAAAAATTTTTGAAGGAAAAATATTACCAACAATACATTTTTGAAGAAAAAATTATTACCTTTACACATTTTTGAAGGAAAAGATTATTCTCATCAAAACATTTTTGAATACAAATGCCTTTAAACTTCACCTTTTTGGCATTAAATAACCTACAGAGGTGTTGATATGTCATTAAACAAAACTCAGACTGCTATTATTTTAACTCAAATCTAGCCAGAGAGCACATATTTTTTTTTTTTTAAATCATATCACCCCGAGCAAGGCGGTAATGCCGATGATGTGCAGGGGGCTACGTAAGAGTGAAAAGATTGGAAAAGAGAAAGCCGGAAACCACATCCTAACCAGGGAATAAGGGATGAGCCTCTTCACCTGTTCAATAGACATGGGTGGAGTGTGAACTAGGCGATAGTTTAGTCTATCTACTCCAATTGAAAAAAAGAAAAAGAAAAGAGTGAAAAGATTGGAAGAGAGAAAGTCGGAAACCGCATCCTAAACAGGAAACAAGGGATGAGCCTCTTCACCTGTTCAATAGACGTGGGTGGAGTGTGAACCGGGCGATAGTTTAGTCTATCTACTCCAATTCTTCTTCTTTGTACCGCTCCCTCGGGTATGGTCTCGGAGTATGGTGTTTAGACTCTTTGAATGTAAGCGCAGTACGAAACCGGCGACGAGGTCTTATCAATTTACAGCTGGGTTGATGTCAATTCAATGCTAACAGTTTCTTTTCTCCCACTTGTCGATTATGAAACTCTCTTTCGCTTCCTTGCTTTCCAACCAACTTTAATCTGAAAAAATTAAATGCAATGTCAATCACTATCTACTATCCGCCTGATTACACTACTTTTGTTCTCGCTCATTAGCAATGTTTCTGTTTCTAACTCTTCCACACCCAGTAACCCCTTGTATCATAATGGCTTTACTGCCTTGCACGGGGTGAAATCGATAAAAAAAAGTACTCTAACTTTTTACTGAACCTTTTAAGGGGAAGAATGTTAACCGCTTTTCGGTAGGTCGATCGTTTTCAATAAATTCTCGAGCAATAGATTGTCGGCAACAGAATATTTCTGCAATTTAATTAGTGAGAGCTTTCTGAATCATTAGAAGAAGTTTTTGCTAACGAACATCCTGGTTTCAAGCAAGACTTGAGGTATTCCCGTTGTGAATCCAATGGTCACACTATATACAAACGACAATCAATGGCCGTCGCTAAGAGCAAGTGTCTGTTTACGCGTGCGCAGTGAGTTGCTACGTAGTAAGTAAGCTGTTTGTCAAATTAAATTAAGGCTGCATATTTATTTCTCAATATGTTGTAAGAATTATGCACAAAGTTGAACGTTTAATTTTGGATTTTAGAGCCAATACAAACTGGTAAGTTATTCTTTTCTCACATCATTTGCTTGCGTGTTTATTTACTTCAGGTACCTTCACTCATTTTAGATACCTACATTTTAAGTGAATTTTAATACATAAAAACCTTTCTTCAAGCTTTACAATTTAGCTTTAATTGAAATCAAAAAGATTAAATTTAATAATTCCAGTAAGTAAAATACTCTGGTGTATTTCAAACCGAAATTATATTGATTGGAATCTAAATTTTTCACTTTTTGGCCATTTTTGATCGATTGACACATTCTGTGAACCGAAGCGAATTCTCGGTTTGAAAAATCTTGCAAAAATAAAATATACATCGCTGACACGTTATTTTAGTAAAATTAGCAAATTTAAAGTTAGCAGATTTAAAATAAGTATTGCTCACTTACTGCCTAAAATGTAGTATAAAAGCTTTTTTTTTTTTTACTAACGATAGTCCTTTTATTAGTGTTATCTAAGGTATCGAATGATTTACTGACAGCTGGAACCTATCATAAAAGCTAAGTATAGTGGACAAGAATTGACAAAAATATATATAATTTAAGAGAACGATTCATTTTAGGTTTTTAACTATATAGTAAAATTAAAAATTTAGCATAATATTTTCAGCAATTATCTAATATTTTATAGAATTTTAGTTAGTTTAGCTTATAGCCTGAAGTTTAAAGATGCTTTCTGAAATAAATAAATAAAAATAATATAAAATTTTCTTTTGAATTAATTCTACAATTTAATAACAGAGAATGAAATTAGATAACATGACAGCGGTAACTCAATCATTTATGAAAGTTATGAAGTTATGTTATTTATTAATTTCTATTTTTAATATCTATTTTTCATATTATTCTTTATTAATAATAATTGTGATCGTGATGTTTATGATAAGTTATTTATTACATTTTTATTGTACTTTACATTTCATTATTAACTTCATAATTGTTTAATCCAATACCCGAAACTAATACATCACTCAATAAGTCCCGGGCCTGACATATAGATGGCGCCACTAATAAAAATTCCATATAGTTTTTATAAAGTAGCAACCTTCAAATAATATTTTAATTGGAGTAGATAGACTAAACTATCGCCCGGTTCACACTCCACCCACATCTATTGAACAGGTGAAGAGGCTCATCTCTTGTTTCCTGTTTAGGATGCGGTTTCCGGTTTTCTCTCTTCCAATCTTTTCACTCTCTTCTTTCTTTATTTTTTTTCAATTGGAGTCGATAGACTAAACTATCGCCCGGTTCACACTCCACCCACATCTATTGAACAGGTGAAGAGGCTCATCTCTTGTTTCCTGTTTAGGATGCGGTTTCCGGTTTTCTCTTTTTCAATCTTACGTAGCCCCCTGCGCATCAGTGGCGTTATTGCCTTGTTTGGGGTGATATGATTAAAAAAAAAAAATACGTGACAAAATTTGTGCCCAATCAGATTATTAGTTTACAAATTAGTTATTTAAGTGAAACTACTGTTGCAAATTTTCAAAACAATGGGAAAATGTGAATTTTGAGTGTTGGTAAAGTATTGCTTTCTGATAAAAAAAATAGTGTTCAAGCAAAACAATGGCTTGATAAGTGTTATTCAGACTCTGCTCCGTCGGAAACGACGGTTAAGAGGTGGCATGTTGACTTTAAACGCGTTTGTACAGACACAAATGATGCTGAACGCTCAGGTCGTCCAAAATTGTCAGTTGTCCCGAAAAATACAAACAATTTACAACCTCTTTTGACCGATCGTAAATTGAAGTTGTGTGAGATAGCAAAGCAGTTGAAAATATCAGAAAGCAGTGTATTCATCATTTTGCATGAAGATTTGTCAATGAGAAAGCTGTGTTCAAAAGTGGGTGCCGCGTTTACTTACAGTCGATCAAAAACAGCAACTTGTCAACGCTTCAGAGCGTTGTTTGCAACTGTTTCAACGCAACAAAAAGGAGTTTTTTGCGTAAATATGTGACAATGGACGAAACATGGATTAATCACTTCACTCCGGAGTCAAATCGGCAGTCAACTGAGCAGCAGCAGGTGAAAGCCGTCCAAAGCGACCAAAGACGCAAACCTCAGTAGACAAGGTTTTGACCTCCGTATTTTTAGGGATTCCCAAGGGGTCTTGTTCATAGATTGAGAAAGAAAGAACCATCAATAGCGAATAGTATATAGCATTACTGCTGCATTTGAAGGAAATCGCTTAAAAACGGTTACAAATGAAGAACAAGAAAAAGGGATCTTTCACCAAGACAACACACCGTGTCACATGTCGATCACAACGATGGCAAAAGTACATGAATTGCACTTCAAATTGCTTCCGTATCCACCCTATTCTCCAGATCCGGCTCCAGCGACTACTGGCTGTTTGCAGACCTCAAAAGAATGCTTTATTTTATCAAAAAAAAAAAAAAATGGCATAATTTTATTGCATTTTTATTTTCATTATTCGTAATAGATTTTCTGAAAAGGAGCAGATGTTAGGGAAAAAAAGTTGATTTACATTACCCAAAGAGTCCTGCATTTAACTAATAAAACAGAGTTCTGCGACGTTAGTCAATTTCTAGAAATTTCAGGAAATTAGTTGGAGGACGGGGAGTGACATATATAGATATATATGTTTTTTTTTTTATAATCGTGTCGCCCCAAGCAAGGCATTTTACTGCCACCGTTGTGCAGGGGTTACATAGGATGGATGTTATTAGGAGTGAGAGGTTGCAGGGGGTGTCAGGAAGAGAAGAGGAGAGGGAAGAGATTACTTGGGTAAAACATTTTTACAAAGATTTAAAAAAATGTTTTCAAAGTATTTTCAGTCATTTGTGAATGAGTCCTGAAAGTTTAATCAAAATCCGACCATCATTTGACTTTTGCAAGTATTTCCAAATTCTTAATAAGAACATAAATATTTTGACAATGAAACTTTGTTTTTATTAAATTTGGGGCCTTTTAACATCAGGCTATGCTGTTTTTCTTCAGCCAATGAGTGGAGGAACCTAATTTGTTTAACTATTCGTTTATAGGTTCACTTCTTTTAATCCCAGACTCTCCGGCGAGGGAACGCGAGAGAACGCGAGAGTGACCGAAAACAACCGTCAATGTGTTTCCAGTCTGATATCATTTTTATTATTTGACCTGACATTGTTTTTCTTTCTGCGTTTTCTTTTTAATTGTATTTTAACGAGTAACTGCCATTAACAAGTTTAGCCATCTTGATGGTGTTACAACCTTGTGGCGATAACAAATCCAATTAATGTAGCAACTTTAGATAATTTAAAAATTGCAAACCCCTTGTAGATTATTTGCGGGCTTTCAGAGTTATAAAAAAACAAAAAAACAAAGGTGACATTGTAATATTTGTTCTCATTTCGCATGTTAATCTAGCTTGTATCATTGAAATTTAATCTTCACGTCTCGTAATCACAGTTTATAACGTTTTTTTTTTTTTGTTTAGTTATGACAGACAGTAAAAACCGCTGAAAGAAATGAAATTAGCTGGAACGCCTATTACACAAAAGACGGAATATATCTCCAGTTTTGTTTTGTGTACAATTCCGTCCTGGGAATGACGATAAACTACATCAGGCAGCAAGACCTCTCATCGAGGGGTTTTGAGCAGTGTTGAACAACCTCAACTGCTACGTTTCCCAGCCCCACCCAGACCCTGGGCGGTAGTACTTGTTAGGCTCCCAGCTATGGACAAATAGTGAACCCTTAAACTGGGGTCAAAACATTAGGAAAGTGTAAACATTTTTATAAGAATACTGGCAATATATTTTCATAGTAAAAACATTATCAGCAAGACATACTTGTAAAAGAAATTACTAATGTTCCCAAGAAAATTAAATTTTAGCATGAAATAACCCATAAGCAGTTGATATGTCGCTAAACACTGCGCCCAGCTTCCTTTGTCTCTCCCAATGTTCTGATCCCAATTGCTGACTGCAAACCGTTAAAACTGCTCTCTAATCTATTAAATAGGCGAACCCCGCTCGAGATGTGTTACTATGCCAATGCCCGACCGGTCGCTGTTGGTTTCGATTCAGTCAGCTGGTCGTAGATTGACTCTGTCACGGTGTTTTCCCTTGTCCAACGTTGTGTTGAATAATCACAAGGTAGTCACGTGAGTTCTCCACTAGCTGTCTCTCTGTCGAACTAAACCAAACCGGGAAGTGTGCACACAATTGAGTAATAAAAGAAAGAAATGTAACATCAAGGAAATAAGTGGACCGACGACTGAAAAGTGTTGTAAAATAACGTCTTTATATACAGATTATACACAATAGTCTCTTGAATAATTTCACATCCCTGCTTCTATCAACTGGTAGCGGAACGGACGTTTCTTAGGTAAATCGAATTATTCTCCTAAGCAATAACGAGAAATCTGGCTGATCGCAGTTCGCTGCTCCAACAGAAGTCTAAGTTCATTATAAGTCTAGTCAACTTGTTGCTTGTTTTCCGGAATGTTACAGAAATTGCCGAAGTGCTGGGTTATTCTCTTTCAGTTAGCAATTTCAGACTTGTCTGCAAATTCTCTTGTCTGTCTCTTAACTCTGGTTGGTTGATTGGTGACATACTTCTCTACAGTCGGCATCCAACGGCATGGCAATCATCTCTCTGTCTCTTTACTTATTCAACTGGGATCTGTCTTTGGTCATTACGTCTCTGGACCGGGAAATCGAACTCTCTGCAACTCGAGCTGCAACTACCCCAACTGCAACTGAAAACTGCATTCAGTTGTCAATCTCAAAAACTTTGTCTGGAAATTCTCTCTGTCTTTAATTCTGGTTAGCCGGTATCAGGCCTCTTCTGTCAATCTCTGTCATTCCGACTTCAACTGCAACTGGAAACTGCATTCAGTTGTCGATCTCAAAAACTTTCTGGAAATTCTCTTCTATCTTTAATTCTGGTTAGCTGGCATCAGGCCTCTTCTGTCAATCTCTGTCATTCCGACTTCAACTGCAACTTTGTTTGTAAAATCACTTCTTGTCTGTTTTTAACTTTAACTGACCGGCAGGCTCTGCGGTTGGCGCCCAACAACATGGCGCCTATCTTCGTCGTTACATTTTTAGGATTTTCTCCGAGCCAACTCCAACTCATCTCGTCTGCGGACTCTCCTCCAATCCAACTTCACGCCAACTGATTTTGGTCCCTCGGGACCCTGTATTTATGCCCATGCCATGGTGTGGAGTCGACGGTCGCTGGGTGTCTACTCCCCCGTCTCGGCGACCAATAAAATCTTGAGGTTAGCTGCTACTCGTTGTTGCCTGTGGTTTAACCAATTGGATTAGTCTTCTTTCCATGACGTCAGTTATTAGTCGTCTCCCACTTTCGGGGCTTGTCCACAGGACCAATGGAATCTCTCTCGATCTTATGACGTCATCTTCCCATACCCTTGTTCTGGGCTGGACTTAACGGAATTTTAACCGAATTTTCTCTCTCAAAATTTTTCTTTCTCACGAAACAATTTCGGGGATTTTTTTTTCTTAAAACAATAGGTATTAACCTTTTGGAACTGGCTTCGCCCAAAACAAGTTGACAAGGATCCATTGACATTGTTACCCAAATAATAATTTCTACGCACCTGTTTTTAATATCCATTCTCTGAGTCACCTATATTTTCAAGCGACAAGAATGCCTTGTTATCTGATGTCAGGGAAAATATCTTTTCTCTATCAGCCAGTTACATTATCGTGGTTTCGACATTTTCGGTTTCGGCGTGCGATTTGTTTTGCCTGAGGCTACAGGTTCAAAACAGATCGCTTGACGAAGCCGAAAAGGGCGAAACCACGGTAGCGTGACCGGCTGATCTCTCTCTCTTTCTCTCCCTCTCTCTTTCTCCCCCTCTCTCTCTCACTATATATATATATATATATATATATGTATATCTGTGAACACAAAAAGGATCTTATACATAGTCATTTATCAAATGCACTAGTCATACATAGAAATAAATTCAATCATAAATTTGATCCAAAGAATGCCACATTTATCAAAAGAGAAAGTAACTTATTTTGAAGGAAAAATCTCGAGGGTTTCGTCATCGAATCTTATCAAAATATAAATCTGTGTCCCAGATTTCTCCAATATCTCCATTGCGGAAAGAATTACCTCTTTCCCAAGCCAACATAAATTGCTGTAAAAGTTTTAAAATAATCAAACAAAAACGGTTAAATTTATTTATATTCTGTTACTTTAAATATATACTAGATAAATTTATCTGTTGCTAACATAATTTCCTCACTTTCGTTTCTTAGAAATGAAATAATGGTACTTAGCATCTTCAGACTTTTACATAAACACTTCTCAGAATCAAGCATTCTCTACAAAATATTCAACAAAAACACGGTGAAAATCAGCTACAGTTGCACCGAGAACATGGTACAAATAATAAAAAAAGCACAACAGAAAAACTATCAACTAACAACCCGAACAAATTAAACCCACGTGTAACTTCAGAATAAAGAATGAATGTCCCTTAAACGGTAATTGTTTATAAAACAATGTAATATACCAAGCGACGGTAAAATCACCAGATAACGAGGAAAAATATACATAGGAGTATCAGAAGGACCCTGGAAATATAGAAACTACGCACACAAAATAGCCTTCAAAAATGGTAAATACGCGAACAGCGCAATACTTTCTAAGTATATTTGGAAAATTAAAAACAAAAACCAAATCACATAAGAAAATATGGAAAATATGGAAAAGAACATCAGCCTACAACAACCAATCCAAAACCTAAAGACTTTGGAGGAAAAATAGCTATTATTATCTTCCCAGACTAAAACAAACGACTAAATAAACGATCTGAACTCATCTCAAAATGAAGATATGAAAACACATTTTTACTACATTATTTAAAAATAAAAAAAAATCGAGAAGAATAAATAAATAATAATAAAGAATAAATAATTTAATCCAAGCAAATAATAAACAAATTAACAAAACACTGCAGCTATAAGAACCATTAAAATAGATGAATATAGAGTAAAAATATTAAGTAAATAAATAAAAAAAACCTTATAAATAACAAATATAAATAAATAAATGAATAAACAAAACATCGAAAACGGAAAAGAATAAATAAATATAAAAATAAAAACAAGTAAAATGTATTTATCCAAATAAACAAATAAACTACTTGCGCCAAAATTACCGTTAGAAGGATTACCCACAATGCACCACTGATCCACATATATATATAAGAGCCGAGGAAAAACCCAATACATGTGACCTGATGATTGTGTCTAACATGAAGCAGTCTCTCGCCTCTGAGTGTTGATTTCAATGTTAACTTATATATGATAAAATGTAGTCTTAAGGAATGTTGTGTGAAGAGGCTCATCCCTTGTTCTCTGTTTAGGATATGGTTTCCGGTTTTCTCTTTTCCAATCTTTTCACTCTTTTTTTTTCAATTGGAGTAGAGAGACTAAACTATCGCCCGGTTCACACTCCACCCACGTTTATTAAGCAGGTGAAGAGGCTCATCCCTTATTCCCTGTTTAGGATGTGGTTTCCGGTTTTCTCTTTTCCAATCTTTTCACTCTTACGTAGCTATCTGCACATCAGTGGCATTTCCGTCTTGCTCGGGGAGATATGATTAAAAAAAAAAATTACTTCGACTTGGAATCAAAACATTTGTTATCTCAATTCTTTTCACAATTCGGGACCAGTGTTATCTTAATTCTTTTCACAATTCATGCTCGCGAGACAATAGGATACAAAATGAAATCTCCTTTTCCTTTACCCAGAAAAAGAACAACAATTAAATTTATCTTTCTTTTATGTTTAGAATGACCGTCGCTAGCCTTCTCTTGGGTGGCCGAAATCGACTCTATGACATTAAACAAATCCATTTCTCTTTTCTTTCTTTTTATTTCCGGGTTTACAATCATAGAGAAATATCAGGTGTTATTTTTCGTCCCTGCTTTCTTTTTAAAGATATAGATTTTCCAGCTACAGTTAATAATTAGTGAATAAAACTAATCACCTCCGTTTTCTTTGCTCATATTCAGGGGATAAGGAAATTTTCTCTTAGTATGTTCTCGTATGATCTATAATAGCAATTAGGAGATTTTTCGGTTATGGTTATTAATTAATTAATAAAATTAATTATCGCCGTTCCAAAATATTGTTATATTACTTCCGTTGACTTATCTGACCCCTGTTCGTCAAAACAAAAACTCAGCTTGCTACCTGCATTTTCGCACCTACTGACATGCTAAAAAAACATTTTTTAAAAATCTTGCAACAAAAATGCGAATATTTTTCATGGCGAAATTTTATACCGGGCAAGAATATATAAGAAAAACAAAATATCATATCTCTTTGTCTTTGATTAATAAGGATTATTTCTTAATTGCGTTTGTCTAGAAAGCAAAAGAAATGACTATCATTTACTTCAAACTTTGCTTTTGTGACGTAAACATTGATGTTTTAAAACTAATCAACTTTCCATTACAGTCCAGCGCTGAGTTCCTGAAAGAGTATTTTCTAGAATTTTCGAGGAGTTTCGAGAAATTTTAAAAGTCTGTAACGGCTTCAAGATGTTCTAGTATGTTTTGGCTACTAAGGATCATATAATGTAAACTTGATGGGAGACTGTAGTTAGGGTCTGATTCGTGAAAGTAATATATTGTATAACCGTAAATCGTGAAAAAGCGCCCACTTTTAATTTTTTTGTGTTTTTTTTTGTGTAGTCTTAGAATAAATAAATGTTAGTTTTGAATCATATGCCGTTTTGTTCTTACTTTGCATGAACGAGAATGTTCTTGTTTCACAGTTTTCCCAGTGTCAATAAAAAAAAACTTGCAGAAATAAAATTCGGCTGGTCAGAAATTCAACGCTGGAAGGAAATATGCACCATATTTCATGCTTTCTAAGCGTAACCAAATGAGAAAGAGCAATTACTACGCAAGGCCAAAAACCACGCAGAACGTCATGTCTGTATTTCTAAAAAAAGAAAAGAATGATGCTTTCTAAGCGTAAGCAAATAAGAAAGAGCAATTACTACGCAAAGGGCCAAAACCGTGTTGAATGTCATGTCTGTATTTCTAAAAAAGAAAAGAATGATGCTTTCTAAGCGTAAGCAAATAGGGAAAGAGCAATTACTACGCAAGGCCAAAAACCGTGTTACAGGACCTCATTTCTGTATTTCTAAAAAAAGAAAAGAATGATGTTTTCTAAGCGTAAGCAAATAGGAAAGAGCAATTACTACATAGGAGCCAAAACCGTGTTACAGAATGTCATGTCTGTATTTCTAAAAAAGAAAAGAATGATGCTTTCTAAGCGTAAGCAAATAAGAAGAGCAATTACTACCCAAGGCCAAAAACCGTGTTACAGAACGTCATGTCTGTATTTCTAAAAAAAGAAAAGAATGATGCTTTCTAAGCGTAAGCAAATAAGAAAGAGCAATTACTACCCAAGGCCAAAAACCGTGTTACAGAACGTCATGTCTGTATTTCTAAAAAAAGAAAAGAATGATGCTTTCTAAGCGTAAGCAAATAAGGAAGAGCAATTACTACCCAAGGCCAAAAACCGTGTTACAGAACGTCATGTCTGTATTTCTAAAAAAAAAGAATGATGCTTTCTAAGCGTCAGCAAATAGGAAAGGCAATTACTACCCAAGGCCAAAAACCGTGTTACAGAACGTCATGTCTGTATTTCTAAAAAAGAAAAGAATGATGCTTTCTAAGCCTAAGCAAACAAGAAAGAGCAATTACTACCCAAGGCCAAAAACCGTGTTACAGAACGTCATGTCTGTATTTCTAAAAGAAAAGAATGATGCTTTCTAAGCGTAAGCAAATAGGAAAAGAGCAATTACGACCCAAGGCCAAAGCCGTGTTACAGAACGTCATGTCTGTATTTCTAAAAAAAGAAAAGAATGATGCTTTCTAAGCGTAAGCAAATAAGAAAATTTACTACCCAAGGCCAAAAACCGTGTTACAGAACGTCATGTCTGTATTTCTAAAAAAGAAAAGAATGATGCTTTCTAAGCGTAAGCAAATAAGAAAGAGCAATTACTACCCAAGGCCAAAAACCGTGTTACAGAACGTCATGTCTGTATTTCCTAAAAAAGAAAAGAATGATGCTTTCTAAGCGTCAGCAAATAGGAAAGAGCAATTACTACCCAAGGCCAAAAACCGTGTTACAGAACCTCATGTCTGTATTTCTAAAAAAGAAAAGAATGATGCTTTCTAAAGCGTAAGCAAATGAAAAACGAATTACTGCAAAGGCCAAAAACCGTGTTACAGAACGTCATGTCTGTATTTCTAAAAAAGAAAAGAATGATGCTTTCTAAGCGTAAGCAAACAGAAGAGCAATTACTACCCAAGGCCAAAAACCGTGTTACAGAACGTCATGTCTGTATTTCTAAAAAAATGATGCTTTCTAAGCGTAAGCAAAATAAAGAAGAGCAATTACTACCCAAGGCCAAAAACCGTGTTACAGAACGTCATGTCTGTATTTCTAAAAAAGAAAAAGAATGATGCTTTCTAAGCGTCAGCAAATAGGAAAGAGCAATTACTACCAAAGGCCAAAAACCGTGTTACAGAACGTCATGTCTGTATTTCTAAAAAAGAAAAGAATGATGCTTTCTAAGCGTAAGCAAATAAGAAAGAGCAATTACTACCAGAGCCAAAAACCGTGTTACAGAACGTCATGTCTGTATTTCTAAAAAAAGAAAAGAATGATGCTTTCTAAGCGTAAGCTTCAAACAGAAGAGCAATTACTACCCAAGGCCAAAACCTACCGTGTTACAGAACGTCATGTCTGTATTTCTAAAAAGAAAAGAATGATGCTTTCTAAGCGTCAGCAAATAGGAAAGAGCAATTACTACCCAAGGCCAAAAACCGTGTTACAGAACGTCATGTCTGTATTTCTAAAAAAGAAAAGAATGGTGCTTTCTAAGCGTAAGCAAAATAGGAGAAGAGCAATTACTACCCAAGGCCAAAAACCGTGTTACAGAACGTCATGTCTGTATTTCTAAAAAAGAAAAGAATGATGCTTTCTAAGCGTAAGCAAATAAGAAAGAGCAATTACTACCCAAGGCAAAAACCGTGTTACAGAACGTCATGTCTGTATTTCTAAAAGAAAAGAATGATGCTTTCTAGCGTAAGCAAATGAAAGAGCAATTACTACCCAAGGCAAAAACCGTGTTACAGAACGTCATGTCTGTATTTCTAAAAAAGAAAAGAATGATGCTTTCTAAGCGTCAGCAAATAGGAAAAGAGCAATTACTACCCAAGGCCAAAAACCGTGTTACAGAACGTCATGTCTGTATTTCTAAAAAAGAAAAGAATGATGCTTTCTAAGCGTAAGCAAATAAGAAAGAGCAATTACTACCCAAGGCCAAAAACCGTGTTACAGAACGTCATGTCTGTATTTCTAAAAAAAGAAAAGAATGATGCTTTCTAAGCGTCAGCAAATAGAAGAGGCAATTACTACCCAAGGCCAAAAACCGTGTTACAGAACGTCATGTCTGTATTCTAAAAGAAAAGAATGATGCTTTCTAAGCGTAAGCAAATAAGAAAGAGCAATTACTACCCAAGGCCAAAAACCGTGTTACAGAACGTCATGTCTGTATTTCTAAAAAGAAAAGAATGATGCTTTCTAAGCGTAAGCAAATAGGAAGAGCAATTACTACGCAAGGCCAAAAACCGTGTTACAGAACGTCATGTCTGTATTTCTAAAAAAGAAAGAATGATGCTTTCTAAGCGTAAGCAAATAAGAAAGAGCAATTACTACCCAAGGCCAAAAACCGTGTTACAGAACGTCATGTCTGTATTTCTAAAGAAAAGAATGATGCTTTCTAAGCGTAAGCAAATAGGAAAAAGAGCAATTACTACCCAAAGGCCAAAAACCGTGTTACAGAACGTCATGTCTGTATTTCTAAAAAGAAAGAATGATGCTTTCTAAGCGTAAGCAAATAAGAAAGAGCAATTACTACCCAAGGCCAAAAACCGTGTTACAGAACGTCATGTCTGTATTTCTAAAAAAAGAAAAGAATGATGCTTTCTAAGCAAGCGTAAGCAAATAAGAAGAGGCAATTACTACCCAAGGCCAAAAACCGTGTTACAGAACGTCATGTCTGTATTTCTAAAGAAAAGAATGATGCTTTCTAAGCGTAAGCAAATAAGGAAAGAGCAATTACTACCCAAGGCCAAAAACCGTGTTACAGAACGTCATGTCTGTATTTCTAAAAAAGAAAAGAATGATGCTTTCTAAGCGTCAGCAAATAGGAAAGAGCAATTACTACCCAAGGCCAAAAACCGTGTTACAGGGCAATGTCTGTATTTCTAAAAAAGAAAAGAATGATGCTTTCTAAGCGTAAGCAAATAAGAAAGAGCAATTACTACCCAAGGCCAAAAACCGTGTTACAGAACGTCATGTCTGTATTTCCTAAAAGAAAAGAATGATGCTTTCTAAGCGTCAGCAAATAGGAAAAGGCAATTACTACCCAAGGCCAAAAACCGTGTTACAGAACGTCATGTCTGTATTTCTAAAAAAGAAAAGAATGATGCTTTCTAAGCGTAAGCAAATAAGAAAGAGCAATTACTACCCAAGGCCAAAAACCGTGTTCAGAACGTCATGTCTGTATTTCTAAAAAAAGAAAAGAATGATGCTTTCTAAGCGTAAGCAAACAAGGAAGAGCAATTACTACGCAAAGACCCAAAAACCGTGTTACAGAACGTCATGTCTGTATTTCTAAAAAAAAAGAATGATGCTTTCTAAGCGTAAGCAAATAAGAAAGAGCAATTACTACCCAAGGCCAAAAACCGTGTTACAGAACGTCATGTCTGTATTTCTAAAAAAGAAAAGAATGATGCTTTCTAAGCGTAAGCAAATAGGAAAGAGCAATTACTACCCAAGGCCAAAAACCGTTACAGAACGTCATGTCTGTATTTCTAAAAAAGAAAAGAATGATGCTTTCTAAGCGTAAGCAAATAAGAAAGAGCAATTACTACCCAAGGCCAAAAACCGTGTTACAGAACGTCATGTCTGTATTTCTAAAAAAAGAAAAGAATGATGCTTTTACAAGCGTAAGCAAATAGGAAAGAGCAATTACTACATAGGAGCCAAAAACCGTGTTACAGAATGTCATGTCTGTATTTCTAAAAAAGAAAAGAATGATGCTTTCTAAGCGTAAGCAAATAAGAAAGAGCAATTACTGCAAGGCCAAAAACCGTGTTACAGAACGTCATGTCTGTATTTCTAAAAAAAGAAAAGAATGATGCTTTCTAAGCGTAAGCCAAATAGGAAAGAGCAATTACTACCCAAGGCCAAAAACCGTGTTACAGAACGTCATGTCTGTATTTCTAAAAAAGAAAAGAATGATGCTTTCTAAGCGTAAGCAAATAAGAAAAAGCAATTACTACCCAAGGCCAAAAACCGTGTTACAGAATGTCATGTCTGTATTTCTAAAAAAAAGAAAAGAATGATGCTTTCTAAGCGTCAGCAAATAGGAAAGAGCAATTACTACGCAAGGCCAAAAACCGTGTTACAGGACCTCATTTCTGTATTTCTAAAAAAAGAAAAGAATGATGCTTTCTAAGCGTAAGCAAATAAGGAAGAGCAATTACTTCGCAAGGCCAAAAACCGTGTTACAGAATGTCATGTCTGTATTTCTAAAAAAGAAAAGAATGCAGCCTTTTATTTTAAAAATTTTTCACTCTGAACAAAGGAAGGGGGTTAATGAACATGAAAGAAAATGAGAAAATACTATTGAAGCGAATAATTGAATAGGATTCAAAGAGGTCATGTTGACCTTAGTTTTGAAATATATATATCTTTCTATAATATCCCATTATAAGACCATTGCATACACTCCTGATCAAAAATTTAAGACCACTTAAAAATCTTTAAAAAGAATTTTTTTTTTTATGGATAGATTTTAAACTCCTCCCACTTAAGGTTACCAATACTACAATCTAAAAGGTTATGGAAACAAAAAGCTATATTCCAAACATTTTATTTAGAAATTTACATTTTTATAAAATGAGGCGATTTACACATTAAGTGGGAGGAGTTTAAAATCTATCTGTAAAAAAAATTTCTTTTTAAAGATTTTTAAGTGGTCTTAAATTTTTGATCGGGAGTGTATATATATATATATATATATATATATATATATATATATATATATATATAGTGTATCGAGGCAGCAGATAATTTTCTAAACATATACTGTGAATATAAGAGACAATGAATGTCTATTATGTTTAAACATGAGCTCATGTGAGCCAAAAGCTTAGAACCAACTTAATAAAAGATTATGTTGGAGAATTTTTGCCGTTAATTTCAAATGAAATTAAAGTCAAAATACGATGTTTAGAATGGCTCATGATTAAACATAATAGACATTCATTGTCTCTTATATATAACAGTGTATGTTTAAAAAATATATTTGTATATCCCTCTCGTCACACTCATTCACTATATACCCACTCATACACACACACACTATATATATATGTGTATGTGTGTGTGTGTGTGTGTGTGTGTGTGTGTGTGTGTGTATGGGTTATGTCTTGAAGGCTGTCACAATAGGTTGAATGAAATAAAGGAAGGTAAGGAAGTGTTTGTATAACCTATTTATTGCATCTATATTTCGAGATTAAGATCTCATCTTCAGAATGGCAGAGAAACCATTGACTGTCCGAACTTCGTGGCGGTCCCTCTATGAATAGCTGGCTTTTCCACTGCTACTGTGTGCGCGCGCGTGTGTATGTGTGTGTATTCTAGTTGGGGCTTTTATGGTCTGATGATATCAGACCGCTCGTCTGTGTGGTTCACCTTAATGCGATCTGGGAGTTCATATGACTTTTTGAGCTGGTCAAAGAGTATCAGTTTCATGACTGTTGTTTTATCTATCTGATTTATCTGGTGGTGTTTGCTCGTTGTGCGTGTCTATGTACGTGTGGTATTGTAATTAAATCTACCCTATTATATATATATATATATATATATATATATATATATGTGTGTGTGTGTGTGTGTGTGTGTGTGTGTGTGTGTTTGTGTGTTCTTTCCTGGTTTGCGATTTGTATATTACTACGCCGGGAGGGAGAAGTGTGTGTGCGTGGTTATTGTTACTATCTTGCCTGTGTGTATGGGCTTTGTTGTTGTAGTGAGTGTGTGTCATGTGCGTGTCAGCGTTGTCTATTCTGTTATGTAATCTAGGTTAAGCTCAGGTTGATTGTTGATTGGCGGGTGTAATTTATTTGTTTTAATATTATATTGAATCGATATTCGTATTTGAGTAGATATTCTGTTTTTAATTAGACAGTATATTTATATATTTATTACTACCGTCCTGACTATTTAGGATAGATGTTGTTATCGTGAATAATGAGACCGGTAGAAATAAATATATAAATATACTGTTTGATTAATAACAGAATATCTACTCATATATGAGTATCGATTAAAAATAATGTTCAAACAAATAAATTAAATAAGTCGGTTGTTAAAACCATTTCATTAATTTTCGGAACTTTCCGTTATATATATATATATATATATATATATATATATATATATATATATAATGGACTCTCCCGTCGATTCCGACATGTGAACGTCTAACTTAGTTTGAATATCACACAAAGAATTGTTTAAAGTGGTGAAGGCTTGTGTAGCACCATCCACACTTTTTGGAACTGCTGATAACAAACAATCAGTGCAGAAGTCTGCCACAGATCGCATGAACAACAGACTTCAGTTATTTAACCCATAACTGGAGGGAAGGGACGGTTTAATACCTTTCCCAAGGGTACCAGTGCGTAAGTGAATGAAAAGTGTTCGATTAAAATTGGAACTCGGCTGACCGATTTCCCCATCCGAGCCGACATCCACTGCACCAAAACGCACATCCGTCAATAACGCTTACAGCACCTGGTATTCCCAAGCGGTCACTCATCTAAGTACTGACCAGGCTCAACGTTACTTAACTTCGGTGATCGAGCGAGAACCGGTGTATTCAACGTGATATATATATATAGTCATTCACAGACAGGTCTGTTTCCATATATATATATATTAGAAACTAAGAACTACAATTATACCTACTTAGACCCAAACCCGAAGCAAAAACTAAAATAAAAGGGCTGAAAAAAACACACACATGCAGGCAGATAAACAGACACACACACAAACATCTTGCCTTTTATATATATATATATATATATATATATATATATATATTCGATTTTCTATAACCCGATTTTTTCGATTATCGATTATCGATATTTATCGGAGTACCTCGACACAAAACCTAGCTAAGAACACTCGCAGAAGCTTATAGTACAACTGTGTAAATTTTCAAGAAAATCAGTTCAGCCGTTTCGGAGTCTATAGGTACACACACACAAAGACAAAGTTCCATTCATAAATAAGTTTAGATAGATAATCCTAAAAAATATTTTGCAGTCACTTTTGGCGGCAGGAATACATTCTTTCATTATATTAGCTCACGATATAAAATAATTGCTTAGAGAAAAATAATATATATATAATGAGCATAGATTGACAGTTACATTATTTAAATTCTAAAATTTAAAAAGTATCTGGTTATCGCATTGTTGGAGCAGTTAGATTTTATACTGAATTCTAAAAGAATAAATTTATTATATAATATACAAATATATTTGGCACTCAATATAAAGACGTAAGTTATATCTGGTTGAAAAAGTAGGTATCTGATAATATTTAAATAACTCTAGCTTATTAAATAAGAGAAAAGAAGTGATGTGTGAGGGGCGTGGAACCACCTATTAATTGCTTGATATTTAAAGAAAATGTTACCAGCAATATATATATATATATATATATATATATATATATATATATATATATATATATATAATAATAATATTTATTAATAAATTATAACATTGAAATGTTACAATATCACTACAAAAGTAGCTATTTTGTTTCGACACTTTTTGTGTCTTATCAAGTGATGTGGTTATTTCAAAATGAATGGCTTTAAAAGGTTAAGAACAAGCAAGACCTCTTTCATCAGGGAGGCATTATTGTATGTACAATGTGGACCAATCAGAGTAAAGCAAATTTTACTTTGGAGAATATGTGGGAAGACTTAAAATTAATATATATATATATATATATATATATATATATATATATATATATATTATAAATTATAAAATTTATGTATTTATTATAAATTATAGTTTAGAACATGTACAAGTGAAAAATAGAGTTTACTATCTGATGAGACATTGTTCTTTCAATGTCTATAAATAATGTACACTTTGTAGTAGATAGTAATTTGTACATCTTCTAAACTATAATTTATAATAAATATTCATAATTCTATTTCTATATTGAGCACTGTTTTAAATTAATATTTTGAACGTTGTTAATATTTTCTACGTTCCTTATTCAATTTGATATATATATATATATATATATATATATATATATATGTACAAAAAATTGTCTCTTGTTAGAGCAGAACATGCCGACTTCGAAGTTTCGTGAGGACACCTTTGTGATGTTCTCACTCGCCAGAGCTGCTTGGCCGTTAGGTCCCGGCTTAGAATATGTTGTAATTTTGCGGGAATGGTTTTGTTTGTGATTGGTTGATTATTCTTTCTTTTTATTTTTTATGATTAGTCGATTTTCTTTTTCTTTTTGCTTATTTTTATTATGCAGTTGAATGATTTATTTTTATTGTTTGTTTTTTTTAGTGTATGAGTCAATGAGTGTTTGTTTAATTGGGTTGGGCTCCTTTGTTTGATTAGCCTTTTTTTTTATTAGTTTGACACTTTTCTTAACGAGTTGATATATTTTGCAACGTCACGGTTTATTTTTTGGGTTATGGTTGGGTGTTTTTTTTATATTTGTGTGTGTGGGCTTTACGTGTTTATATATATATATATATATCGAGCAATGCTCTCGACAAAACAACCTCTTTACAAAAATACGCCAAAAGAAAGCTGATCTACAAACTGATTTTTTAAAAATAAATATATATTCTATTCATACGAGTCGATTGTAAAAAATCTTGTCGGCATTAAATAGCCCATTGAGGTGTTGATATGCTGCAAACCAAACCAAACCAAACCAAACCAAAGTTCTTCATGAGGGTAAGATAAGGGTATCCGTTCATGCAGCTGCATATGGGTAAGAGGTGGGGGAATGCTAAATTTTTAAACGTTTACGTTTTTGTTTTTTGATTTTTTTAAATTTTAGATGCGTTTGGGCCAATAGTTTACTCAATGTTTTATTGTGATTTTAATATAAAAAACATTTCTATGTTTTAACACTGAAAAACGTTTGTTGTGATGGTTGGTCATAAGCGAGAGGGGAGATGGGATGTGTTTATTATATTA
Organism: Ascarosepion bandense; assembly: GCA_037127315.1. NCBI lineage: Eukaryota > Metazoa > Mollusca > Cephalopoda > Sepiida > Sepiidae > Ascarosepion > Ascarosepion bandense. The sequence goes on from JBBBDQ010000457.1 coordinate 2,897,253, forward strand.
GTACACTGGCAAAACACCTGCTACTAATGGGGAGGTTTTGTAAGAACCTGGACGCAAACTTAATGTAGATGATCTAGTGATTAAAAATGTTGTATACGATATTGTCTCTATAATGAACTGAGCAGCCGCACTCTCTCCATAAGTGTGACAAGAGGGATATATATATAGTGTGTGTGTGTGTGTGTGTGTGTGTGTGTGTGTGTGCGTGCGTGTGTGTGTATGAGTGTGTATATAGTGTATGAGTGTGACAGGGGATATATATATATATATATAGTGTGCATGAATGTGTATGTAGTGTATGAGTGTGACAGGAGGGATATATATATATATATATATATATATATATATAGTGTGCGTATGAGTGTGTAAATAATGAATGAGTGTGACAGGGGGATATATATATTTTTTTCTTCTAAACATATACTGTTAAATATAAGAGACAATGAATGTCTATTATGTTTAATCATGAGCCGTTCTAAACATCGTATTTTGGCTTTAATTTTATTTGAAAATAAAGACAAAAATTCTCCAACATAATTTTTTTTTATTAAGTTGGTTCTAAGCTTTCGGCTCACATGAGCTCATGATTAAACATAATAGACATTCATTATCTCTTATATTTAATAGTGTATGTTTAGAAAATTATCTGCTGCCTCGATACACTATATATATATATATATATATATATATATATTTGTATATATTTACTTGGCGCACAAGTAAATACACAATGGTCTTATAATAGGATATTATAGAAAGAGGTGTCGGACAAGAACACGTTTTATCATTGAATTTATTTAACAAGGACAGCAGAAATGATACCAAGTGAACGAGATGATATATCAGGATTGAAAATTGCTTTATATAATCGGAACATAATATACCCAAGAAACAGTTTTGAAAGAAAGGATAAAAAAAAAATAAAATAATATTCATGGTTTTCAGGAAAGGTTAAACCCAGGGCGTTTACTACGTATTGGGAACGTCAAAATCAAGAAAGCTGTGAAGTTTTATTACCTGGATAGTGTAGTAACAGAAGACGGAAAGAGTTTTCATGGCAACTGCCTCCATGTGAATTTAAGCGTGCTACTAGATTGGCAACTAGGTCCCACCCTTCTATCATTGAAATCGTTACATGTAACTCCAACAGTTTCTTTCCTCGCACTTACCGCCTGTGGAATTTCCGCTCGTTTATTTGCTTTCCTGACATCTACAATCTTCTAAAATTTAAATGCAACGTCAGTTGCCAGCTTCTATCTTCTTGAATCTCGTTCATCTTTTATCGTTTCTTCAATAGTCAGTATTTTCTACTTATTGTAACCTTTTGTGAACTAGTGGCGGTCTAGCCTTGCTTGGGTTGAAATGATAAAAAATGACGCAGAGATACAAAGTTGTCTCGGGATAGCGAAAGATGTCTTTCAGAAATTAAATAAAGAAATATGAAAATTTTAGAAACAATACTGAACTACTACTTATATTTTTATTTTTATTTTTTTTTTAATCGTATCACCTCAAGCAAGGTGGTAACGCCACTGATGTGCCCTCCTGCACATCACTACGTAATAGTGAAAAGATTGGAAAAGAGAAAGCCGGAAACCACATCCTAAACAGGGAACAAGGGGTGAGCCTCTTAACCTGTTCAATAGACATGGGTGGAGTGTGAACCGGGCGATATTTATATCTTATCTTCTATATAGCAGTGGATACTGGATAATTTCTTCATAGATACTGAAGAGTATCGAAGCAACAGAAATGTAGTGAATACTGAGAATATCATTGACAGAACATGTAAATAAAGAGGAAGTTTTAAGAACGGGAACTTATTTTGGCTGACTCGTTCATTTACGGTTTATCAACTCTTTACAGGTTATTTAAAGACAGGAAATATTTTTAGATTGTAAGAATTGTTTTTAATGATTTAGTTTTACTAATTAATTCATAGGTGGGGGAGAAGAAGTAAATTTACAACTTTCCCAAGAGTAATTGAGGATAACTGAATATTATGAAACCAACGGGAATTGGAACTCCGATTAAAAATCCCGGGTCATTATCTGTTACACCACCCGCACATCCAGACATACCGCATCTGACATTCCCAAGCAGTCATCCATCTAGGTACTGACCAGGATCGTCGTTGCTTAACTTCAGTGATCATACAGAAACTGGTGTTTCAACATGATGTAGCCGTAAGCCCGAAAAGGAATTGTATGAAGATTAACAAAGAGAAAGAGACTAATTATATTTCTGGGTCACATAATAAAGAAAGAAAGCTTGGATAATTTGGCACTCACAAGACATAATGAAGGCAAGAAAAGCAGTAGCCTATTTGCGATCAATTTAGACACTTTTCTGTGAACAGATCTCTTCTACGCCCCCCAGTCATGGGCTAAATAGCAGGCTAGATTGGATGCTCTGCACTTAGTCTTGAGTATGATAATATACTACAGGCCGCTGATTGAGAGATTAGAGGTTTATGAGGAACGTAGACCCCCCCTCCTAATTGCTGTTCCCAGGTTCATACATGGCCCGGAGTGGTAGCATCTATTCGGGTCCCAGATATGGACAAATATTAAACCTTCAAACAAATACAAAACCCTATGAATTATACTAAAGTACCAGCAATACCTATTTATCGTAAAATGACCAACAATATATCTAAACCTATTTATGAATGAAACTTTGTGTGTGTGTGTGTGTGTGTGTGTGTGTGTGTGTGTGTGTGTGTGTGTGTGTCCGTTACCTATAGACTCCGAAATGGCTGAACCGATTTTCTTGAAAATTTACACAGTTGTACTATATGCGCCTGCGAGTGTTGTTAGCTAGGTTTTGTGTCGAGGTACCCCCGATAAATATCGAAACTCGATAACCGAAAAATCGCGTAATAAAAGGAGTGGTCCGATTTTAATCAAATTAATATTCATTCATAGACAAAGACATAAGAAACGATATTCCGAACTTTCAAGGCTGCATTTCTTATAATAGTGCAGAAAATCGATAATATATATATATATATATATATATATATATATATATATATATATATATAAGGCAAGATGTTTGTGTGTGTGTCTGTTTATCTGTCTGTATGTCCTTTATACAAATCCACAACAATTTATATCCGATTCTCACCAAACTTCACACAAATATTCTTTAGGCTGAGTCTGATCTCCAGGACCATGGATTAGTTTTAAAGCTTTCATTACACCCGAGCAACGCCGGGCTATACTGCTAGTTTTATATATAGTTAAAGGCATGTAATTGCATTCAAAATTGTTAAATTTTTAGTTACTAAATGACCCATAGAGGTAGTGATATACTGCCAAACAACACCTACATGAAAGAACTCTTTCATGACATTCATCCACATAATATCATACAATTTCTTAAATTAAACTGTATTCTAAAATACAACTTCAGCAAAATAACATAAAACACACATAGCCTCTAGTAATTATATCCCTACAAACATGTATATCCACAAAAGCTGAGTATCATCTACCATGTATTCAACTGTGAAAGCAGAATAACATTTTTATTACTGTAAATCTCGGAAGACAATTAAATTTCGGGGTTAAATGACACATAAGAAGATGATGTGCTGTTGAATAAATAAATCAATCAATCACCTCTCTACACTTATTTGACAACCAATCTAGGAGAATGAGAAATCTTAGTTAAAACCAGTGGTGAGGACGAGAGGAAATCACTTCATTTTTCTCAAGAATAGTCATCGCAATTTAGAGATATTTCGTGACGAGTAACAATTAGGTTCGTTCTAGGCCCTTCGGCGCAGGGTACTGATTAACAAGACAGCCCCGATTATCCAGTTCGATCTTCATTGATGACCTATAAAAAAAAATTGGGTTACCCAACAAGATTTGACATGTAAACTAACTTAAAATAACCTCGACCACTCTCCAGTAGAGATATACCAATAAAATATTTTTATTGCTTTCTGTAGGGCTTCGAACAGTTTAAGCCTATTTTTATAACCCTTCACCCACGAACAAAAATAGATATGTCCAAAATTTGGCTCATAAAACAACAATATTAAAGCCTCGTGTGCGGTTAGAATTGCTTCATTTGTTGTCGGCTCTATCGGCGTGGTATAATGGTTAGCAAGCTTGTCTAGTTAGAACCTATTAAAACCGAGTAGTTAGTTCGATCCTCACTCGATACCCCCATAGTTTCGCATTTTTTCCACATCTAAGCGACGCTTAGAAAATCAACTGTCTCACCGTTGATTAAATGACGTACGTTATTTGGGAAGTTAACGTATTGAATTTTAAGATGATAAATATTACTTCGTTTTGATAAAAGGACTACTCTTCATCGATTTCGTAGGTGATTACCATGAGACCGAATTAAAGCAAGGTAGGTATTAAAATTAAACCTAATTTTTCGAAATTTCAGTCTTCTGTGTGCTACAATAGCGTGAGGTCTACCCCAATATATCGTCTACCCAGGTGCAGAGCGGAGGTCTACCGTTTCCCTCTTTTAACGTGGCTATTATGCAGATCCAGCGACAGGAGCCCACGCTCAGGAAATTGAGTGATTGTGGTTAGATGTTAAAACGATGATTCTGAAGAAAATGCGAGGTGTTCGTAGTCATCTGTTCCAGTCCCATCTTGATTATTTTCGCTGGAAGATGAGAAACATTTCTAATGAGCAATTCGTGCCATTCCTAGAAGATATACGAAATTTTTATCGCTAAAATAAATATATTTACTGTGTTGTTTTATTTTTATCTTTTTATTTTTCTCTCTGCCTTTTATATAGTTTATAAATATAAATAAGGTTTAAATAAATCTGTATACACATAAACTATTATACTATAGTTCGATACTGTGGTAGACCTCACGCTATATTGAGGAAGATCTCACTTTTTTAGTAATAGCACCTTTTTTTTTTTTTTTTTTTTCAGATTAAAATGTTTATGGTGATATTCGATAAACTAGAATATTTATAAGAAAATATTGCTCCTGAAAATATTTTTCTACAGAAAATATTTTTCTACAGAAAAATATTTATGTTCTATAGAAAATATTTACATTTAGTTTGATATCCATTAAGTAATTTATGGAAATTTTTATTTTTGAAAAATTGATTGCTGAGGTACAATTCAACGTGTGTATTAAATATAATACTATTGCTGTTTTTTTCTTAACTATTTGCATACATATGGCTACAAAAGTGTAGCTAAATTTTATATTCCGATTATGTGAGGAAGATCTCACTTTTTAAGTAGTACCACAGTTTTTTTTCAGATTAAAATGTTTATGGTGATATTTGATAAACTAGAATATTTATATTAAAAATATTTTGTATGGAAATTTTTTTATCGTAACAATTTGCATACATATGGCTACAAAACTGTAGCGAAATTTATATTCCGATTATGTCAGTCAGTTAAGTGCCATACGTGATACACGCTTGGGCGATCATGTCTCTTTCGGGACATGACAATCTTTGAACTTTTTTATAATACAGAAATGTTGGTAATCTATGACAGAATGTGAGATTTCTTTACAATCTTATTGTAAACAAAAATGACCTCTCACTTAATAGCTACTTTTTTTTCTTTTTTTTTTCTTTCTTAGTCAAATATTTCCTTATAGGGTGACCAAGTCTGGTTCACAGTAAGAAATGATTCTGCACACGGAAAGCCCGCGTTGCTAAATTTCTTCATGGACTTTCGGTCAGCTTTTTCAAAAGTAGCACAAAAAGTTGCAAGAAGACTAAATTCAAAAAGATCGTTGGTATTTTTCTTGTAGATATTTTTTATATATAGCTCATGTATAATGTGACCTCCCCAGCCTCTTAGCAATACTAGTAGGCCTACCGTTAAAATATTACAGCATTACTCCTTATCCCTGTCATATTTTACACCAATTTTTAAAATTTTTATTTTTACAACGCTCTTCCAAAATAGCGTGTAAAACCACTTACGGCTGAATGATAGTATTTAAATACTGTTCTCTGTTTTTTCATTTTATTTATTTTTTATTTTATTTTTAAACTGGCCAGAGAAAAATGCTCCGGACACATTCTCGTATATTCGATATCTTCTCATTCGTAACATAAAATAAAAGCATCTAAACTTGCAAGAGCAAAAATTCAAAATCTAGTAACCCCTGGGCGTATGAAAGACCCTTAATCTGGTGATTAAGCCGACGTACATATTTGTGTAGCGAATTGTTGTAGATAGACTTTTAAAGATAAAATACTATTATACATGCAAATGCAGCTAATATTTGGAGTAGATAGACTAAATTATCGTCCAGTTCACCCTCCACCCACGTCTATTGATCAGGTGAAGAAGCTCATCCCTTGTTCCCTGTTTAGGATGTGGTTTCCGGCTTTCTCTTTTCCAATCTTTTCATTCTTACGTAGCCCCCTGCACATCAGTGGCGTTACCGCCTTGCTCGGGGTGATATGATTAAAAAAATTGCTTGTTTACTAATCAAATATTTATTTAAAAGGAAAGTTAGGCTAGAATTAGTAAAGTAAGCGTACATTTGAAAGGACAACGCTTCTAAATACAGAAAAGACTTCTCTTTCGTAATCACTCCACAAAGTGGAGGTACTTCATTTGGGAAAGGACTTTGAAGAGATATGAGGGACCTTTCGCAACCAGCCGCAAGAAATTGCAAGTTCCCTGGAAAAACTTTACCAATTACATGAGTTTTAAAACCATATAAAATGAGTATTAGAGCATATTCTCAGGTCAGCATTAGCTGCCTCAACTCCTTGGCCTATGATTCCATCACTAAAATTGTCTTAACAAACACTTACCCCTCTCTCCCACTCAAAAAATCGATTTTGACACTCATTAAGTTGCTTTAGGGGCTCTGGGATTAGGCACCCTAAAGCTTAAGATTTATTAGTTTCACAGATCTGTCGCAGCCCAAGGCTTCCATTTGTCATAATTGACCTTGACCTCGCACGCAAAAAATCAGCAGCTAGGACACGTTACCAACATTTGAACCCTTATGAGCGTGACTTTTCTGAAAAATCGGCTTTTCCTGGCCCAGCGGCAGGATCAAAGTGTATTTGTTCTCAGATGCTCACGTTCTGCTCTCCGGCCGTCTGCAGCACTCTCATCTTAATGGTGGGTGTGAAGGTTTGACAATTTATTAATAGCTTTGTACCCAGTTACCGCATAAGCGGGGGTTGGGTAATCTTTGATCAGTGGCTTGAGAGTATGCGCTCAGGTTTACCGCGTTAAAAACTGGCCTTTTTTTGACAAGTAGGATTAAAGTGTAGTTCTGTTCTCAGATACTCACTTCCTGGCCAGTTTGAAAGCAATGACCAGCTAAGACTAGCTTTTGACCAGCTTTGACAAGCAATAACCAGCTAAGACTAGCTTTTGACCAGCTTTGACAAGCAATAACCAGCAAAGACTAGCTTTTGACCAGCTTTGACAAGCAATGACCAGCTAAGACTAGCTTTTGACCAGCTTTGACAAGCAATGACAAGCTACGACTAGCTTTTGACCAGCTTTGACAAGCAATAAACAGCAAAGAATAGCTTTTGACCAGCTTTGACAAGCAATGACCAGCTAAGACAAGCAATGACCAGCTTTGACAAGCAATGACAAGCTAAGACTAGCATTTGACCAGCTTTGACAAGCAATGAGAAGCTAAGACTAGCTTTTGACCAGCTTTGACAAGCAATAACCAGCAAAGACTAGCTTTTGACCAGCTTTGACAAGCAATAACCAGCAAAGACTAGCTTTTGACCAGCTTTGACAAGCAATGACAAGCTACGACTAGCTTTTGACCAGCTTTGACAAGCAATAACCAGCAAAGACTAGCTTTTGGCCAGCTTTGACAAGCAATAACCAGCAAAGACTAGCTTTTGACCAGCTTTGACAAGCAATAACCAGCAAAGACTAGCTTTTGACCAGCTTTGACAAGCAATAACCAGCAAAGACTAGCTTTTGACCAGCTTTGACAAGCAATAACCAGCAAAGACTAGCTTTTGACCAGCTTTGACAAGCAATGACAAGCTACGACTAGCTTTTGACCAGCTTTGACAAGCAATAACCAGCAAAGACTAGCTTTTGGCCAGCTTTGAGAAGCAATGAGAAGCTAAGACTAGCTTTTGAGAAGCAATGACAAGCTAAGACTAGCTTTTGAGAAGCAATGAGAAGCTAAGACTAGCTTTTGAGAAGCAATGAGAAGCTAAGACTAGCTTTTGAGAAGCGATGACAAGCTAAGACTAGCTTTTGAGAAGCAATGAGAAGCTAAGACTAGCTTTTGAGAAGCAATGAGAAGCTAAGACTAGCTTTTGAGAAGCAATGAGAAGCTAAGACTAGCTTTTGAGAAGCAATGAGAAGCTAAGACTAGCTTTTGAGAAGCAATGAGAAGCTAAGACTAGCTTTTGAGAAGCAATGAGAAGCTAAGACTAGCTTTTGAGAAGCAATGAGAAGCTAAGACTAGCTTTTGAGAAGCAATGAGAAGCTAAGACTAGCTTTTGAGAAGCAATGAGAAGCTAAGACTAGCTTTTGAGAAGCAATGAGAAGCTAAGACTAGCTTTTGAGAAGCAATGAGAAGCTAAGACTAGCTTTTGAGAAGCAATGAGAAGCTAAGACTAGCTTTTGAGAAGCAATGAGAAGCTAAGACTAGCTTTTGAGAAGCAATGACAAGCTAAGACTAGCTTTTGAGAAGCAATGAGAAGCTAAGACTAGCTTTTGAGAAGCAATGAGAAGCTAAGACTAGCTTTTGAGAAGCAATGAGAAGCTAAGACTAGCTTTTGAGAAGCAATGAGAAGCTAAGACTAGCTTTTGAGAAGCAATGAGAAGCTAAGACTAGCTTTTGAGAAGCAATGAGAAGCTAAGACTAGCTTTTGAGAAGCAATGAGAAGCTAAGACTAGCTTTTGAGAAGCAATGAGAAGCTAAGACTAGCTTTTGAGAAGCAATGAGAAGCTAAGACTAGCTTTTGAGAAGCAATGAGAAGCTAAGACTAGCTTTTGACAAGCTAAGACTAGCTTTTGACAAGCTAAGACTAGCTTTTGACCATCTCTGATAAGCTAAGACTAGCTTTTGACCATCTCTGATAAGCTAAGACTAGCTTTTGACCATCTCTGACAAGCTAAGACTAGCTTTTGACCATCTCTGACAAGCTAAGACTAGCTTTTGACATTCTCTGACAAGCTAAGACTAGCTTTTGACCATCTCTGACAAGCTAAGACTAGCTTTTGACCATTTCTGACAAGCTAAGACTAGCATTTGACCAGCTTTGACCAGCAATGACCAGCTAAGACCAGCTTTGTACCTAGTCACCGCGTAAGCATTGGCTTGTTAATCTTTGACCAGTGGCTCCAGTGGGGGAGTAGGGTTGATTCCTGGAGTTATTACGTTTTAGTTGGTCCCGCTTTAGGTTTGACTCTGCTTCGGAGGTGGAACGATTAAGTCTGCTTGAGATCCCGTTAACCGCAGTCGATCTGGCAAAGACGACGACGACTGTTCAAGTTCAATTGCCGTTGCTTTCGCAATTGCTAGCTTGCAGCGATCCCGTTTAACCGCGGTCGAATCCTGCAAAGAAAGCAAAACACGAGCCAGCCCACGGCTGCAGCGCACACGTGCTAGCTCGCCTATTTGTCTGGGAGTGTTAGACCACAGCCGAACCCATCCTCCTTCAATTGCAGCCGATACTCGACCTCAACGTTTCAGCCTCTGCCGTTCCTGCGAGACGCTGACGACTTTCCCGTCCTTTGCCGTTTTTTACTGACCAGCGACGACTTTCCAGTCCGGGCCGTACATGCGACTTTTCTGCCGGCCGACATCGACGTTCCAGCCTGTACCCATTTCTTACCAGGTACCCCGCAACAGATCCGCCATTGACTTTTATGTACCGTGTCTTTTCAGAACGTAATCGATCATGGCTCTCCATGTCTTTCCATCTTTTGTATCTCTTAAAATATTTTGACTTGTTATTTCTACCAGACTAGGCTCTCCCATCCATTTGGTTAAATTCATTATGTCATGCGCCGTTTCCCCAGTCTCACTTTCCCTTTTATCCTCCCTGTGAGTAGGTCTATATGAAATTTGCGAATCTTCAGAAGTTAAGCTCTTACGGCATCTTGCGAAAGTGCAGGTAAATTTGGTAACGCCAGTGTTCTTCCATTCCTTAGAATCTCATAATAGTGACAAGGGTATTATTAATTATTATTAACCCTCTAGGGCCATTCGTATCATATTTGATACAGTATTTCCCTATAAGGAAACATTTGGTATTTCCCTATAAGGAAACATTTGGTATTCATTGACTGAGCAGTCAGTACTGATTTCATTTGAAATTTATAAAATATTTCTCTTAAAAAATTTTTCAGGAAAATATTTCTTTCAAGGCTTGTTTTCATACTGTATCAAATATGATACGAATGGCCCTAGAGGGTTAATTATATTATTTATTATTAATTTTATTATTATTAATTATTTAGTTTATTATTTATTATTATTACTAATTAAGTTTATTATTTATTATTATTACTAATTAAGTTTATTATTTATTATTAGTACTAATTAAGTTTATTGTTTATTATTTATTGTTAGTGTTAATTATTAAGTTTATTATTTATTATTAGTACTAATTATTAAGTTTATTGTTTATTATTTATTATTAGTACTAATTATTAAGTTTGTTTATTAGTACTAATTAAGTTTATTGTTTATTAGTATTAATTATTAAGTTTATTGTTTATTAGTACTAATTATTAAGTTTATTTATTATTAGCACTAATTATTAAGTTTATTTATTATTAGCACTAATTATTAAGTTTATTGTTTATTTATTATTAGTACTAATTAAGTTTGTTTATTATTTATTATTAATTATTATTAAGGTTATTGTTTATTATTTATTATTAATTATTATTAAGTTTATTATTAATCTTTACGATATACGTAATTGACAAGAATATCAGTATTAAATTTGGAAACGCCATTTTTTTTTCCCATTCTTTAGAATCTCATGGAATTCATTATTTGAAAAACGTTCTACAAGTGCAGGTTCGCAAAATCCATTTTAGAAGAGCTTAATGTTAATTAAGCGTATGGTGGCAGAACAAAGAAACGACAGGTTTAAGAAATAATAGAATTTTTTTTTTAATCATTTCACCCCAAGCAAGGCATTCCATTGCCACTATTGCGCAGGGGGTTACATAGGGGAAAGTGATTGGAAAGAGTGGTTAGATATAAGAAATGTAAGTTGGGTGATAGACGGGTAAGGATAGCGAGGATGGGGGTTAGGTAGATGGGAAGGGTGTTTGAGAGAATGGAGTTAGTGTGTTAGGTGTCTCTTGACCTTACATTTAAACGCCTGGAGATTGTAGCTGTCGGGGAAGCAAGTGTATGGAAGGGAATTCCACAGGCGGGAAGCGCGAGGAAAGAAGCTGTTGGAGTAGAAATTGCGGTTACAGCTTCTCTGTTTCACAGTAAAAAGGTGGGACCTAGATACGAGTGATAAATCGGTGTGAACGTCTCTTGTTGAAAGAAAGTCATAAAAGATGTTCGTAGTGAATTGTGTTGTTTGTATTTAGCGTCTCAATGGTGATTGGAGATCGCTATCAACGAGCGTTATGAATTGTGTGCTTTGATCGTTTTTTTTATATCCTTTTCTTAGGATCAGGTCGGCTTCAATTTTTCTTTGTTTCTTTAAACGGGAGTGGTTGCTACTGATAAAAAATTCTGGATTGTATTTTTCTTTGCGTATGTAAGTGAAACGGAAGCTATGCGCGGAGCCTATGCACAATTCACTAAGTCTTTAGTTCAGCTTTGGGTTTCGGAGTGTTCACATCCAGCCAGTGGTCGACATTTGTGTAACCTGAGTCAGAAGATTAGGTTTTAGGAAGATTATAACATAAATTAAATTTCACTAGGGTGATGTCTCAGAGTTGAATGTTTTAATCTCTTTGCTGGTGGCTCGCAACTTCTGGAACAAGTATTTTGGTGTTAACTTTTTAGTGCAACATTCCATATTCCAGTTTACTGTTGATTTATTCTCTGGATCATGCAGAATATACAGTTGTTTGTTATGGAATTATTTCAAACCAACAGCATATATTTCAATTATAAATTTTATACGGCTGTACAGTTTATCATAGATATGGTGGGTAGGCCTCTTTGGTTCATAAATATTAACCTGATAATTAAATTTAGCTCTCTTGATTTAGAGACCCAATTTTCCTGGCAAGAAATCTAGGGTTCACTTTCTCCAGAGAAATTCCTCCTGTATATTTTAATAAATCTTTGGTCACTACTTTAATCTTCTACTGCCCCCTCCAGTAATTTAGAAGTTATCTACATATATATTGATGGTGTTGAATTTTATCTGAAGCAAATCCTGGTAACCATTCTGGAAAAGTTTTCAGAGGACCAGTTGGGCTACTTGTTCCATCAATGTACTTAAAAACAGCTTCAGATGAAATTTCAAATGAAGTGAGCAGCCAATGTGAAATTTTAAATTGATTTTTCTTTTTCTTCAGAGCTGTAACAAGTCATGCCTCGCAACCAATGTTTGTGGTGGCGTTATCTACAAGAACTACTTTAATAGAATTTACACTGTTGAATTATTTTAAAACTGCAACATCTTCTGCCAGAACACCAGTTCAATGTTTGGAATATTTGTGGGTGAGATATCGACTTTCCGTTTCCATCTCCGGGGAAAATCGTGGCTCCTCTCTGTTGAAAAGTGTCTTTATCAACTTTGAAATTAACACCAATGCAAATGACATTTCCAGTGTTCTTGACATGCTTCTGATGGCTGGGTATTTTTACCCTAGCCTTCCCCTGTCTACTTCTGACTATCAACATTCTTTAAGGCTGAAGAAAGCCGGTACCTGTTTGATATAACAAAGACGGGGTTGGAGGGACATTATCCTTAACCTCAATGGCATATCTAGAGACTCTAAGTTCTTTTAGTTTCCCTGGCTCAAAAGTGTAATTGGTTGTTTCTTGACAGGAATGCATTGGTGAAAAGATATTCGATGTAGCTGTATCATGTGTAGAATCCTGTTGTTGCTAGGTTTCAGTCTTCCTGTTTAATCTTTTTGCTTCAGTTGTACGTTTCTGAAGGATTTTGACAGTCTTCGTTAATATTTCCAAGTAGAAACTGCCTTTTGGTCCTGCTTTTTTTTCTTATCTCTTTGAAACCTGAAATTTCAATGTTTGTTTAAAAACAGATTTAGCATGCATGATAAATATGAAGAAAGCAAATACAATATTACTCACCAGAGAAAGGAAGATGATCATAATTATATATATATATATATATATATATATGATAACGATAATAATTATAAGAATATTAATAGTAACAAAAATAATTCTGCTAATACTACTAATTGTTAAACTATATGTAAGATCGTCTTGAAAAACCCATGAGAACGAACTCGGAGGGAAAAGGAGGGGAAGTAAAAAAAAAAGAAACAAACGAAGTACATGAACAAAACTAAAAGTCAAATACTCGTAGGAAAGGAAAAAAAAACCCAAGACGAAAACCCTCAATTTACCCTGACGAGTCGAAGGGTGAAACCTAGGCAGGTTTGTTGGCTATCACTTAGATTATATATATATATATATATATATATATATATATATATATATATATATAATTACTATTATTATTTTTTTTTTCAATTAATTCAAATTTTGAAAATCGGAACAAAAACTATTGAAATTAATCAAAGAAAAACGAGCATAGAATGAATACTGTGTGTGTGTGTGTGTAGGGGGGGGCAAGTGAAAACATTACCTTACTTTAATGAAATGTCAAAGGTACATTTGAAATAAAACAAAAAAATAGAATTCTATTACTTAAATAAGAAAAATATAGTTACTTCCATGGAGATCGTGTTTTCGTTTAAACAAAGGCCAGTCACTTCGAAAACACAAAATAATGTAAATTATAATGTGTACTTTTTCAAATAATTTGTTTTCTAAAAAAAACAAAAAGCAAAAAAAAAAAACAATCGAAAGAACTATTTAATTTTATGTTTATATCGGTGAGAACTTAGATAATACCCATCGAAATAAAGTTCCGGTACAAATTCATAAGCTATATATATATATATATATATATATATATATATATATATATATCCGATTTTAGTTCTACACACTCACGCAGAAAGAAAGAAAAATACTGGATTTTAAAATTAAATACACACAAGTTAGGGTTAAATAGGGACTTAGGTGTTTTGAATCTTTATAAATATTTCAATAGCTAAACATTTTTTAGATACACTTAAAATTTTTTTTCTTATAACAAAATTTATAAGTATTATTAAAGATCGGTTTACGCTTACAAATATTTAAAAAATCTGTCGCTTTCTTAAACAATCTCACCACGAACGCTCTCGCGAAATACGTTTCTAATTTAAATTTTAAAATCATTTGTTTCTGATGAAAGGCCGAAGACGGTCTGAAATATCAAATATAATAATAGAAATAAATAAATACTGTCAGAAAAATACATTTTTAAACTTATAACTTTTTAGTAGTTTTTTCCATATACCTTATATTCTTTGAGAAAAGGAATTTTCATCGCTGGCCGCAATCTCAGTACACATAGTAATCTGTTTAATCTTTTTATATTCTGATTTATATTTCTTTGACTCATTGAGAACAATTAAATGTTGCAATTGGGAATAATCTGACACTTAAACGCTTGCTTTCTATAAGGGTTCAGATGTTTCAGTGATCACCAGATTTCTAACGCTTCAATTTTGAACCTAAACTTAATCTTTAAACTAGTGTAGGGAGCGTCGGCTATGCTTGCGAAATTGCCTTGAGCCCACCACGTTTGAAAGAATCGGAAGGTTGAACAAAAGATAGAAATGATCTCTGGCGTTTGATCGTCCTAAATCCATCCGGTAAAGCAAACTATTGGAGAATTTTGCTTCCTGTAAAAATTAATCTTTCAGCTTTCAATTAAAGCTAAAATGAAAGCTTCAGGAAAGCTTTACATGCATACAAATAATTTTAAAAGTTGGGTATCGCGAAATGAGCAGAGGTACCTAGTTATGGTAATAGAAGTTGAAAATTAAGAGTATCAAGCGTTGTAGAAATGTTCGTCGTAGTAATTTGCTGGAAAGAGTTTGTGTACGTATGTATATATGAGCGTTTGTTCGGTCGGAGTGTCTTTGAAGTATCCGCTGAGTCTTAAAATGTTCGTTTGTTATCAAGTATAAGATGAGGCATATGGAAATGTTGGGAATGAAGTAAAAGGAATCAGCACACGAGAAAGGAAGAAAACGAGTATGCGACGCGACCTTACGTCCGGGTCAACTTGAAGTTTATCCCGTTACATTTTTGTGTGTCGTCTCTCTGACTGTTCCCATCTGACTGGCTAACACTGACTGAAGCCTTCTATAGCCTTTTGTTTTTTGTGTTGTTTTTTGCACTGGATCGCTAACTCTTCCAATTCCTGCAAATCGTTTCTATTGGTCAGAAAATCGATTTAACATCTACTCGTTAAATGAAGTTTCGACTTTTTCTTTAAGAACGTTGTCAATCCTTTTTCTATTCGGCAAAACCTGTAAATTTTTTGTAAAAGTGAAGAAGTTGCTTTTAATTCTTAATTTCCTATCCATCACAAAAACACATGACAGTTGTCAGGAGATCTTAATGGCGATTCTTTAGCCATCGGAAGATTATCCCAGATGTAAACACCAAGGCCGTACATCTTTGTGCCTCGTCCCTTCAGGACGTAGGGCTGTCATAGCCTTCTACATTTCCCCCTAACTCGTAGCTCTTAACACCCTTCCCAAACCCTGCTCTGCCATCCGTTTGCTCAAGCCCAGCAAGTACATCATGCATTGCTTTCTCTTAGCCTTTTCCTCTCTGTCTTGTGAATATCAGTTTCTCCAAGTCCTCTTTCCTTATTACATATCTCAGAAACTTCAGCTGTCTTTTCCTGGTGTTAAATACGTTTCCTTTTTGACTCCATCCTCTGTAAAACTTCATCGTCGCTAACATGTCGATGTATGGTATCCTCAGCATACTTCTGTAGAATTACATTTCGGTTGCTTCAAGTCATTCTTTCATTTTTAATGATACTGTCCAGCATTCGTTGCCATATAAGACAGATATCACATAATAATCCGGTACTCTTTTTGTTTCCAACAAAATGTTCCTGTCTCTTAATACTCTACTCAGCTTTTGGAATGCATACTTAGACATTCCAATACGCCTTCAGATCTCAGGGTCGCACTTTCCGTCCTCTGTTAGAACGCTTTCCAGGTATTTAAATTTATGTGCCTTTTTCATTTTAGTACCCCTTGACTGTAGTTGGCATTTTGGGCTCCTCTTTCTGCTTCATGCAATCGATTTTCTTCTAGTTTATATGTAGTCCTTTCTTTCCGCTTTCTTAGCTACCTTCTGTAGGAGGTTTTGTAGTTTCCTTTCCGTGTCTGCTGTGAGCACTGCATAATCGGTATATCTTACATTGTTCAGATTGTGGTCAGTAATGACGAATTCTGGTAGAAATCTGAGCTCTCTCAGAATTGTTTTCAGCTTGAATAGATCTCGTCAGAAGACACATACTTGTTTTACATCCTTTTCTATCTTTGTATATTTGAACTCATTTCCTGTCCGTGGACAGGCGGCTTGCTGCTAGTACAGTTTGATTATTCTAATGTACTTCGCGAATATGTCAAGGTTGCCGGGCATCTTTATCAAGTCCTTGTGGCGTACTTTATCGAATGTCTTTGCGTAGTCTATGAAACACAGGTTTACGTCTTCTATGTGCCTTTCTGCTCTTTCTGAATGCCTTTCCGCACATTTTACATGCCTTTCCGCGCTTTTTACATGCCTTTCCGCACTTTTTACATGCCTTTCCGCACTTTTTACATGCCTTTCCGTACTTTTTACATGCCTTTCCGCACTTTTTACATGCCTTTCCGCACTTTTTACATGCCTTTCCGCACTTTTTACATGCCTTTCCGCACTTTTTACATGCCTTTCCGCACTTTTTACATGCCTTTCCGCGCTTTTTACATGCCTTTCCGCACTTTTTACATGCCTTTCCGCGCTTTTTACATGCCTTTCCGCACTTTTTACATGCCTTTCCGCACTTTTTACATGCCTTTCCGCACTTTTTACATGCCTTTCCGCGCTTTTTACATGCCTTTCCGCACTTTTTACATGCCTTTCCGCACTTTTTACATGCCTTTCCGCGCTTTTTACATGCCTTTCCGCACTTTTTACATGCCTTTCCGCACTTTTTACATGCCTTTCCGCACTTTTTACATGCCTTTCCGCACTTTTTACATGCCTTTCCGCACTTTTTACATGCCTTTCCGCGCTTTTTACATGCCTTTCCGCACTTTTTACATGCCTTTCCGCACTTTTTACATGCCTTTCCGCACTTTTTACATGCCTTTCCGCGCTTTTTACATGCCTTTCCGCACTTTTTACATGCCTTTCCGCACTTTTTACATGCCTTTCCGCACTTTTTACATGCCTTTCCGCACTTTTTACATGCCTTTCCGCACTTTTTACATGCCTTTCCGCACTTTTTACATGCCTTTCCGCACTTTTTACATGCCTTTCCGCACTTTTTACATGCCTTTCCGCACTTTTTACATGCCTTTCCGCACTTTTTACATGCCTTTCCGCACTTTTTACATGCCTTTCCGCGCTTTTTACATGCCTTTCCGCACTTTTTACATGCCTTTCCGCACTTTTTACATGCCTTTCCGCACTTTTTACATGCCTTTCCGCACTTTTTACATGCCTTTCCGCACTTTTTACATGCCTTTCCGCACTTTTTACATGCCTTTCCGCACTTTTTACATGCCTTTCCGCACTTTTTACATGCCTTTCCGCGCTTTTTACATGCCTTTCCGCACTTTTTACATGCCTTTCCGCACTTTTTACATGCCTTTCCGCGCTTTTTACATGCCTTTCCGCACTTTTTACATGCCTTTCCGCACTTTTTACATGCCTTTCCGCACTTTTTACATGCCTTTCCGCGCTTTTTACATGCCTTTCCGCACTTTTTACATGCCTTTCCGCAAACATTCTGACTGTAAATATCGCGTAAATATCCTTGTTTCAGTGAAATGAAGGAAACCGCGCTGTTCTTGAAGAATCTCTGGCCTGATTCTACTGCGCACTCAATTAATCGGAATTCGGACAATGAATTTTATGAAACTCACTAAAATAATTGTTCGGTAGAGTTCACATTTCTTTTGCATCTGGCTTCTTAGGAAGTGCTATCAAAATGGATCTGCTTATGTTTTCCGGTATAACGCCACTATTGTAGAATTTATTATTTCGATAATTTTGTCTACATCGAAATCGTCTGAAGCTGCCAGCATCTCTATTACAATATCGTCTACTGCTTTGTTTCTTTTCAATTTGGCCAGTGCAGCTTCCACTTCGGTTTTTTAATATTTCCAGCCCGTCGGTATTATTGCATATTGTCGGTTACTCTCTCTTGTCATCGAAGAGATCTCTGATATATTCGCTGAAGTATTTTCTCTTTCTCTAATATGTGCGTTCCAATCTTGGATGTTTAAATTTACTAGGGCCACAAGATTAGCAACTAGGTCCCACCCTTTTATTGTGAAACTAATAAAATGTACACCCAAATTCTACTCCATCAGCTTTTCTCGCACTTCTCGCCGGTGGAATTTCCTTCCGTGTACTTGCTTCACCGACACCTACAATCTCCAAGAATTTAAATGTAAAGTCAACAGTCATCTCCTATCTCACTAACCTGCATTCTCTCTCTCATGCTCCTTTCTCTGTCCACTCCACTTTCATCAGTATTCTCATCCTTCTCTTATCTACTTCCTGACACTCTTTCTCATAACTTTCTTTCTATGTAATCCCCTGCACAACAGTGGCAATAAAAGGCCTTGTTTGGGGCGATATGATTATAAAAAAAAATCCTGTCGATGAGAATGTCTTTTATCCTGATAGTTCTCTTCTGAATGCTGAAATCTTTTTGACAAATATAGTTTGAACTAAATAATTCATTGGCAGCAATAGAAAAATAAATTGGTTTCATAATGGGCAAAGAATTCTGGCGACCGTTTCAAGAGAAGATATTACGCTGCAAAAGTATTAGATTAAGGTTGCGGTGGATGGAGCAGGTTATTTAAATATTTTTCGTTTGTCATGAGATTTGTTCTGAGGAGAAAAAGAAACTGCTCAAAATGGCAATAGAAACAAGCTAGAACGTGACTGAAACGAAGTTATTTAATTCAATTTTGAGATTTCGAGAAATTCTTACTCTTGACTTTCAGCGCTAAACGTTTATCCTTCCTATTATGTTAAAGACCGTTTATATATATATATATATATATATATATATATATATATTAATCCTGTCACGCTCATAGAGAGACAATACCGAGACACCGTCGGCTCAGTTCATTCTCTTTACTACCAGTTATGAATGCTTTTGCTGCGTGTTTGCTCTTTAATAGTGCCTTAGTTATTTTTATTTTTATTTTTTTGCAATAATTTTAAGATAGTAGGATGGTTGGGTTAATTAGTGTTGGTAGTTCGCAAAAAAAAAGAAAGAAAAGAAAGTATAACTGAATTCAGAACCAAGGGCATTAATCCAATTCTCTTTGCACTTCGTTTCCTTTCCAAATATCTAGCCAGGCAGAAGGAGCAAATTGATAGGAGCAAATTTGCTTGCGGTCAGTTATTTGAAATACAAGATTTTTTTTTTACAGGCACTGATCTGTTCTTGTTAAAAAGCAAAAAAAACAAAACAAAAAAAACGTTACTGATAAACATATAATGACATAAACAATACTTACTTATTCTTGAGAAACTCGTCTTATTCTGTGTGTGTAATAAAGATGAAACACTGCCAAAATGAACGAACGTAAGAATTAGGGTAAAGGGAGAGATTTTTTTGGCTAAGCCCTGAACTTTTGCGTCTTTCCATCTTTATTACACACACACACACGATAGAGTAACTGAATGAGGAATTGAAGACCCGGGATCGAATTCCATTCATGTTCGTTACATTAACATTCGTGCAAATTCATTTAAGGAATGAGTGGATCAATAGCGGTACAAACTGGGTCCTATAGCCTTGGGTTGCAACCGGTCTAGTATAATGTAAACTCTGAATTCAGAACCTACAATTATGGGTATAATAGCATCACCAACCTACTATGGCGCAAGTATAGTGAGTATGGTTACACCCCCTGAATACTTGGTTAATTGACTTTCATTCTTTTCTTAAAAAGTTCAGGAAGTTGTGGAGAGCCACATACGTCTTGAAGGGATACAGCACATAGAAAAACTGAATGAAAAAACAAAAAAGTTTTATGTAACGCGTTTCGTCAGTAGTTCTTCAGAATAAGGGTTTATCATCATAATCAATCTTCTATAATTCCAGATGACAAATGAAACAAACGCTTGTTCCAATATGAGAAAGACCCCGAAGATAGTTAAGTGTGACTGCGTAACCCATTTAACTTTATCTTTCTATCGCTTTTACTCCTCCTCCAATATTGCTTTATTTCATTTTGGCATTAATGTATTCACTGTCAGTCAGTTACGAAATCTGGTTTCAAACGTCAACTTAATTTTTTTTTTCAACCCGAAGAAGGTGATAGGATATAAGTTACATGGAGTCAAAGAGAATAAGACTTTAGTGTGAAGTGATAATTAAAGAAGTGGTTGGCGTAAATATAATACCCAACATGGGCTATGGACATTTTTCTGAGTTGATTTTAAAGCTTTTAAATGTCTAACCAATACCATTATATAGTCATTGTATTAAGCATTGAAACAACCATCGAAAAAAAATTTAATAATCACAAAACATCATTCAAATCAAATACATTATATAGTCATATTATATACACTATATAATATAAGCACTATATAATCATTATATATAATCATAAACACTATATAATCATTATATATAATCATAAACACTATATAATCATTATATATAATCATAAACACTATATAATATAAACACTATATAATCATTATATATAATCATAAACACTATATAATATAAACACTATATAATCATTATATATAATCATAAACACTATATAATATAAACACTATATAATCATTATATATAATCATAAACACTATATAATATAAACACTATATAATCTTTATATATAATCATAAGCACTATATAATATAAACACTATATAATCATAAACACTATATAATATAAACACTATATAATCATTATATATAATCATAAACACTATATAATATAAAAATATATAATCATTATATATAATCATAAACACTATATAATATAAACACTATATAATCATTATATATAATCATAAACACTATATGATATAAACACTATAAGGTTGTCTCATTATATATAATCATAAACACTATATGATATAAACACTATATAATCATTATATATAATCATAAACACTATATAATATAAACACTATATAATCATTATATATAATCATAAACACTATATGATATAAACACTATATAATTATAATCATAAACACTATATGATATAAACACTATATAATCATTATTATAATCATAAACACTATATGATATAAACACTATATAATCATTATATATAATCATAAACACTATATGATATAAACACTATATAATCATTATAATATAATCATAAACACTATATGATATAAACATCTATATAATCATTATATATAATCATAAACACTATATGATATATAAACACTATATAATCATTATATATAATCATAAACACTATATGATATAAACACTATATAATCATTATATATAATCATAAACACTATATGATATAAACACTATATAATCATTATATATAATCATAAACACTATATGATATAAACACTATATAATCATTATATATAATCATAAACACTATATGATATAAACACTATATAATCATTATATATAATCATAAACACTATATGATATAAACACTATATAATCATATTATATATAATCATAAACACTATATGATATAAACACTATATAATCATTATATATAATCATAAACACTATATGATATATAAACACTATATAATCATTATATATATAATCATAAACACTATATGATATTAAATATATATAATCATTATATATAATCATAAACACTATATGATATAAACACCTTATATAATCAGCTATATATAATCATAAAATTATATGATATAAACACTATATAATCATTATATATAATCATAAACACATGATATAAACACTATATAATCATTATATATAATCATAAACACTATATGATATAAACACTATACCCTATTATATATAATCATAAACACTATATGATAGCAAACACTATATATAATCATTATATATAATCATAAACACTATATGATATAAACACTATATAACTATTATATATAATCATAAACACCTATATGATATAAAAACTATATAATCATTATATAATCATAAACACTATATGATATAAACACTATATAATCATTATATATAATCATAAACACTATATGATATAAACACTATATAACTGCTATTTATATAATCATAAACACTATATGATATAAACATTATATAATCATTATATATAATCATAAACACTATATAATATAAACATTATATAATCATTATATATAATCATAAACACTATATAATATAAACACTATATAATCATTATATATAATCATAAACACTATATAATATAAACACTATATAATCATTATATATAATTTATAAACACTATATAATATAAACATTATATAATCATTATATAATCATAAACACTATATAATATAAACACTATATAATCATAATATATCGTCATTATATACACCATTATATAGTAATTGTATTAAGCATTGACTTAGCTACAGAAACAACCATCGAAGAAAAATTTAATAATCACAAAACGTCCTTCAAATCAAATACAAAACAATGCAATTTTAACACTTAAATGGGAAATCATAAAAAGAAAACCACACAATAATAGCAAAAAATTCCAACCTATGCAATAATTACTTTCTTTAACAACCAAAATAAACTATTAAACAATAAACATAGAGATAATGAGGAAATGTAGATATTCGAATAAATATTTACTTTGCTGCCTAAATACCAACAAATCTATCACATAAATATACATGCATAAATACATGTTTCAACAATCACCAAACGAAAAAGGCACACACCAAGCCCACAAGTAATACAAAAATAACCAACACGCATCCACACAAACGCTTAACCATGGCCTAAAACGACTTTAAGCAGGCATATATACTGACACAATAAAATCAATACAATAAAAAGGTCAACTCAGTAGAAAGCAATAACTGCCTGAAAATCCTACCTCATAAAAAACATTCATCAAGCAAAACGAATTACTTTCATACAGATATCAAATTTAAATAAATAAAATGGAAAAAGCAGTAAAACAATCATGAAGAGTGAAGACATCACAACAATGCTTTCACAAAACTTTGAAGTCGGTATGGTTTAAAATAATACTGCTCAGCTAAGTGACAGTTTTACATATTAATTCTCTCTCTCTCTCTCTTTGTTAAAAAAGAAAATCCTTGATCATAGCTAAAAGAATAGCCGAAAGCTCTTTATATATATATATATATATATATATATATATATATATATATATATAAATTTTTTATGCAATGGTTTACAAAAGCATTATCACTGCACAGAAACTTTCATGTTTCAGAACAATACTCTTCTTCAGGTGATAGTGTGCAAATGATTTATTTTGAAAATAAGATGAATTCATGGTTATTTAGCAAATGAAGGGGAAATGCTTGTAGGTGTGTCAATATTGTTCAATAAAAAATAAGAACTAGGTAACTATGAAGCTAAAGATTTGGGTCGCAAAAAGAAGCAGAATTGTCTAGTGTCAAGACATGCCACTTTTAAATTTTGTCTGAGTAGAATACATAGTGTGTACACTACATTATTTAAATGGGTCGACAATATTTTTAACAGCAGGTTGGATTTTTTAATTTATTTATTTATTTATTTTTTTTTTACTACCTCAAGAGTGAAAGGGCTGGTATGTTTAGGTTATAATTAGAATTATAAATAATTATGGTATACTAAGGCATGTTGCTGTTAAGAAAACCAATTAAGTATTGTGTAGGTCATTTATTTTAGCAAAATAATTTTAAATTTATATTGGAGCATAAATTATAAATGAAACTTTGTAATTAATTAAATTTTAAAGAAAATATTAAAAAATAATTTTGTTCTTATCCTTTAAATTACAAAAATACGCAGGAAGGGAAGTTTGGTTTCGGTACGTGTTTTTGAAGGAGGTTAAATGCAAATACCAACGCTGTTTAAGTTTTCTTAGATCCAATGTAAAATCTTTTTTAATAGTTTGGTTTTCATTGGATGTTATATTACGTTGGTACACAATAAAATTTGTTTGACACCTATTTTTCAGTGGGCAATTGTTAGGATTTCGGCAATTACATAAATTTGTATTATCATTATTTAGATAGTTATTGTTACTTTGGTTTACGTGCTGATTTAAGATTTTATGATTTTTAATAATTTGTGTCCAGATTATTTGTACAACTATAACTTAACCCTCTAGGGCCATTCGTATCATATTTGATACAATATGAAAACAAGCCTTGAAAGAAATATTTTCCTGAAAAATTTTTTAAGAGAAATATTTTATAAATTTCAAATGAAAGCAGTACTGACTGCTCAGTCAATGAATACCAAATGTTTCCTTATAGGGAAATACCAAATGTTTCCTTATAGGGAAATACGGTATCAAATATGATACGAATGGCCCTAGAGGGTTAATAGATAGATAGATAGATAGATAGATAGATAGATAGATAGATAGATAGACTGAGATTAACACTCTAGGGCCAGTCGTATCATATTTGATACAGTATGAAAACAAGCCTTGAAAGAAATATTTTCCTGAAAAATTTTTTAAGAGAAATATTTTATAAATTTCAAATGAAAGCAGTACTGACTGCTCAGTCAATGAATACCAAATGTTTCCTTATAGGGAAATACCAAATGTTTCCTTATAGGGAAATACGGTATCAAATATGATACGAATGGCCCTAGAGGGTTAATAGATAGATAGATAAACAGACTGAGATTAACCCTCTAGGGCCATTCGTATCATATTTGATACAGTATGAAAACAAGCCTTGAAAGAAATATTTTCCTGAAAAATTTTTTAAGAGAAATATTTTATAAATTTCAAATGAAATCAGTACTGACTGCTCAGTCAATGAATACCAAATGTTTCCTTATAGGGAAATACTGTATCAAATATGATACGAATGGCCCTAGAGGGTTAATTTAAGGTTTTTTTTTTTAATCAAAATTCTTACTTAGTGTTATTATTAGAGGAGCTGTTTCTTAATTGAATTGGGGAACATCAGCTCCAACTTGGTGCTAACCATTTGGTTAAAAGAAAGGGTATATCAAATGTGTGTTGTGGTGCAGTCGATATCGGCTCGGAATGAGAAATCGGAGAGCAAAGTTCGAATTTCAGTTGAATTCCTTGCATTCACTTATGCGCAAATACTCTTTGGGAAAGGTATTAATCAGTCTCTTCCCTCCCAGTTATGGGTTAAATAACAGGACAGATTGTGTTCTATAGCTTGGCTGGCAACCAGTCTACCGCAGAAAGTAATGGGAACCTACATCGTGATAACCTTCTGCCCACTCTCTTTCGAGACATGATCGCCCAAGCGTCTATCACGTATGGTACATAACTGACTGATAACAAATGATTTTTCTATTTATATATATATATTTTTTAGTTATAGTCATATTTATATGTATTTAATATGGTTTTTATAGAACTAATCCTAAGAGCATTATTATAAAAGTATCTGTTTATAAAATACTTTTTTTCACTACAAGAGTTTTTACTAAGTCTATATTCTATGGAGGAGGGTACATATTTGATTATACTTGGGTGTGGGGGTGATTAGACTTTGGGTGGATGTATAATGGATATTCGTTAGGTTTTATGTATGATTAGGTATCATTGACTAAATCTAGTGTTGCATCAAGTAAGTTCACTACTTTTAAATTAATGTTGATTATTTCTTTTAGGCTTAGACTTTGGAATTCTCTGTTTCACGTATATTGCGAATATTTTTTCCTTACGCAAAAATTAGTGTCGCATTATAAAAAGTTAAACTTTCTGACGTTTGTATGAAACCATTTTCTTTGATTAATGGCTAAAAGCGGTTTTAAGTGAGTGACTATTGTAGCTCTTGTCCACCACTAGTCTATGGCGTTCGTAAGTTGGCGCTACAGATTCACAACAACTTCTGCTGAATAAATCAAATTCCACCAACAATTAAAATGGGTAGCTCATGTAACTCGAAGAGTAAAAAAAAATAACGACACAATCAAGTTGTTGACGTTTCATATTACTTCAAAGCATGGCCGTATCTGACACCCGGGCACGGGTCCGGGTCGATCCATGCAATCATAGTGAAAATCCGGGCAAAGAAAAATGTCTTCATCAGAAATCAAACTAAACAATTCACGAAGAAAGAAAGAAAGAAAGAAAGAAAAATGAAGAAAACATCCGAATGAATGCAGTAAAAATCTGTTTATTTATTAATTTTGGAAGAAAAGACTGGTTATACTCAGAAAGTCCGAACCCGATTTCCTGCTTTCGTTCACGTTCTGTGCCTAATTGCCGTTGGAATAGCCGCAAAAATCATAGTTTCTGGAAACGGATGACACTGATGACAGAATCACATTGTCAACTAATAAATCCGGGCAATTTTCTCTGTGCCCGGTGTTTTTTTTTAGCATCAGCTACGGCCCTGCAAAGTGAGGAAAGAAAGCCACTGTCAATACTGGAAAGAGCAATAACAGTTACTGGGTCTGAGAAACCTGTCTTCCTGAAAGAAATTGTATTAACTGAAATCTTATAAACTTCAACCGAAGGTAGCACTGGCTGTTCGGTCAGTAAGTTTTGAATGTTTACTTATCATTGGAACACTGATAAAATGAAGGAGTTTCAACTCTTGGGTGAATGGTATAGTGTCCAACCTGTAAATATTTCAATGTAGCGCATCTGAACAATTACCACGGAAGTAGGATTATGACGTTGCGTTTATTGAGATGGGTGGGTGTACGAACAAATTATTTCGGAAGAAAGTATATTAGGACTAGATACACTTTAGATGGTTCAAATGTTTGAGTTTCAAAGACTGAAGATTAAAAAAACAAAACAAAACAGTTATTTGTCTATACTCCTGAGATGAGGTAGTATTTTCATTGTTCGGACTGTTGCCCTCATCTTTATTGCCATGTTTACGACGTTTTGGCTATTGTACGCCCCCCGGCTTCTTCAGGTGCCAGAAATTTCGAACCGAATCCTTTATTTCGATTACTGGTGTATATCATTCTCATGGGCAGAAAGTGGTGCATTGGTTTTATATTTTTATGAAGTGATAAACTGATCTCCCTTGCATTAGTACAAAGTAATATAATCGGAAAAAATACATTTAAAGCTTCTGCTGGACGTAAAGTGGGTGATCTGTTTCTTATTGTTATGAAGTAATAAACTGATCCCCCTTGCATTAGTACAAAATAATATAATCGGAAATGAATACATTTATAGGTTCTGTTGGACGTAAAGTGGGTGATCTGTTTCATATTGTCATGAAGTAATAAACTGATCCCCCTTGCATTAGTACAAAATAATATAATCGGAAATGAATACATTTATAGGTTCTGTTGGACGTAAAGTGGGTGATCTGTTTCATATTGTTATGAAGTAATAAACTGATCCCCCTTGCATTAGTACAAAATAATATAATCGGAAATGAATACATTTATAGGTTCTGTTGGACGTAAAGTGGGTGATCTGTTTCTTATTGTTATGAAGTAATAAACTGATCCCCCACTAATTACACGAAGTATTTTTTTGTTTAATATGCATTATTTAATAGGCATTACAAGTAAACCGCCTCTTTTTCACTGATTTAAAAGAAAATAAATAAAACCAGAATATTAGTCTTCCTATTTGTAAACAAAAGCGGCGACTGCGTAAAATCAAGTCTGTTTCCGTGATGATATTAGCTTCACTTATCAGTCAGAAAACAGTATTTGATCAAAACTGTAGTGTGTATTCGTGAGTTCTCTACTTTGCCTATTTCCCAAATTTTGACCAAATATCAAATTTTTGGTTTTTCGGAAGTAATTACATCCTGGTCGAAAACATTTCAAAATCGTGTGTGTGTGTGTGTGTGTGTGTGTGTGTGTGTGTGTGTGTGTGTGTTCTGATGTCATTTATTTTGTTAAAACGGCTATATCAATTTTTTATTTTTTTATTTTTTAAAAATTATATATCCTGTGTTATACAGATTAAAACTTTGTTATTCCTTTTAATTGTTTATTTTAGCGTTAGTATTTTAAAGTTACAATACTAGTGTCGGAAATACAGCATTTAAATAGTTTGGGTTTTTCCCGATCACTAAATCTCAAGTTAACTCTACACATGAACAGGTTATTTTACATGTATATGCGCATAAGTTGTGCCACTTGCTCTGAAACTGAATACCTTGAGTATTCTCCGGACCTTGTAAAGGGTGAACATCACCGTAAAAGAGGACAAAAGAACAAAAACAAACTTAAACACAAAAAAACAAATAAAAGAGCAAACTATGAACCTTCCTTGGGGATAGCGACATTAATTAACGAGAATACCCACGTCAATAATATTGAAAGCAGTTTTAAAATTTCGAGTAGGTCTTTAGGAAGAGTCTGCCAATATAATGGTCATTTCATTTGCCTTCAGGTCGTACGCCAATTTTAAACCTTTGCTATGTCTTCCCGATGGGATGGAGTTCAGCGTTTTAGCCTGACTACCTCATGTACATTGCTGTCCAGGATGTGCGTTGTGGTGCAGTGGATATCGACTCTGAACGACAAATCAGGGAGCCGAGTTCGAATACCAGTTGAATTCTTTGCATTCACTTTCGCACAAATACCCTTGGGAAAGGAATTAATCCGTCTCTTCTCTCCAGTTATGGGTTAAATAATGGGACAAATTGGATTCTATAGCCTTGGCTGGCAACCAGTCTACTGCAGAAAGCAATGGCAACCTATTGCGGGATAATCTGCCCATTCAGTTATGTCTTTTTCGAGACATGATCGCGCAAAGAGTATATCACGTATGGCACTTCACTGTGGACCGCATGACCTCGGTGATATCATCTTTAATACAGACTCTGATTTGGCTGGGGGGGGGGAATCTAGTGAATTGTTATAACAAATTTAGTCCGGTATATTTATCCGGCTTCCTTACGAAGGCTGGATTTGACGAAAGGTTGTTTTAATATGCGATCATTCATTATCACGCTGACATTGGTATTAAACCGACCCAATCTCCTTAGTGCATTGAGGAAGGTGCTGCCGCTGGGTTGGAATCCCCGGCGGTGAGCAACGTCTCTCATCTAAAATGAAAATAATGGCTCCGCTTACTGCATGGGGAGGGTGACTTTAACCACTCCTCAGTAAACTGTAATTGGCTAATGGTTAACTCTTGTGCCAATCCAAACAGGTATCTAAAAATTCAACTGAGTTTTAAAAGCCAATTAGTCACAACAACGTTAGCACAGTACCCGTCAAAACTGATAGGGTTATTTAGGTATTTAACTTTGGAAATTTTCAGTCATGAGTACAAAGTAAAATACGGTGCGTATTATATCTACAGCAACATTTGCAAAAATCTTGTATGAACAACAAAAGTCATGTCCGATTGTTTTATTTGATATTTTTATAGTTTAATGTAACATTGTTAATTTATAAGCTAACCGTCTTGGATTTAACAAACAGTATTTATTAAATGCGGTGATCTGCTGAACTTATTTTTTCTTTACGAAATTAAGGATTTATCGGATTTAAGAGATTATCGGATTGAACGCTCCACTCAGCTAGTCATTTAAATCTCGACTTTGATCTTATTGTAAATATGAGGATGCAAACGAGAAGAAAACTTATACTTATCAGGAAGGCAGCTGAGGTTCCTGGGACACGTAATGAGGAAGGAGGGCTTGGAGAATCTGATACTCACAGGACGGATAAGGGAAAGCAGCGAGAGACATATTTGAACTTGAACAAATGGATGGCAGAGAAGGGTTTGGGAAAGATACCAAGAAGAAAAAAATTAAGAGCGACAAAGGACAGGGGCAACTGGAAGTCCATGATCGTCTGTTCAGAAGGAACAGGGCACATAACCAAGATATAAGTCGTGCCGCGTATTGAATTTTGTCCAGCCCCCTGCGATCACTGTCACGCTAGTATAGGTATTACATCGACCCAACCTCTTAGTGCAGTGAGGAAGGTGATGCTGTTGGGTTGAAATCCCCGGCTGTGAGAAACTTCTCATTTAAAATGGGGAGAATCATGGTTCCAGTTCCAACACGAGGACGTTAATCACACCCCAGTAAGCTCTCATTGGCTCATGCTTAACGGCTGTGACAAGTAAGTATTAGAGAAAAGGATGTTCATATTGTTTCGCCTTAGCTTATAATAATCGGATATAACCTAATTTGGGATTCTGACCAATTTTGATTTGTTGGCATCAATTAATTTATAGACGATCTTAATAAAACTTGTCTTATTTTGTTTATATACCTTCCCGAATATAAACAGATTAAAGGTCGATGGTCAAAATTTTTGACGTCTCTGCATAGTTGCTCTCCGATCTCACCAATATGACTTCTCATCATTCAGTTGTTTAATTGTTGTTGGCTTGTTGGCATAGACCTTACTTTTGAGATAACCCCAAAGGAAGAAATCTAAAGGGGTCAAGTCGTACGATCGTGGTAACCAACTGACATAATTGTTTCGAGGGATGATGTGACCTGGGAACTTCAGTCAATAAAGCCAAATGCTTTTGTTTGAATGTTTATTTTTGTGTTAGGCTTCGATAACACGTTGTTCAATTGTTAATCTTTCCATGGTTAAAGTTGCCAAAGTCTGAAGTTGTTAAATCTGAAAGAAATTGAAAAAAAGCATTAGACGCTTGAACTTAATTCAGGTTTAAAATCGGTCCAAGTTACTGGAATATCCTAAGAATTCCCTTTTTATTTATTTATCTATTTATTTTGATCCATGATGTTGATAAATTTCAGTTTTTTAACAAAAAGAATCTCAGGCTAATGTTAAAAGTTGCTACAAAATTTTAATTCAAGATGGTCTGGTCTATTATGCCATATCTATAGTTTGTATTTAGATACATTGTATTTATTTTTCAATTTTTATAGTTAAATTGTTCACCTACAATTCATTTTTTTTACATAATGAAATTACAATAAAATCACAATTCTATATGAATGCTACCTTATGAAAATTGATATGTAGTAATAGGGAGTGTCATAGATTCAAGGTGGTGGGACACGATGCTCTTGCATCGGCCCTGGTTACAAAACCATCCCCGACGAGCAAGAACATTATAACGGTGTTTTCACGAAAGTGTCAAGTCGGCATGGACCTGCTCAGTTAAAGTGACAAATTCGTTGTATCTATCAACGTTCTGTCTCCACCCCGATATCGAGCACTTTCAGATAAAGTTTACTTACCAAAGTACACTTCATCAGCAAAACCACTGGAAAAAAAACAAACACTTTGGCGGTAAACCTTTTGCATAATCAAATACACATACATATATAATATACAATCTCATTCAAGTTGCCTTAGGATATTTCAGATTAAAATGTACCAATAAATGAATTCTCAAACCGAAGATACTACCTGAGGACACAAAACCCCTAAAAATGTCTTTGACAATGGAATATAAAAACTGAAAGCGCCCAGAAAATGCTGAATAACCTTGGTTAATTATCTTCGGAAGCTAGAAAAAAGGTCCGAAGCTGATCTTTGAACTGTATCCCTTCAGGATGTAGGCGACCATAGCTCTCCCCAGTTTCCTGTCCTTCGTAGCTGTTTATTTCTCATAAACCTTGTTCTGCCATCGATTTACTCAACCTCACTAAGAAGGCTATGCATTGTTTTCATGCCGCCATTGCCTTCAATTTCATACGAATATCAGACTTTCCAAGCCTGCTCTTCTCATGTCCGCTAGAAATTTCAACTCTCTTTCTGATAAGCTTTAGTTTGCTTTTTGTATCCATTTTCTCTAGAACTTCGTCGGTGCTCACACATTCGGGCCATAGTATCCTCAGCATCATTCTGTAGAGCCACATTTCTGTTAAAGTTCTTTACAATTTTTTTTATCTTCAAGGATATTGTCTAACATTCACAGCATTAGGAGGACAAATATCGCATAACAGTTCGGCATTTTTTTTTGTTTCTAAGGAAAAATCTTATATATATAAATTTTTCATAACGTTTATTTTCTTTTAAAACGTTGTAACACTTTTTCTTGCTACAAGGCAATATTTGATTTTTAAACTGTAATATAGTCCCTGATGATGAACGATGACGTTAGTAAGTACTAGGACAACTTTTGGGCAATTTTTACACAAATATAATCCGGAAATAGTCCAAGACAATATGAAAAAATTCAAAAGAAAATATATAAGACTATATCGTTTAACACAACTTGTTTAATATATATATATATATATATATATATATATAGTCATCCGCAGACAGATCTGTTTCGCTGTATCATAGCTCATCAGTACGGTTAGATATCCGATTGCTTTTTACCCAAGATTGAAACCCGACCGAATTGGCGTCAGTCGGCGATTCTACCTCTGAGCTACGGGCGCTCGGTTGTGTGTGTGTGTGTGGGTGTGTGTGTGTGTGTGTGTGCATATGTGTGTGTGTGTGTGTGCATGCATATATATGTCTGTGTGTGTCCATATATATATGTGTGTGTGTGTGTGTGTGTGTGTGTGTGTGTGTGTGTGTAAAAAAGTTTTCGGTTAATATATAAACTGCAGGGGACGCGTAGATCCCGACAGTAAAATGTTTTTATTTTTAAAAGTATATTTGTTAAAACATACGCGTGCAAACATACACGTATAGGATATTTTCTTTTGATAAGACGTGTGGAGGCTGAAAAACTCCTGATAACAAAACACTTAAAACCTCTCGGCGTGATAAGAGTGACTGTGTGTGAGCAATGTTTACCATTTTAAACTACTGAATTGTGCTACTGAATTTCCCTTTTCTATACTAGCGGCTTTCTGGTCTACTGGTGACTATAAATTGGGCTAAATTCAATTCAGAATTTAGACGCTGGGTTTTAAATTCGGGTTTTTTAAATTTGGTATTTTATATGTTTTATATTTAAATCTGGGTTTTTATATTTACTCTCCCCCCCACGTGAGAGAGATGTGACACAAGGTCTTTTTTTAATGTGGGGAACCTGAGCGCGTACGCCCAAGTACTGGTCAAAACATTACCTATCCACTGCGGTGGATAAGTTCAAAACCGGTCTAAAGTGGTCTTAATTTGGTCATCTTCGACCCCAGCCCAAAGGCCGGAGCCCTAGTATATTAGCGGCTTTCTGCTCTACACGTGAATATAAATTGGGCGAACTTGGTGTCGAAGTCAATTCAGAATTTAGACGCTGGGTTTTAAATGTAGTCAAGTTCTCTACTTCTGGCTCAGTCTGGTAAACGTGTGTGTATAATAAAAATTGGTAGAAATGTAAGATGTTTAAATGACCTTCAACAAGTGGCTGCTATAATCATCTTAAATTATGTTTAGTGCTGGTTGCTTACCCATAAAATATAACGAGGTACGTCCACGCGTGTTTTTTTTTTTTTAAATCACGATCAAAACTATCACAGCAGCAATAACTTTGTCGTAGTAAGTTAACCTCGAGGAGATCGAAAGCGTTTGGGTAGAAAATAATAGATTTCACCCTAACATCAAGAAATAGGATGGATTTTAAAGTGTGTGGGGAAGGAAAACTCCTTCCTGTACGGATGGATATATATATACATATATTAGTCATCCACACACAAGCCCGCCCCGCTGCACCAGAGCCCATCAGTGTGGCCAGACATATCCACCTGCCTCTGGCCGGGATCGAAACTCAACCGATCCGGTGTCAGTCGGCGCATGGCACATATATATATAAATCCATATTTTTTTATTTTTCTCTCTCTCTCTCTTATATATATATATATATATATATATATATATATATATATATATATATATATATATATATATATATATATATGAGAGAGCCAGCGTCGGCTCAGTTCATTTTCCTTTACAGCCAGTTATTAAACCGATTGCCACGTGTTCGCTCATGAATATTATTTTTTTTTTTTGCTATCACCATGTCGTCGAGTTGTGAAGAAAATGTGTGTATGGTTAAGAAAAAGTAAAAATGTGAAATACCTTTATTTTAAAGTTTCAGAGAACATTTTACCAAGGAAAAATAAGGATAAATAATGGTAAATTATGTAATTCCAAAATATAAAGCTCAAACTTATTCTGATAAAGTTGTAAGAATAATTATATAACATCCGAAAAAAATATTAACATCGTTCTGATCTTTATGCTCGCCACTCTGTGTGTGTATTGTTAAATATAACAGACAATGAATATCTATTACGTTTAATCATGAGCCGTTCTAAACATCGTATTTGGGCTTTAATTTCAGGTGAAATAAAGAGAAAAATTGTACAACATTTGGGTATTTTTTTATTATGCTGGTTATAAGCTTTCGGCTCACATGAGCAATCTTCAGAGAGGTTATCGGGACCTGAAATTAAAGCTAAAATACGATGTTTAGAACGGCTCATGATTAAACAGAGTAGACATTCTTTGTTATATTTAACAAAAAATTTTTTTAGAAAAATACCTGCTGCCTTGATACATTATATATATATATATTTGTGTGTTTGTGTATATATATATATGTGTGTGTGTGTGTGTGTGTGTGTGTGTGTAATAAATGTTTGAGCGGATGAATATGTCGATTTTTCTCAAGTTTTTGTTTTTATTTTCTGTTAATACGTGCTTTATTGCATGTGATGGACCAGGATTTCCGAATAAAAACGATGTCAAGAAAATTGTAAAATCACCTCTGCTCTATCAAATTCCTTTAAGTGCTTCAATCGTGATATGGGACCTTACATCAGAAGAAATATGATGATGATGATAATAAAAAATAATTTTCTCACGTTGAAAGTTATAAAGTAACTGGAAAGGCTTTCTGGTTAGATGTGCGATGTTGGATAATCTTATCAGTGATAATGAACAAACTTGAAGCCGCCGATATGTGGTTCTACAGAAAGATGTGAGGATACCCTAGACGGAACACGTTAACAAGAGTTTGGAAAGGATAGACACAAGCAGGAAACTGATGTTCAACATCAGGAAAGACAGCTGAATTTTTTTTTTTTGACATGTAATGAGGAAGGAAGGTTTTGAGAATCTGATGCCCACGGGACGGATTGTGGAAGAGAGACAAAGGAGAGCAATGCTTGGCATACTTGATAGACATGAGCAAATGAATGGTGGAGCGGAGATTGAGTGGAATAACAGGAGATGGGGTAGTAAGAGCGACAAGAGATAAGGTGTGGAGGGCTATGATTGCCTATGCTCTGAAAATACACGGCACATAGATGTGCGTTTTTATGATCCCGCTTCCAGAAAAGGACACCATATCTCTTTTAGATATGGTAGGGCACCTCGGCGTTGTGTAATGGTTAACAAGTGTAATATAACAATCTGGCCCCACCCGAGGAAGGCTGATGCAAGCGAGGGTGTTTCCGGTCGTTGAAAGGAACGGATGTCGTTTGACCTTATTTCCAGCAGCAGCGGAAATAACTACAGAGGCAAACAGAACAGGTGTCTCTGAGAATTACGTGGGCGTGCGTGGGCGAGGCAAAACCGGAAGAAAAAGTCCCGGTTCTGGAAGATTATAAAAAGACCTCGGCACACGGATTCGCCAGTAGAGGAGCAACAGAGATCGGCCGGTGAAGAGAGACACAACAGATAAGACTACACTCCCGTCAACCCATTAGAAGCGCGCTCTCTCAATTCTCTGTTCCCTATTCTACACGGTTCATCGTCATTAATAAAAATATAACTTTATATTTTTATATATATGCGTGTTTGTTGTTTTGTCGTCATACGGCGATATATAACACAAGCTTATCTTGCTAGAACAATTACAACTGAGTAGTGAGTTCAGTCGTCACTGGGTGCCCCAACTTTCGGCCTCATGTGACGTGTAATCTGCGCTTAAAAAATCATTTAGATGGCTAGCAAACTTGTCTCAGTAGAACCTACTACAATTGAGGAGCGATTTCGATCAACAATGGGTACCCCATATTTCCGGCCTTGTCTCACATCTAAGCGGTGGTTAAGAAAATTGACTCTCTTAGAGTCAGCAGAACATTTCAGTATAAGAATAAAATGAATTCGGGCTTATAAATTATATAAGAACTCCCGACTTCACTCGCTGTCTTGCCGAAGTGAATTATCTTACTTCTGTCTTTTCTACAAATATTTTCATGGCAAGTGTTCTGATGAGCTTTCCCCACCCCCTAGTGCTTTGATTACATAAATGTAAGTATACTACTAGATTGGCAATTAGATCTTACCGTTTTACTGTTGAGCTAGTTAGATGCAATCTTCATTTCTATTCTAACAGCTTTTCTCGCATTTTCTCATCCTTCCGATTAAGTAACTTATTAAGCTGATTGTCCGGTGGAATTCGATTTCTTTTGCACCTTGTTTCTTATGTAGTACTATGAAAATTGATCTGCTTAGGTCCTCCGTTATATCACCACAGTTGTAGATCTCATTATTTCTGTGATCCTGTTTACACCGAAATCCTTTAAGGCTGCCAATATTTCTATTACGATACCATCTGATCCTGCTGCTTTGTTTCTATTCAATTTGGCCAGTGCAATTTCCACTTCGGTTCTTAAAATTTCTGATCCGTCGGTATTTCTGTGTGTCGTCGGTTGCTCTCTGTCATGGAACAGATCTCCGACATATTCGTTTCATCTCTGAAGTATTTTCTTTCCCTAATGTGAGTGTTCCGTCTTCCTGTTTTTGAGCATATCTTTTGTCCTATTAGTTTCTTCATTTTTTTTAATCCTTATTTCTTTTATTTGTCGTGCTCAGTATATCTTTCGGTAAATTTTCGTTTTAAATCCCGTCGCTTTTCCCCTTCAAATTTATCCAAAATAGCATTATCTCTGTGCAAATGTACATGCTGAACTCAAATCAAGTGTTAGTTATTGAAGAAACTTACCTTTTTTTTTCTAAATGTCCATAAAAAAAAAATAAAAAAAAAAAACGAACTATATCTTGCACTTTTTTCTCCTGTAACTCTCACGAAGTCATATAAGTAACTGTAGAATGACGGACTGCGCATGTGATCGAATTGTCAGATTTTTCTTCATTTACTGATACTTCCGGTGATGTACTTCCGGTAATTAAAGTAATGCGCTATTGTATTTCTACGCTTATTACTCTCAAAACAGGAAGTACATCGCCGGAAGTTTCAGTAAAGGACGAAATTCGACCAAAATTGCTGCCAACGTAGAACGTCATTCTGCAGTTAATTACATGACTTCGTGAGAGTTACGGGAGAGAAAAAAAATGCGAGAAATAGTTCGTTTTTTTATGGACTTTCAAAGCAATAAAGGTAAGTTTCTTCAATAACTAATTATTAATTTGAGTTCACCATATACATTTGCACAGAAATAATGCTATTTTAGATAAATTTGAAGGGGGAAAAGACGTCGGTACCTAAAACAAAAATTTACCTATCTTTCTGTGCATTTGTTGAGCTATTCGTCTTTAGCATTGTGCTAGTCAGTTAAGTGTCATACATTATGCATGCTTTGGGCGATCATGTCTCGAAAGAGACATGACTGACTGGGCAGAAGATTATCCCACAGTAGGTTGCCATTACTTTCTGCGGTAGACTGGTTGTCAGCCAAGGCTATAGAACCCAATTTCTTTTGCCATTTAACTCATAGCTGGAGGAAGACGTGATAGATTATATTACATTATTATATTAAGTATAAGGAATGATGGCTTTATATATCAAATTAGTGGGATTGGAGGTTTTAAATATTAAGTTATTAGTATAAGTTGGAATAACCCCTCTTTATCAAATAGAGGAAGAGAATATTCATACAGACGAAAACGCAATACATGCCAACTGCAATCTTCAAAAGTTAAAATGCAACGTCAGTTACCATCTTTTGTTCTGTTCCTCACT
Organism: Ascarosepion bandense; assembly: GCA_037127315.1. NCBI lineage: Eukaryota > Metazoa > Mollusca > Cephalopoda > Sepiida > Sepiidae > Ascarosepion > Ascarosepion bandense. The sequence goes on from JBBBDQ010000457.1 coordinate 2,935,407, forward strand.
TTTCCTCATTACAGTTGTCTCAATCTCTTTCTATCTCAATAAGCCCCTGCGTCTTAGTGACATTATCACCTTGGAGTGAAATGATTTCAAAGAAAGCTTCAAACAACTTAGATACAAAACCAGCAAAGTCTTTTTTTTTTCTATTAAAAAAAAACAAAACGATTTTGAATAAATATTTGATGTGTTTGAAGTTAAAATCTGTGTGTATATGCTTGAATAAGTGGGGGGCACAAACACACACACACACACACACACACACACATATATATATATATATATATATATATTAGTAGTGAACTGACAGTAGGTGATTAGGCTTCTCTATCGGTTATAATATTTTTATTATTTTTTAATCTAAAAAAAAATATTTTTTTATTTTTTATTTTTTTATTTTTTTAAGAGGGCCCATAACGGCAAATAATGAATTAAAATTGGTGTCAATTAAAAGTGTATTAGAAATTTCAAACTACTAAAACCGTTTTCTTTTGGGGGAGTATTCAAGGGCAAAGTTTAGTCGAGAACCAAGAACTGTTATTGATTTGAAAAATTACATAATAGATGTATTTCCAGAAATTAATACATAACGAGACTTGTGCAAAAATATTTGTCAAAGTGTGAGGGGGTAAACTTCAAAGTTGTGTAAAATATGAACAATAGTTTGAGCACGTGCGTTGATAAATTTAAGCGTATTTGTATTAATGTTCACAATGTAATTTTATTGTAATAATTGTATTAGTAAATATAACTGTATGTGTAATATCAAAATGTTATCAATTACTTAGCATCTACTTTTGGGCCTGAGTGTGTGTGTCAGTGTGTGGTGATTTTTATAAGCACAAGGCCGAAAATATTGGACACCCAGTGAGGATCGAACTCACTACTCAATTGTAATGATTCCAGGGAGACAAGCTTGCTAACCATTACATCACCTCGAGAGGTGTGTGTGTGTGTGTGTGTGTGTGTGTGTGTGTGTGTGTGTGTGTGTGTGATCCCAACCAAGTAATAAAACAAATTTCAGCTACTGTCAATACTAGGATAAATGAATTAACTTCCAATAGTAAAATATTTAATAAAATAATATTTAATAGTAACTCTCTCAAAACAGTTGATTTAAACGGGAATTATTCAATCTAAAATCCCCCGATGAGACTGGTATTAATAAATCTAAAAATAGAAAAAATGTTATCTGATTCAACCTCCTTTTTACTAACTATCCAATATCAATATAGGTCAATACATTCTGAAATGGATAAACATTTTAATTTTAACAACCTACGAAAATCTTTTAACAGAAAAGCATTCAAAATTATTCTTGAACTAGCAATATTTACATTATTTATTCTCGTAATAGAATACTAGATAATATTTATAATAATCACCAAATAAATACAAATCCCTCCTGTAATTCTAGAATTAAAGACAACTGTCCAGTTGGAGGTATGTATATCTGAAAAAGTTACATACCAAGCAACTATTTTCCTATAGCATATAAAGAAAGAAAAGTATATTTAGGAATTTCTGCTGGAACTTGAAAACAGATTTTATAATCATAACTATTCCTTCTCCAGGTCTTACCTTAAATTCCAGACGGCACTGTCTAAATATTTCTGGGAATTAAGACAGAGGTCTCTCTCCACAGATTGAATGGAAGATAATAGGAAATTCACAAACTTGTATTAGCTTTACAAATAGATGTAACTTATGCTTAGATGAAAAAATAGTAATAATTAAATTTAGTGGAAATAACCAGTTTTTGAACAAAAGCAATGAAATTATTTTTAAATGCCGGCACAAAAACGATTTAAATTACCTGTTTAGTAGAATTAGATATTTCTCTACTGATAATTTTCTAGCAAATTCAGCTGTTTTCCATTGTGAATTTTTCTTATTTTTTAATTATTTGTGATTGTAATTATATTTGGCCTGTATATATGCTTTTGCTTTTTTTTTAAAAATATATTGGTTATTTTAGAATTTGTGTATATTGCGTGCATATATGGACCCTTTAGGTGTGTTTGTGAGCAATTGTTTGTATGGGGTTATTACTGTTCACTTGTGATATTTTTATATATTAGATAGTTTTCTTTTATGATTCATTTTTGTTATGTGTGGGTTGGTGTATGTTTTTTCTTTTTTTTAAATTCTTGTGACATTTCTGGTATAATCGCTACTTCAGTGCTAAGCCCTATACTTATCTACACTTCACCTCACCTCAATATTTCTTCTCTATGCTAAGCTATATTTTTTTAAATATTCTTAATTAAATTGAACTATATTAGATTTTTTCTGGTCTGACAAGACAGACGTGTTTTATACGCCTGTCGAAATAAATAAATCCGGAATTATAGCCTTTTAATTATGTGTTGAATTTTCTTTTCTGTATATCATATTGCTCTGGATAAAATATATTGAGCTCTCTATTTTTATCTATTTAATATTTTAGATAATATTTTTTTGGATTATCCTCTCCGTTTTTACGGATTTTAAATGATTTCCTATATGTAAGATAATGGTGTCAAATCCATAAACGAAGAGGATAATCCAAATAGATCTTTTTCATACGAATTATTAAATAGACAGATCCACATAGAGAACTCAATGGTACTATCCAGAGAAATATAATTTTCATAAAAGAAAAACGATGATGTATGTGCTTTGCTTTTTTTTTTTTTTTTTTTTTTTTTTTTTTTTGGCGACGTTGAACAAAAGTAAGAAGACAATTGGCAGTATTTTTTTTTTAATCGCCGGAAACACGCGGATCATTCTTAATTGTGAGTCTACTGATTTTGGGGTTGCTGACTTGGCTTTTATTTGCTTTCAAGGTTCAGATGATAAGATGTTTAAAAACTAAAGTTTATTCGTTTACTGTCTCATGGTGTATTTTTGTTTTTATATGCGTGGAGCCCGTACTGTCACTCAGAGTAACCAAATACTATGGACTTTATAGGCACCGGTGCATTTGAAAAGTTAACTTCATAATCTTTGAAAGTTCGCCGTCAGAAATGATGTTTTATAGAGTTTGAGAAGATTTGTCTCAGTGTGCCGCTTTCGAATCTAAATAAGATATAAATTTCCGCCGCGGATTTTGTTCAGGTATCTAAGATATAGTCGTTTCCCAAGTAAACATCAGTCAGTTAAGTGCCATATTTGATACACACTTGAACGATCATGTCTTGAAAGAGACATAACTGATTGGGCAGGAGATTTTCCCGCAATAGGTTGTCATTATTTCCGCAGTAGGCTGATTGCCAACCAAAGCTACAGAACCCAATCTGTCTTGCTATTTAACCATAGGTAGAGGGCAAAGCAACGAAATAGCACCTTTTCCAGGGGTATCTGGGCGTAAGTGAATGCAACGAATTCAACTGGAATTCGAACTCGGATCTCCGATTTTTTCTTCCGAGCCGATATCCACTGCACCACAATGCACATCAAGAGAACATACATGACCATAAAAATGTTAAATTAAAAAAAATACCTTCAAAACGTTACATTGTTAAAAAAAAAAAAAATTCGTTTATTATGCATTAAATTATATCTTGGCGTTCTGTATAATTTGCTTTGACTTTTAGCTAGCCTGAAGTATATTTGAGCTTTCTTAATTTAAACACTTCACTGACGTTTTTTTATTTGTTTATGAATACTTAAGAAATAAAATCTTTACATTTGCACTGTCCATCAGAGGATGGAGCTGATCAGTTAAGTTTTTTTCTTTCTCGTTATTCAAATATATATGTCGTTCAACTGTCTATAACATAGCAAAACAATGAGAGAGAGAGAGAGAGAGACAGAGACACAGAGACAGAGCCAGAGCCAGCCAGCCAGCCAGCCAGCCAGATCCCCCTCCAGGTACATCGATTAATTGATAGTTCTGAAAGACTGAGATCAAGGTATTAATTAGTTGTATAGAAGAGATCCCGGAGTAATGCCAGAAATATATATATATATATATATATATATATATATATTTTATTTCTGGGGGTTGCGTTATTAATTGGGTGGAATAATTCCAGAATGATTAACGGACAGGTTCGTTAAGTAAAGTTTATAATAAATGGTGATTTCGTAAAAAGTATGATAAATGGCGAATTGAATTCTGGGTAGTCTGAAAGACCAAAATCCGGCCAAGTCCGCAGACGAGATAAGTGGTTTTGGCTGTTTGTGGCAACTGTCTGCGAAAAGACCCCGGGAAACTCTAAATTCATTTTTAGTACCACTTGAGAAATAGTCTCCCGCAGAGATTTGGGGATTAGGCAAACATGCCTGGTGGTCAAAGCGATTTGCATATTAAAATTAGTGGGCGGCGCGTAAACCTTGTTTAGCCCCGCCCCCTCTATATAAGCAGTCTGCACGCTGAAGTAGAACGGTGAGAACGAGTGCAGAGATCGCGAGAGACAAGAGTCCGACGAGAGATCAACAGAACGCGGCGAAAACGGTTGGGTGAATTAGCCCTACGGTTGTCAGATATCCAGAAATCCGGTCCGAACTAACTCTGTCGAGAAAGCCGAGAAGAGAAACTGCTGTGTTATCGTGAATAGACGAAGAACCACGAAATTTCCCCCCTTAGATCAGTTGAAGGCGCCTTTCTCTCTGTTACCTTTTCAACCCAGACGAGTGAATCTCGTTAAAAATCTTTGTATTCGTGTAAAGTAGCGACATAAAAGCAGTAGTCTTGAAAGACTCTTTGTACAGAAACTAAAAGTGTTACTTATTTTTATTTTATTTGTTATTTTTTATTTTTTTTTTTTTTTTTATATCCTTGAGGTTGTGGCAGGGGTAAATTTTCGTTTTAGGTCCCGAAGGCCTTTATCCCCCACCCTTTAAATTTATCCAAAATAGCATTATTTCTGTGCAAATGTATATGCCGAACTCAAATCTTCAATTAGTTATTGAAGAAACCTACCTTTATTGATCTTAACGACCAGAAAAAAAATCGAACTTCATCTCGCAAGTCATGTAATTAACTGCAGAATGACTTTCGGTGTAGGCAACAAATTTCGGCCTATTTACTTCCTTTACTGAAATTTCCGCCTATTTACTTCCTGTAATGAAAGTAATACGCGTAGAAAAAAATCTTCAGTGTAATGCTTATTTGGATAAATTTGAAGTGGGACGTAAAACGAAAATTTACCGTGGCCGGAACCCTTTTCTGCATGAATAGTGATTTTTCTTTCAGCGTAAGCCCCAGCCACTTCATCCTTTATCATCGGACCGTCCTGAAGGGCCCGGAAACTGCTATTCTTATAAAAATTCACAACGTGGCGAATGGCGAGGATCCCTTCAGCTTACCGGGGGTAACAGAACATAGAAAGCAGCGACCGGGCTGGTGTCACGTTAGACAATCTCTACTTCTGTACTACCAAACTCAGCCTCATAATAAGATATGCTTTACATTTAGTAGTGAATCAACTAATATCTCAACGTTTGAAGCCATTACTGCTCCTTCTTTACAATATGAGTGAGAAAGTAGCATTTAGTGCAAATTTCTTAATCTATTATTATATAAATTTAATGGGTGTGCTATTGTATGATATAGTAACGGACAACAGAATAGCTGAAAAATAAATAAGAAAGATACTTTGTTCAGAGTGATTTTGTTTTCTTTTTATACTGCTAAATTATGTCCTAACTTATATACAAATGTTTACTTGTCTCGCATATAGAAACTATAAGTACATGTCGACGACATAAAGGGTTTTGTAATAAATCCCAACATTAATCTCAACAGGGGAAAACGACCCTATGGTAACTTTTTTTTAAATTTTTTAATCATATCACCCCGAGCAAGGCGGTAACGCCACTGATGTGCAGGGGGCTACGTAAGAGTGAAAAGATTAGAACAGAGAAAGCCGGAAACCACATCCTAAACAGGGAACAAGGGATGAGCCTCTACACCTGTTCAATAGACGTGGGTGGAGTGTGAACCGGGCGATAGTTTCCCCTAGACAGCACGATTTAACCTTTGCCCATGCTGAAAAAAAATAAAAAAATAAAGTATTAGGGTTAACTCCAGTAGGTTAACTGAAAAACTGACTTGCGTTGGTCTATGAAATGACGTCACGTGACCCTTGTGACTTCATCTCAATCAAAGGCAGAGAATCGTCTTTTGTGTGCTTACGGTTTTGTTACAGTAAAGCAGCGACACTATTTTTGGATTTCAAATATCACTGTCTCGTCAACAGGATTCTCTAGTTTTTCAATCTGCTGATTCTGACTGCAAAAGGCTAGAGTGATTAACTTAATTATTAATTCCAGCCATGTTTTTTGTCAAACGAAATTTATGTAAATTTTTTTTCATTTGATCGTTCAAGTAATAGAAAAATAACGAAATCATTCCAAGTTTAGATACCAGTAATCCTTTCAAGGCGTATTGGCATGGCGGAATAGAGTATTAAGAGACGAAAAATTTCGCTGGCAACAAAGTATTGGATTGTTATGTGATGTTTGTCCTTCAATATGGCAGTGTAATGTAAGAATTCTTATTTGGGAGTAAATAATAATTTAGTCGTACAAGTATTACTAATTAACCCATAGCTGAGAGTGAAGAGGTGGATTCATAAATAATCAGAATTTGATAATATAATGTAGATATAAAGTAAGGGATCAATTTTATGTTACAATCAATATATAAACTGATCTCTCACTTTGTGGTCACAAGTTTCTATGTATGTGTATTCCTGAGATCCGGAGGCGAAGCAGCATGGCCAAGGAAGTATTCCAGAAGCTGAGTAGAGTTTTAAGACAGGGAAGTTTTGCTGGAAATTTTGCGGAATGCGGCACAAGGCCATTTTTATTTCGGGATCACTGAGCGTTTAAACTCTGTCAAAAATATCCCCTTGACCCTGCATAAGGCGAAGTTGGGTACCTACCTATTTTTCACCAGACGAGATTGCTCTTCCGCTGAGCCTCGTCTAGATTCCTCTCCACCTGTAGCAAAGTATGTAGATTAGCTATAATGTTGTTCCCAGAAAGTTGACACTTTGGCCGTTAAGATTGAAAGGAGACACTCCACCCACGTCTATTGAACAGGTTAAGAGGCTCATCCCTTGTTCCCTGTTTAGGATGTGGTTTCCGGCGTTCTCTTTTCCAATCTTTTCACTATTACGTAGCCTCCTGCACATCAGTGGCGTTGCCGCCTTGCTCGGGGTGATACGATTAAAAAAAAAAATAATCATGTATTCCCCAAAAATATAAACTTTTTCAAGTTTGAAGTGAATTCTTAAATTGAACTCGCACATTAGCTTTTGTCTTCCCATATCTATAAATAACAAACGTATTGTTTCTTATATTTAAATGAAAGTAATTTTCACAACAATGATCTAACATCGCCTGATGACGAGGTAGAAATCTCGAAACATAGACATTTCCGTTTCGCAATGTAAAACAAGCTCAGTCGAGGTAGGGTGTTACGTTCAGGGGTAGTTTATATGGATGGGAGGGGAAGATAGCGGTTGATTCTAGACTTGAACAGGTCAAGATTGTTAGGATAGGGGAAACCTCCTGGGGTTCATATATAATAGAGGGCACAGCTTCTTTGCTTCTGTTTATGATTTGGTTGGTGACTTTTCAAAATTAGTGAGACACAGTCCGTTTCTTTTCAACTTCATCCTAGACAGCTCATGCATAGCTGCACTCCGCGTTTTCCATAACCCTCTTATAGTGAATGCAGGTGGTTCTGAAAGAATTAAGGGCTAGGTTACACCGTTTCTTGCAATAAGTTTTGGATCAGTGGTTTTGGTGAGCTGTAGCTGCAGCACAGTGATGAACCAGGGCGGAATTATTTTTTTAACTGGAATTTTGAGGTATAAAACACTCTATTCAGAGACTAGGACAGCAGTTTTGGAGAGAAACTGCTTAAAAAAAAAAAAGAAGCAAAATACCCTCGTGGAGGTTTGCCTGCTGTTCCGTCGCATATGGGACTCCTCTGTTTTCTTCAGTGATCTGAGTCAGATCATAAGCGATGGAGAAATCTCTGTAATATCTACCTTCCTTGTCGGTTCTGTTAGCGTGGACTAACCACACTTTGTGGTGAGCATTTGAAGTAACCACTTATGTGAAAGTTGGCCGATGGAAATTCAGTGAGGATATTGTCAATCATTTCTGATATTTGATCTAATGTCAACGAACTTTCATTCTGAGGACGATATAGGACAAAGAAAAATGTGATAATATGGATAAGTGACACGAAGAAATACACGGGAGAGATTAGGGTTCTCAAATTTTGTGTCCCTGCCGCAGGAAAACTCCTCCTTGATGTAGGTACCGAGCTGTTGTCCATGGCGATTTAGATGGTTGTATTTTGTTATAATTGGTGAGTAGCCCCGGATTGTGAGCTCCTGCTATGAGATTGAGGCATTGGTACCCGTTTCAGGCAGCAACAGGAGGTAAAGTTCAGTCTGAAGATTGAGTCCGCTTTTAAAAAGTTGGAACGTCCACCCCCTCACATGGATGTAGATATTTTTGTTGGTTTGGTGGATGACTAGTTGGTAGTTAAACAGACGCTCGTTGAAGATGCATGCATAAATAACCTGGGTTAACTCTTTCGGAGATACTACCGTAACAGTATCCACTCATCATGGCATCGAGAGGACCCACAGGAGACTACTGCACCACAGGCCAGAAACCATTCACAAAATGGCAGTACAACAGACCCGATATTAAGCACCTGCTGATAGCCTCCTTCGAAGGTTCGGATTAATGACTATCACGTGGATAACGACAAACCCAGAAAACGTTTACCTCCAGCACCCTTAATAAGGAGACAAAAACAACCTGGGAAATATTCAGGCGCAGTGCTCAATGCATGTCTCGTCTGCCTAGAGGTCATGCAATACGACTCCTCTTTGGGTCTGAAACCTCGCACCAGCCATAGACCACGGGTCCAAAAGGTAATCTTGTTTATATACATGAAGACTTAAAGACCCATTAAGAGAAGTGGGTGACGGAGGTTGCTCGGGGGTTAGTGTGCATTCCCTACTTTTTATTTTAGTTAATATGAATTCCTTTGTATTTTACGTGCTTTTTTTCTCTCTCTTCTCATATTTAATTATGACATAGTTCTGATGTCTACTATTAACTTAGAGTCGGGATAAGATTTAGTTTTCAGCATTGTTGGGAAAAGCATATCTAAAATTAAGTAATTTTTTGGTGAGTCAGGGAAGCTGAAGTAAGAATGATAACAATGTGTTACAAAATTTATTTTTTTATCTATTTTTCCCCAAACTGACTTCGGACAATTTTGCAACCCTGAATCCGAAAATTATCTCAGTTTCTCTATTTCAGGTCAGGTTTTTATGCTCAGTTGATTTTTTTTTAAAATCCGTTCTAGATAAATCGATTACATTATTGTTACATTATCGGTTTGATTTTTAATATTTTCGCAATATTTCTCATCAATAGGTTTTAAGAGAAAAATCGTTTTCTAACACGATGTGTTAACCCTCTAGGGCCATTCGTATCATATTTGATACAGTATTTCCCTATAAGGAAACATTTGGTATTTCCCTATAAGGAAACATTTGGTATTCATTGACTGAGCAGTCAGTACTGCTTTCATTTGAAATTTATAAAATATTTCTCTTAAAAAGTTTTTCAGGAAAATATTTCTTTCAAGGCTTGTTTTCATACTGTATCAAATATGATACGAATGGCCCTAGAGGGTTAATAATATAATATGATTAAGGCTTCTACTGGGCATAAAGTGGGGGATCAGTTCTATATTGTCATGAAGTAATAAACAGATCCCCCACCAATATGATACGAATGGACCTAGAGGGTTAATTAAATGTTGCAAACTTTGATTTTTGTAAATTGAATAATATAAAGGCAAGTACATGCAAATTAAACGTGACGTAATAATTGTGCAACATTTATGGCATGAAATTCGGTGCCTTCGAACTCCTAAAATGCTCACCGGCAGGGGTGTAATGCATTAAAGACCAACAGTAATCATCCACCATGACTCCATTCTGCATCTCTGATATCTGGTCTTCATATCTTTCATGTAGTGGTGAAATCTCTCTCTCTCTCTCTCTCTCTCCCTCTCTCTGATTATCGCTCATTGATCCCAGATTCTCATAAGACCGATCCATATGTTAGAATACGTAATTCATTTTGATGCTCATGTTGTATTCGAGGTTTCTGAAAGAAGTCAGCATATTGGTTACGACTTCTGCATAGTTCCTTGCCTTGCTGTTGCCAAAAAGGTTTTTCATGACCAGAACAAAAGACTTCTTTGCTTACAGTTCCACTTCGTTCATTGATTTTTCAAACTCATGATCTCTGAGCTGACAATTTTGAAGACCTTCAAAGATGACAGCTTTCAACTTCTCTATGGTCAATCCTGAAGAATTCTGGCACAAATAAGTGAATCAACCACCATCCTTGTCCAGAGCTTTGAACTGTTTGATGAAGCTGAACTTGATGTCTCACGGTGGAAAGAGTATTCTGTCTCTGGCTTCCAAAGGGTTGTTGATGGCATTTCTTGCTCTGAGTGCTACCAATTCCTTACGCACAGGCCAGTCCTTCTTCGTGTAATGCTGAGCAGTTTCCTTACTATCCCGCATGCACAGAAAGCATGGGTACCTGCTGAAGCCAGATTGCCGTCCCAACAAAAAATTCACCATCTTCAGGTCAACACTAATAAATTACTCATTCTGATCATAAATTTTCTTCAGCACATACTTCACCGCTTCATGCTTCTCCTTCAGTGTAGTTAAGTGAGCAAGGAGTACAGAGGCAAACTGGTTGCCATTTTGCAGCATGTCACATTTCAGCGATCGCTTGCTGCTGTCAATGAACACTCCAATCTTTTGGGTTCGTACTGTGGCACTCCAGGCTTGTGCAGAAGCTGAGCAATATCTGTGCAGTATACCAAGTCTTTCACTACAAAAGGAAAAAAATGAGGTCCTCTTGATGTCTATTGCAATAAAAGGTGATGCGAACAATCGGGAGATTTTTCCTTCAACTTAGATGCCAACTGTTTGGCAGAGGCCTTAAACAAGTTAAGATCTAACGAGATTATTTACCGCCTTTATAGGATGTGGAGTATCATCGTTAAGAACCACTTCATTTTTTTTTAACACTGGAAGAACCTTTGTTACTAATGCTAGAAAGTTCTTCAAAGACAGGTACTAGAATTTTATTACGGTGAGCTACAGAGGGACGTGCTGATTCAGGATCAGGATATTTGAGGCTGTACCAGTTCTTTCTGTTGATTCCAGTCACATCACTGATGCAGAAGTAGCAGTCAGTGCCATAATTTGTCGGCTCCCTTCAAACCATATAAATCTCAAACCTCAGAACTCTTCTTGCCTTTAGTCTATTGATGCAGATAATCGGTGCATGCCTTGCATACCATGTTTGGCACCCAAAACTTATCCTGATCAACAAGTTTATTACAAAAATAAAAGTACCAATTAGTCATAAATTGGCGCATGGAAACTCTTCAGACTTCGTTTATTTAAATAAAAGAATTTTGTATCATATTTTTGTGGAGCAGTTTTCGCACTGAAGGTTATAATCGTGCTATGTTGGTTGCTAATCGACTTAACGTACCCAAAATGTTAGGAACTTGGTAATCTTCTACTGAAAGCTGACTCCTTAGTATTCGGCTAACTGCTGACTAATATCAACTGCCTAGTAGTTTTACTGAACTCCAATAGAAGTCTAAACAACTCCTATGAATGTCCCGTTAACTCTTAATACTGGAGGGAGAGTCCATTATTTGAGGAATAGGTGTGTTTCCCCATATCACATATATAAAGCGAATATACCCGCACATATAAACAAAAACGTCCAAAAACATGTGGCTTAGTGCGGAAAGTTTACCTAATTGAACAACACCAGTGTTTGTTTTTGGATTCAGCATATTGTTCTAAATCAGCTCAAAAACTTAGACAATAAATTGGTGTTGACCAGCGTAATTAATAGCAATGGAGATAACAAAACACACAAAAGATAAGTGAAAACATAGATAAGCAACACAGAAGGGGAAAAATTAAATTAAAAACAAATATTTAAATATTTACTACAAAATGTATAGCAATTTATTTACAGGAAACTGTAAATGCTTCATTCCGACTTTTAAATTTGACTTTTTCCCGCGGACGACGAACTTAATTTATTTTCGGTGGTGTTATTGGGAAATATTTCCTTTAACTGAAATAAATCCCGAGATTCAACAGTAAGTCTCTCACATAATGGAATTTTCGTTTGTCAAGTTGCATGTTATGAGATGTTTATGAAGTGTTAAATTCGGTAAAAATGCATGGGTATTATCCAATTACGTCATTAGCAAATTGATATATTTTCTTTTTTTTTTTTTTATTTTCTTTTTTTTTTTTACCCTTACTGTGTATATGCTAAAATGGAATTCTCGGTTTGGGGGTTACCTTTTTACTTTGTATTTGTTTCCTCATTAAGGTTATTTGTTCAGAACTGTTTTTGCACCTACCCTTTCAATTTGGGCCTTTCATACGTCTGTCGTATTGCAGTTTAAGCTTTGCTGTGGTCTTCTTCCCGTAGTTCTACTCTGACATAGCACACGACTGAGAGATGGTTGCTCTGTTTTCGGCTCTCGGGTATGTTCTGCAATGTATAACTGAGTTTCTGAACATTTGATAGTTACAATCGAGCTGGTTTTTCAGGTATCCTCTGAGCTTCTCCATGTTCATAGGCATCTTGAGTGGTCTTGCAACTTGGTGTTAATTATTTTGACCGTTTCGTATGCACAACTGGAGCCATCTTTCGTCGCACTCGTTTTCGGTGCCTCGTTCGAACTAGCAAACTATTTTGTATTTCCGATCCAGGTATTCAGGCTAACAATCATGATAAGTGATTTACATTGAGCGTTAGTGTTATCCCGTGTGTTTTAAAAGCTATAATTTTCTTCCGTGTTCTGCGCTGTCGGTGCAAATTTAACAATTACTTTGTGAAATGGCTTTCCTTTGAGTTTAACAAGATTCTTTTATTGTCTAGTATTTTTCTCTTAAACATATCCTGTGTACATCGCTGATGACTTCTCTTATTTCCCACCCTTACTCTTAGAATGTTGCTTTTATTTTTTGCGTATTTTCCAGCTTTCCATATTGGTGCCGTGTCCTTATATTCCATACCATTATTACTATCTTTTGCTGCGAACCGTTGCTGGGTAATGTTTCTGTGACATCTATCGCTCGTGATTTATCTTTATTTTTTTTTTTTAACTGGGGAAGGAGTCGTTCCAAAAGAACTTTACCCCTATCAAAAGAAGCGTTGAGTTGTACAGAAATAGCAGGACTGTAATTATGACGATTTTGAAAGTGCAAAAAATAGAAAAGTATATGTACGTATCTTCTTGAAATGAATGTTGATAAAATAAAGATGTATACAAAATGTATTTCTGGATTGAACAAGAACTTTTTGTCTATTAACATAGGAAACCATTATATGGATTTATGACGCTGGTACTAGAAATAAAGTCATCAGTGTTAAGAAACTATCTTATCAGAAGAAAAAAACCAATGACACAAAAAGTCATGCTTCAAGAAAACGTGTGTATGTTTTTTTTTATTTTTTTATACAGATTGTCTAGTATCTTTGGTTTGTTGTGGATTTTAATTTTGGAATTCGTTCTTGAGGTAAAGTATTTCAAAGAACTGCAGACGAATCTTTTCTTTCCCCTTTGCTCTTTCTGTCTCTTTTTCCCCACTTTGCTCTTTCTGTCTCCCCCTTTGCTCTTTCTGTCTCTCCATTTGCTCTTTCTGTCTCTTTTTTCCCCTCCTTTGCTCTTTCTGTTTCTTTTTTTCCCCTCCTTTGCTCTTTCTGTTTCTTTTTTCCCCTCCTTTGATATTTCTGTTTCTTTTTTTCCCCTCCTTTGATATTTCTGTTTCTTTTCCTCCCCCCTCCTTTGCTCTTTCTGTTACTTTCCTCCACCCTCCTTTGCTCTTTCTGTTTCTTTTCCTTCCCCCTCCTTTGCTCTTTCTGTTTCTTTTCCTTCCCCCTCCTTTGCCTCTTTCTGTTTCTTTTCCTCCCTCCTTCTTTGCACTTTCTGTTTCTTTTCCTCCCCCTCCTTTGCTCTTTCTGTTTCTTTTCCTCCCTCCTGCTTTGCACTTTGTTTCTTTTCCTCCCTCCTTCTTTGCTCTTTGTTTCTTTTCCTCTCTCCTTCTTTGCTCTTTGTTTCTTTTCCTCCCACCTTCTTTGCTCTTTGTTTTTTTTCCTCCCCCTTCTTTGCTCTTTCTGTTTCTTTCCTCTCCCTCCTTTGCTCTTTCTGTTTCTTTCCTCCTCCCTTTCCTTTGCCTCCCTTTCCTTTGTTTCTTTCCTCCTCCCTTTCTGTGCTCTTTCTGTTTCTTTTCCTCCTCCCTTCTGTGCTCTTTCTGTTTCTTTTCCTCCTCCCTTCTGTGCTCTTTCTGTTTCTTTTCCTCCTCCCTTCTGTGCTCTTTCTGTTTCCCTTTTCCTCCTCCCTTCTGTTTGCTCTTTCTGTTTCTTTTCCTCCTCCCTTCTGTGCTCTTTCTGTTTCTTTTCCTCCTCCCTTCTTTGCTCTTTCTGTTTCCCTTTTCCTCCTCCCTTCTGTTTGCTCTTTCTGTTTCTTTTCCTCCTCCCTTCTGTGCTCTTTCTGTTTCTTTTCCTCCTCCCTTCTTTGCTCTTTCTGTTTCTTTTCCACCCCCTTTGCTTCTTCTGTCTCTTTCCCCCTGCTCTTTTATTCTTTTATTTACATTACTTTCTTAGTAAAAAAAATATAATATTTTTTGTTAATTGAATGTGAATTTTGTAGACATCAAAGAACAAACAAAAACGATAGTAGTCATTTGTTCCTTATTTATAGCATGAATTTTAGAATAAATCTGTTTCTTAATCACAGTTGAACTTTTGATCTGTCTGTCAGCCGTATTTGAAGCTTGTTGACAGCTCAACTGACGCGAGGTAAGTGTATGACAATCACAAATGACATAATCGTGTTAATTTGTTTTCTGTAAGGGGAAGAATCCGTGAAACACAACCGTTTTAAGGTACATATAGAAATTACCATTAAAAAAAAAACTTCAAATACACACAAAAAATGTTATTTTAAAAATACGATAGCTAAAAGTTTTGTGTTAATTTTGGATTAGTAAATAGTTTTGACTTAATAAATGACTAAACTAACTTCTCCAGGTCTTTGAAATATTAAATGTTTTTGGAACTTTTAAATTATCATTTGAAAAATGAAAAAAAAAAGTATGTCTTTAACTTATTTATTAAAGCAATTAAAAACTTATCTAATTAAATGTCAGTTTTATTTTAATTTTTATTTTACTATTTGTAACAGATTATCGGTGAAAGAGGCTAAATGGTTGAAAAATATAATACATGATTTACATTCACTAATGAGTCCTGCATTTGACTAATAAAACCAATTCTGCCTACAGAATTTAATTTCTTGAAATTACATGAATTTACGTGGAGTGGGTGGTTACATATATATATATATATATATATACGCACACACCAAGATTTTTTAAAATAATTTAAAAAAATAAATTCATTCATACGTAAATAAATCTTGAAAGTGTCATTAAAGTCCGACAATTATTTGATTTTTGCAAGAATTTCCAAATTAATGTGTTTGTCACCGGAAAACTGCGTTATGTAATATTACGTTTTCCATTGTAAACTCTCGTAAAGATTTGGCTCACAGCTAACAAAAATAAAAACAAAATTTTTTACATAAATTTCGAACGTGTTACAAAAAATTGAAAAAAAATACTTTGATCTTTTCTCTTAATAAACATTTTGATGGAAAATTCGTTTTTATGCTTCGGACTTTTTTCCTCCATACTATGCTGTTTTATCAGCAATTAGCTGGAGGTGCATAGAGACCAAGCAGTATCTTTTCCATTCTTTTCACGCAATTAAAACGAATAGTCCATTATTTATGAGCTATTAACAACAGGATAGGATAGGCACAGACGAACAGACATAGATGATAATTTGTTTCTTCTATGCTCGACGTGCTGCCCGGGAGATGAGGTGATTTGAATGGATAAATAAATTGATTCATCTATCAAGTTACTCGGCTTTTTTCTCCTGTATCGCTTGATGTCACACATGCGTATCTTTGGAAAGCACGTCATCAGAAAGTAAGTCACCTATTTCTTTTTTATCAGTTCTCCTCTTTTGAGGAAGCGATTTAGTGGAAAATTTACCGAATTTATTTATTTATTTTTTTCAGTTTGCACCGAATAACACCACCATATGTGTGTGTGTGTATATATATATATATATATATATATATACACACACACAGGTAAGGTTTTTTTCAGCCCTTCTTGGGGAAAAATCTGTTTTGTTAGAATTTGAGAAGTAGATTGTAGCGAGAACTTACGTGCTTTGTATTAAGACGAATCCGAAACAGTTGAACAACAAAAATGTTAGCGGCGATTAAAGACACGTCCGGATTTAATATTAATTTTTTTTTTTAATAATTCAAATTCTTCAGTTGAAGTGAAGTCTTTGTTTTCAAAGATAATAGACTAAAGTTAATTTGCAAGATAAATAAGCAAAAAAAAGTTTGTAAATAAGAATTTTAATTTTACAACGAACAGGAAAGAAACTTCTGCTCAGTCAGTTAAGTGCCATACGTGATACACGCTTGGGCGATCATGTCTCCAAAGAAACATGACTAAGCAGAAGATCATCCTACCAGTAGATTGGCATTACTTTCTGTGGTAGACTGGTTGTCAACCAAGGCTATAGCACCCAATTTCTCCTGTTATTTAACCCATAACTAGAGTGGCGAGATGGATTCATATCTTTTCCAAGGGTATTTGCGCGTAAGTGAATGCAAGGAATTCAACTGGAATTCGAACTCAACTCCCCAATTTCTCGTTCCGAGCCGATATCCACTGCAAGTTCAATCAAGTTGATGAATGCCATCAAAGAAAAATATATCATCCGTTATCTTTTCCAGACTATTTGTTTCGGAGGAAAATAGTAAATTTAATGATTCTACAGAAGGTAGCTAAAGAGTGACAAAAAGAGCAGCCCAAGTTGCCAAATACAAGTCAGGGATATTAAAATCAATCAGGTACAAAAATTTAAATACCTGGGAAGTCTTAGAACAGAAGACGGAAAGTACGACACTGAGATCCGAAAACGAATTGGCATAGCGAAGGAAGCATTCCAGAAGTTGAGTAAAATATTAAGAAACAGGACAATTGCGCTAGAAACAGAGAGTACAGGATTGCTATGTGATGTCAGTTCTTGAATATGGCAGTGAATGCTAGACAATATCATCAAAGATGAAGGAAAAACTTGAAGCAACTGAAATGTGGTTCTCCAGAAGGATGCTGCGAATATAATTGATCGAGCATGTGAGCAATGATGAGGTTTTGGAAATGATGGAAACGAAAAGGAAATTAATACTGAGCAGCAGGAAGAGACAGCTGAAGTTCCTGGGACATGCAATGAGGAAAGAGGGGTTGGAGAACCTGATACTAACAGGCCAGATAAAGGGGAAAAAGAGACAGGGGGAAAGTAGCGGATAACATATTTGAAGGACCTAATCAGGTCGATGATGGAACGAGGGTTGCATGGTGTAACAGAAAAAGGCGTGCTAAAAGCCACCAGGGATAGGGAGACGTGGAAAGCCATGATTGCCTACGTCCTGAAGGGACAGGACACATAAAGAATAAAATTATTTTTCTCATTGCTGTATATCATCATTTGGTAACACATTTAAACGTCCTAGGTTTGAGGCAGCAGAAATGTGGTTTTACAGAAGGATGCTGAGGATACCATGGAGGGAGCACGTGACTAACAGCGAGGTGTTGGAGAGGATGGAAACGAGGAGAAAACACATACTTAACATCAAGAAGAGACAGATGAGGTTTCTGGGACAGGTAATGAGGAAGGTTGCCTTGGGAATTTAATACTCACAGGGCGGATAGAGGGAAAGAGACAAGGGAAAGCAACGCGTGGCCTACTTGATAGGCTCAACAAAATGGATGGCAGAACGGGGTTTAGGAGGGGTACCAAAAAGAATTTTGAGAGCGACAAGAGATAAAACCAACTGCAAGTCCGTGATTGCCCACGCCCTGAAAGGACACGGCACATGAATAAGGTTTTATTACAACCTTGACTCTTAATTTCCTAAATTCACGCCAAAAACCGAAGCCAATACAAAGACCAACTTACCACTACCAAGAAACATTTGTTTCTTCAAAACTGCTTAGAAATATTTTATTTTATTTTTTAAGTTTCACACCAAGCAAGGCAGTACTGCCACTGGTGCGCAGAGGGGCTACATAAGAGGATGAAGCGAAAGAGGAACAGGTTACAGGGAGTGTCGGAGAATGGATAAGAGAAGGATGGTAATACTGGTATAAAGAGTTACATCAGAGTTGAGCAAAAAAGAACAAGATACAGAGGGTGTCGGGGAAAGGATGGGAGTCAAGAAGACAAGAGATTGCAATTGACGTTGCATTTAAACTGTTGGAGATTGTAGCTATCAGGGAAGTAAATATACGAAAGGGAGTACCACAGGCGGGAAGTGCGAGAAAAGGTGATAGAAGTATAGTAAATCGATATATGCGCGCACACACATACACATATACACGCATACACATATACACACACATGCATGCACCCACACATACACACATATATACCTAAAGAATTGATACATTTATATTTAAAGTTTGAGTAATACAAATATGCTTATATGCATAGGTATTACTTCAAACATTAATTTTTGTGGATACCCGTGTTTAACTAGACTCTCCGTTTATTTTAAACAGTATAGAACATTGCTTTATTGTGAAGCTTTTCCTGGCCGATCGATCGAAGCACACGAAATTTGACGATGGCCACTCCTGTGAAGGGGAACGAAGGTTTCAATCCTCCTGATTAACACATCTTCATTAAATTTGTAATATTCACTTAACTCAAAGACTCTGGGTAAATGTGTGGATCTAGAATTTCCCTCAGCTATGGGTTAATTAATAGGACGTGCATCAGTAAATTTCTGTTATCTGAAAAAGAATTTTTATAATCTTTATTTTATCGTTTCATCTCAAGCAAGGTAGTACTGCAACTGGTGCGCAGTGGGGAGGCGGCTACGTAACAAGAGGAACAGGTTACAGGGGTATCGAAAGATGGTAATGCTGGTATGAAGAGTTCCATTAGAGTAGAGCGAAGAAGTAGAAAAACAAGATACATAGGGTGTCGGGGAAAGTATAGGAGACAAGAGATGACAATTGACGTTGCATTTAAACTTTTGGAGTTTGTAGCTATCGTAGAAGCAAGTATACGGAAGGGAGTTTCACAAGCGGGAAGTGCGAGAAAAGAAGCTTTTAAAGTAGAAGTGGTAAAAAAATTGATTTGATTGCTTTGACTGTAAAAGGGTGGGACCCAGTTGCCAGTCTAGAAGCTCGCGTTTTGTCGTAGCAAAAGCCGTTGAAATATTTCTAGAATAGACAGAGGGAAGTCACACCTCGTCGGTGAGAACGTGACTGGAGTCAAGCTGCCAGGTCAGGATCGATTACATTGCAGATTCTCTTTGGGATTTTGTCGAGAACCGCGATTTGAATAGTAGGGGCACCCCATTTAAAGTAACTTTGAAGAAACGATTTTGAATTTTCCTTCTTTCGCTATCAAAAGGAATATAAAATAAATATAAAAAGAATTTGACAACTATTTAAGTGGTGCTTTTACTCATTCAAATCATTTTATTTTTGACAATTCTATTACTGTTCATACTACAATATTTCATGACGTTTAACGATGATTTTTTTTTGTATATGACAATTTTAAAAAGCTTGAAAAACAAAATAACAACTATTGAATTGGTTAATTTGCGTTAATATTTTTATTTCTTCCCGCTATTTTTAATTTTTCTTATAACCGTTTCACTCCAAGCAAGGTAGTACTGCCACTAGTGCACAGGGGGTTATCGGAGGAGAGCAGGAAAACAAGGTATAAGGAGACAGGATAAACGATAAGAATCAGATATAAAAGATGGTCAGAGAAGCAAGTATATAGAAGGGATTTCCATAGACGGGAAGTGCTATAAAAGAAACTACTAGTGTAGAAGTGGCGTTTACAGTTGACCATTTTGACTGTAAAATGGTGGGACATATTTGCCAATCTAGTTGCCCGAGTAAATTCGTGTAGACGGGGTACTCGGTATACAGGCTCGTCAGAGCAGAAGCTGTGAAAATATTTGCAGGAAAGATAGAAGGAAGACACATTACTTCGGTGAGAAAGTGACAGAAGTCTAGCTACCAAATATATTTATTACATTGCAAATCCTCCTTTGGATTTTGGTAAAACTAAGGTGAATAGTAGGAGCACCCGACCAGGCATGGCAACAGTATTCAACAGTATGCACGGACAAATAGATTTGTATATGTGCAAAATGGATTCTTAAGAGAAAAAAAAACTTCCTGGTCTGACAGTGACCTGACCTTACTAGCAGTTGATGTTGCTATTGATTTGATGTAGTTGTTCCACTTGAGGTCGGCTGAGAGTGTGAGGTCAAGGAGGCGCGGGGAATTGCTTTCTGTGAGATTATCATGATCTGTACTGGTAGAAGGTAAGAAAGTTTCTCTGTAGGGGTTAAAGGAGAGCAGCTTCGTTTTGGAAGCATTAAAATTTATACGCCATTTCTTACCTCGGTCCACCACAGATTGGAGGTCCTTTTCAAAAGTAGCAGCGAGGTTTACTGAAGTCATGCGACATTTGTGAAAACTCTATACGCCATGCAGGCTTTAACAAGGAAACTATGCCTTCATATTTAGAACAATTGGCCAAAAATCGACACTTGCTCAGTAATTAATTAATTTTGATGAAAATGCTCAAATGTCACTGGCTTGATATCGGATGGACTATACTTTGAACACCGCCTCTCAGCACACACCTGTTAAGATGTAGGGAGGATTAATAATAGTAGTCGGGGATTACAAGTCCAGGTGTCAGTCCGGTTGTTAAAATACGGCCTTTTACACTGGCCATTTGTTTTTATCCTTTTTCTTTCGTCTCTCATAAGGTCAGTAGACGACCATGTGAGCAACAACAAGGTTTTGGTGAAAATGAAAACATACTTAACCACAAGTAGACAGTTGAAATCTATGGGGGCATCTGGCGCGAGCGGTGTACCCGAAACCAAACAGAAACCTACTGTTTAGCAACATTGATTAATGTCGTGCGGGGACAGAACTCGATTATGAGGAGGTGTTTACCCGTGCAACCAGACTGGCAACTGGGTCCCACCCATTCACAGTCAGGTTAGCCAAATGCAGACGACAATTCTACTCCTGCAGCTTCCTCTCTCGCACTTCCCGCCTGTGGAACTCACTCCCGTATTCTTGCTTTCCTGACGGCTACAACCTCCAGAAATTTAAATGCAAAGTTAATACTCATCTACTAACCACTGGACTCTAGCTCTCTCCCCACCCCTGTATAACCTTCCCTTTCTCTCCACCTATGTATCTGTCATCGCACCTTCTTTCTCAGCTTTCTATTGTTCCTTTCTAACTAGTTTGTACTCCTCACTCTTTTCTAATTAATCTTTTTACATTTATGTAACCCCCTGCACATCAGTGGCGTTTCCGTCTTGCTCGGGGTGAAATGATTAAAAAAAAAAAAAAAAAAAAAAGGAGGCAGCTAAAATACAGGGTGTCCATAAAGTACGTGTGCACTTTTAAAAAATTAAATTTATTTGTGATAGAAATAATCTGTAAAAAAATGTTATAAATTTTAATGATACTAGTTTTAAATATATTTATTGAATAATTTACTAGAAAATTTGTATAAGTTTTAGATAAGTAAAAAAAAATATGAACTGCAAAATCGTATTACCCTTTGTATTACTAATGATGGAGGACATGTGGAAACTTAAATAAAATTTCGATAAAACCTTAAAAGATATAGATTTACTTTCTAATCCTTTTTACAAATTATTTCTATCGCAAATACAAATAGTTAAAAAATTTTTTAGAATGCACACGAACTTTATAGACACTCAGTATATACGCAGATTTTGTGTTCATACTCTTCTAAAAATTTACTATAATTTATCCTTTTGTTTTGTTTCTATACCCTTGTACTGACTCCGTTTCCTCCCTTGTTTTGCTGTTCTTGTTAAGAAACTCCTGGACAGCAATTGTTTCTTCACGGAGTTTAACATTCTAGCAACTCCTCTGCACAATAATCTTGGGTATAATGATAAACTACATCCATCGGTAAGTCTTCTAATCGGGAGATTGGAGATTTTGTGGCGCGTAAGACCACCTTTTAACTGCTGGTTATCTAGGGTCCATCCTGACCCTGGATGGTAGCACCTATTATGGTTCCATGACTTGGCAAATAGAGAACCTCCAAACAAAAACAAAACACTATAAAAATATAAAAATACATTTTCATAATAAAATGACCAACAATACATTTATCTTTAACTGAGTTCAAAATAAATATAATTGAACCCATAAAACTGAAATATTAAAATTTCGGCATGAAATAACCTACACAGGTTTGTTATAATCCTCTACACAATCAAGCAAAAAAAAAAAAAATGGAATAACTCTTTCAGAACATTTATTCATATAATATCCTAAAATTTCAAATTTTCATTTCTAAAACTTTAACAAAACTGCCACATGAAACACACCTATCACCGTCTCTGATAATTATGTCCACGCAAGCATATTTATGCAGAAAATCTGAGTACAAACTACCATGTATTCAACTGTGAAAGCAGAATAACACATATATTTTTATTCCTTCAAAGCTTCCAAGAAAATTGTAGATTATATGAATCCATCTCTTCACGCGATTTGTCAAATAGTAGGGTAAACTAGCTTTTCTAGCTTTGGTTAACACCCAGTCGAAAAGAAGGACAACACTAAATTGAAACACACATATCACCACCTCTAGTAATGTCTAGCATAAAATCTGGGTGTCAACTACCATGTATTCAATTGTGAAAGCAGAATAACATTTTTAGTGCTTCAAAGCTAACAAGATTAAATTTCGGTATTAAATGACCCATGAGGAGTTCATGTGCCGTTTGACAACCAAGCAAATCGATCATCTGCGCAAACGTTTTGAATGGCCAAGAAACGGCGAGGGCTACCATAGCTAACCTGAAGGCATTCAGACAATTTTTTCTCTAATATGATGCGCATGAAATGTGGAATACATGACGCCATCTCTCCACCCAATATGTTAATTAGTAGGGTAGACTAGGTCCTCTAGCTTTGGTTAGCACCCAGTCGAGGAGAAGGGCAACGCTGAGTTCAAAATAGTTGGGCGTGAGCCTGGCCACTTCATCCCGTAAAAGAAAAAACAAAAAAGATTCTTGCTCGAGAGACCCCATGAGCAACACCAAATGCGGTGAGGCTGTGGCTTTGTAGGAAATTTCTTTTCCTACATATAGCCGCGATAAAAAAACAGATCCACAGCCTTTCAGGATGTAGGCGATCATGGTCTTCCACCTCTCCCTATCTCCTGTAATATCTCGTAGCCCTCGTTTTGTCATCCACCTACTCAGGCCCTTCAAATATGTTATCCGCTGCTTTCCCCTGTCTATTTTCCCCTTTATCTGGCCTGTTAGTATCAGGCCCTCTAAGCCCTCCTTCCTCATTTCAGCTCCCAGGAACTTTATTTGTCTCTTCCTGATGCTCAATATTAATTTCCTTTTCGTTTCCATTCTTTCCAACACCTCATTGTTCACACGCTCGGTCCATGATATCCGCAGGCTCCTTCTGTAGAACCACATTTCAGTTGCATCAAGATTTTCCTTCATCTTTGATGATATTGTCCAGCATTCACTGCCATATTGAAGAACTGACATCACGTAGCAATCTAGCACTCTTTATTTCTAGTGAAAGTTTCCTGTCTCTTAATATTTCAGTCAGCTTCTGTAACGCGTCCTTCGCCATACCAATTCGTCTTCGGATCTGTGTCGCACTTTCCGTCATCTGTTAGAACACTTCCTAGGTATTTAAATGTTTGTACCTGCTTGAATTTAGTATCCCCTACCTGTATTTGGCATTTTGGGTTGATCTTTTTGCTGATGACCATGCATTCGGTTTTCTTGCAGTTTATTTGTAGTCCGTTTTTTTTTGTCACTCTCTTCAGCTACCTTCTTGTTTCCTTTCCGTTTCTGCAATCAGCACTGATCATCTACGTACCTTATGTTGTTCAAATTGTGGCCTTCGATTACAAATCCTGGCATAACATCTAGGGTCCTCAAAATAGTATCGCTGTACAAGTTGA
Source organism: Ascarosepion bandense (assembly GCA_037127315.1). Classification (NCBI taxonomy): domain Eukaryota; kingdom Metazoa; phylum Mollusca; class Cephalopoda; order Sepiida; family Sepiidae; genus Ascarosepion; species Ascarosepion bandense. The sequence goes on from JBBBDQ010000457.1 coordinate 2,959,641, forward strand.
ATAGATGTGGAAAGAGTATATTGAATAAATAAGTCTGCAGAATGTTCGTTCACTGTCGTCATAATTTTTTTTCTCGCCAATGTCTATTTCGAGATTCTTGATATTATTGGTCCTGACCTGGCATTTCGGTTTTAGTTTCTTTCTCACTGCTGTAACTTAACTTCCCAATGCCTTTTCTAAAAATACTTTCTTGGTAATTGTTCCAGTCAAATTTTCCGCTACGTTACCTAGACTTTATGAATGTAAGCGCAGTACTAGATTGGCAGGCAAGGTCTCATCATTTGACAATTGAAATGTGTTGTAGAGCAGCTAACACCCCTCTAACGCTCTCTGTTGATATGCCGTTAAACAAAACTCAAACTCAAACTCAAAATCTGACTAAATCAACCTTCTTATTATAACCGAATATTCAAAAAATACCTTAAAACCCCACCTTTTTGGCATTAAATAACCCACAGAGGTGTTGATATGCCGTTTGCATTTAAATTTTTGAAGATCAGTATTAATCGCTATCTTCTGTCTTAATTCTTGTTCTGTCATTGCAATAGTATTTATCTCTAACATTCCGTATCCCATTACACCCTCGTGGCTTTTTGTCCGCCTTGGGGTGAAATGATTAAAAAAATCTAAACTTATTTATAAATGAAACTCTGTGTGTGTGTGTGTGTGTGTGTGTGTGTGTGTGTATCCGTTACCTATAGACTCCGAAACAGCTGAACCGATTTTCTTGAAAATTTACACAGTTGTACTATAAGCCTCTGCGAGTGTTTTTAGCTAGGTTTTGTGTCGAGGTATCCCCAGATAAATATCGATAATCGAAAAAATTGGGTTATGGAAGGAGTGGTCCGATTTTAATCAAATTTGATACAATCATAGACAGACATTAGAAACGATATTCAGAAGTTTCAAGGTTGCAGTTCTTACAATAGTGCAGGAAATCGATAATATATATATATAAAAGGCAAGATGTTTGTGTGCGTGTCTGTTTATCTGTCTGTATGTCCTTTATACAAATCCACAATTTTTATCCGATTCTCACCAAATTTCACGAGTCTGAGCTCCAAGGCCATGAATTAGTTTTAAACCTTTCATGACACCCGTGCAACGCCGGGCTATACTGCTAGTATATATATATATATATATATATATATATATATATATATTAGGTGCGATTGGTAAATTGTCGCAATCATTTTATTATTTCAAATATTTTTTAGGCTGAGTCTGTGCTCCAAGACCATGAATTAGTTTTAAACCTTTCATTACACCCGAGCAACGCCGGGCTATACTGCTAGTACTTAATATTTTCAAGTCAAGGTCTGATATTCAGATATTCTTTCAGTCGGTTAAGCGTCACACGTAAAACACGCTTGGGCGATCATGGATGAGACATGACTATAGATTTTCCCACAGTAGGTTGCTATTCCCATGCTACAGAACCCAACCTCTCCTGCTATATTACTTATAGCTAGAGGGAGAAACTTTGGATTAATACCTTTCCCAAGGGTATTTGCGCGTAAGTAATTCAACGGGAATTCGAACTCGGCTCTCCGATTTCTCGTTCAGTCGATATCCCAAGACATTCTCTACATCTACAATCCTCACTTCCTACTCTTGCATTCATATGATAGACCGCATTCAGTGAGCTGCTACCTTGAGTGGTTCATTTCTAAATTCCAGAAATTAATGTGTGAATGTCCTGTTTATCATCAAGTAAACTCTTTCAACACTTATCTGCTATATCACATGTCCTTTTCCCTTGTTATAGATAAGTTTATCTTGCTACAAAAAATACGACATGCATAATTATTCTGGTCAGGTCAAATGATAATCCACAATTCCATAATTTTACCTCGAATATTCATAGTTTCTGTACTCCCGAGGGAGAGGTGTGTTTGGGAACACGAATTTCTAGTAAGTACACAATCAAAGATTATGAAGGTCCAGGGTTATCGTTTGTAAGCAAGGAACATATATATGTACGATAAGCGACAATTTAATTTCTCGAATCGTATGTGAAAGCGAACGTTGCTAATTCCCTGCTGTCTACTGTCTTTTTTGATAGAACGGAAAATAAGTGGAAAAAATGGTCAGTTTTTTTTAATCATTTCACCCCGAGCAAGGCGGAAATGCCACTGATGTGCGGGGGGCTACATAACTGTAAAAGAGATTAATTAGAAGAGAGTGAGGAGTACAAACCAGTTAGAAAGGAGCAATAGAAAGATGAGAATGCAGGTGCGATGACAGATACATAGGTGGAGAGAAAGGGAAGGATATAACGGGGTGGGGAGAGAGCTAGAGTCCAGTGGTTAATAGATGAGTATTGACATTGCATTTAAATTTCTGGAGGTTGTAGCAATCAGGAAAGCAAGAATATGGGAGCGAGTTCCACAGGCGGGAAGTGCGAGAGAAGCTGCAGGAATAAAATTGTCGTCTGCATTTGGCTAACCTAACTGTGAGTGGGTGGGACCCAGTTGCTAGTCTGGTTGCACGAGTAAACACCTGTTGAGGAGGCACCAGTGACTTAAGTTCGTCCGAGCAGTTTCTCATGATAGAGGAAATACATTATTCCATCAAAAGGACTCTCGTCCAGCTGGCCGCTTTAAATTTTGGGTTCAACCTGGTGGGTAAATGGAACCAGTATAACAGTGAGAAATGTCGGTCGCCTGAAAATTACGTACTGGCGTATGTCTGAAACTTGAAGTTGTGGCCTGTTGGAAGAGACATCCGTTTGAGAATATAACGTCTCTCTTATAAGACATTGGACACTTATTTCACTCTTCAATGTCGTGTGTGTGTGCGTGTGTGTGTAACCCCAACCCCAACATCAAGTAATAGTGGCAGGTGGTTTCGGCGAACTGGCGTCGTTCAAATTGCTCGACATGGCTGAACCGCTGCTTTGTGGAACTGACTCCCAAGAAGATGCTTCCCAGTCATTACAACTTTCAGCTCGTCAGTTAAGTGCCATACGTGATACACGCTTAGGGCGATCATGTCTCGAAAGAGATATGACTGACTGGGCAGAAGATTACCCTGCAGTAGGTTGCCATTGCTTGCAACTTTAAACTGCTCAAATCTAGGGTTAGCTATTATTTTTGCCTACGTGTCCCGTACTCTAAAATCCACTATCTCGGATGGCTCTTGGGCCTTTTACAAGGTGAACATCATTTAAAAATTGTGAGCTCTCTCGTAGAAAATGCAACCACTGTTCATTCAGCATAGTTGCAGTATAAATCATAAGTAGACTTTGTGAATGCAGAACAAACACAATTGTGTCTGAGCAGGTGTTTGCAAAAGATTGTGTGTGTTTGTGTGTGTGTGTGGTTGGTTTCGTGTATTTATGTGTGTGTGTGGTTTGGTTGGTTTCGTGTGTGTGTGTGGTTGGTTTCGTGTGTGTGTGGTTGGTTTCGTGTGTGTGTGTGTGTGTGTGTGTGTAGTTGGTTTCGTGTGTGTGTGTGTGTGTGGGTGGGTGGTTGGTTTCGTATGTGTGTGTGTGGGTGGTTGGTTTCGTGTGTGTGTGGTCGATTTACCATGAAGCCCAGCTTCGAATCTCCCCATGGTCGTTTTGTCAAGAATGTAACATTTTGTTATCGGTCTGGAGGAGGCGATCGCAGCGTACGGCACATTTGGAAAATGAATGGAAACAATATCAAAGGTTGACCAAATCTTTGTGGGTGAAATTGGGTCGACGGATCCCTTCGGGAGCTGTCAATGGTTGTGTTAGCATGAACTCACAATTTAATGTGACCGAGGGTTTGAGCGTCCTGGCCTTGTTCAGACTGTTATTCACGCCAGATAACGCACTCTCTCCCAGAAACTGTAACTAAGGTCCGTTCATGATAGTTGTAGTATAGACCTCTTTGGGTGTTGAACAAACACAGGTTTGCTTGAGCAGATGTCTGCATCAATGGGGATTAGCTAGCCGCTCTAGTGGACAAACATTGTCGGAGAGGAGTGGCTAGACTTATATATATATATATAAGTAAAACTCATCTTAGTCGAGGCGTTTTGTTTTTTGAGGGTGAAACATGTCGGCCAAGATAAGCTTTCTGTCTACATTCATATTGTACAAATATAATCACACACACACACACACACACACAAACAAACAAACAAAATGGCCAGTAACTCATACATATGACATTCTGATCGTAGTTACGAATGTTTAATGACTGTATATTCTGTATATTCAAATAAGCAAAATATGATGCTAGTATTTCCTTATAAGATGCTGTCCGGTTATTCACTAAGATATCCAGTTTGTCGGTATCCACGTGTAAGGAAGCGATTGAAAAAACTGTTTCAAATGAATGAATATTTGCAATGTCTTTTTCGAGCTGTCATTCTTACTCCGGAAGCTCTGATAATTCAGGAAGTTCTGCAGAAGGGAGAAACTATAAATCGGAAAGGGTTCCTGTTTGCATTACCATTTTGACGTCATTGTCGTATTGAACGTCCTGATCATTCCGGATGTTCTGAGGGCAGCGGAAATGCAGTCAGTATGAAACTTGAATAGAGAAAAAAAAAAAAGGTTTTCCTGAATTTCTCGAGTCAAGTCTGTTGCAAGAAAGGTTGGTTAACTGTGTTATCGAAAAAATCACGTCAAAATCCAACTAATAAAGTTACCATTCGTTCGTGTATTGAATACTGTTGCCATGTCCTGTCCAGTGCTTCTACTATGCATCTCAAGATTCTTGACAAAAAGAGACGAGGACCTGCAATACAATCGTTCCTGACCTGGCATCTTGTCTCCAGTCTCTGTCTAACTGACGTAGCGTGGCTTCCCTCTGTCTTTTCTACAAATATTTTCATGGAGAATAATCAGAGCTCTGACGAGATTTTTTTCCCCTGGCGCTACGACTATATGAATTGAAACGTGCTACTAGATTGGCAGTTAGGTCTCGCCGTCTTACTATTGAACTAGCTGGATGCAAACGCCACTTCTACTATAAAAGTTTCGTTTTTTGGAATTCTCACTTGCGTAGGTCCCATGCGATTTCTTTGTTCCTTGGTAACTACAAACTTCGAAAATATTAATGGAACGTCGATCGCCATCTTCTGTCCTCTTAAAACATGTCCTGCTTTTGCGCTTTTCTGAATCATCCACATTTTCAGTTTTCTTTCACTTTCACTTTCACTTTCACTTTCTGTGACTCCCTGCGTTCCTGTTGCAATATTGCCTTGCCTGACGATGCAATGATCTTTAAAAATTTAAAATATTTTTTCGATTCGTCAGTTTAATCTTTACTTTATTGTTTCACTAGCAGTATAGCCCGGCGTTGCTCGGGTGTAATGAAAGCTTTAAAACTAATCCATGGTCCTGGAGCTCAGATTCTTTGGACGTTGGCACGAAAGACTAAAAGGCAACAGTTGTTTCCAGTTAAAGCGAAACCGTAGACTGAAAGAAAAATGTGTGTGATATCAAATTTTCTGCACTATTGTAAGAACTGCAACCTTGTAACTTCTGAATATTGTTCTTTATGTCTTTGTATATGAGTGCGTCAAATTTGATTAAAATCGGACCACTCCTTCTATAACCTGATTTTTTCGATTATCCATTTTCGATATTTATCGGGGGTACCTCGACACAAAACCTAGCTAAGAACACTGGCAGACGCCTATAGTACAACTGTGTAAATTTTAAAGAAAATCGCTTCAGCCGTTTCGGAGTCTATAGGTAATGGACACACACACACACACACACAGTTCCATTTATAAATAATTTTAGATAGATTTAGATATACAAATCTTTCGTACAATCGATGTCACTTTCAGGATCAACATCAACTACATTTACCAACGAATTTTGGCAGTGATAGTCACGATTAAATTGAGCAGTGTTCAATAAATAACACCTAATATTCACTACCAGACAACAAAATATAACGCTAACACGCGCATTCTGTTTGTCTGTCTAGCGCATTCTATTCGTGGGTTCAGCAATGCAGTTTTCCGTCGTAAACTTTTAATTTTGACTGTGGGAGAAACTACCTACCATTCATACATAAACACGGAATGAAGTCAAAGTAAAACCAAAGCAACGCCTAAGCTACAATACTACAGACTCCTGAATGACACAATTTGCGACGAGTAAACAAATATAAGCTGGATGAGACAGAAAATTCAAAGTATAATACATTGAAAAGTTCTAATGACGTCAGCAAATAAGATATTCTCAAAGAAAAAATAACGAAAGACATGAAATTCTTATCATAAAAAGAGACCGCAAACAATTCCAAGGAAAGGGACATAATATACTGCATTTAACAGAAACAAATGCAGTACGACAAAATAGGGTTGGTTCAATGATAAAGGTGTTTAGAAGGAATGTGAAGCATAAAATACGGCAGGTAGATATAAAAGAATGAAGTAAATAACATGTCAAATAATGCATCCTCAATAGGATGCATAAAATCAAGAGGAGACGCACATAATAGAGAAAGAAAATACTTCGAAGATGGAACGAACATATTGGAGAATTCTTCAACGACAAAAGATGGAAACGTACAACATATAAAATTATGGAAGAAACAGAAATATTTACGGCACTAGGTAAGAGGAACAGGAACAAAGCAGTATCAGATAGGATTCAACTAAAAAAAATTTTCATCGAGAATAGCACGAAAGTAATAAATGGAATATATGACAGTGGTGATATACCGGAAGACCTTAATGGTTCTGTTTGAATTCCATAAGGCAATTAGTTTCATGGGCCACATAACTAAACTTATAAACTGGATTCTGATGAATAAATCTAATAGCAGAGCTAGACTTGAAATAGAACAAGAAAGGCAATGTTTATGATATATATATATATATATATATATATAGAGAGAGAGAGAGAGAGAGATATGACAAGCACGCACGATAAAAATTTCATAAGGTACAGCACAAAGAACTATTTGAACTACTGGGAAAAACTAATTTATTACAATAATCTTTTTATATATATATATATATATATATATATATATATATATATATATATAAGATTTAGACTTATTACAATGGGCAATACATATTTCGCCGCATATTGCGGCTCGTCAGACCCAAATAGTACAACAGTTGATCCTCAAATTATTCCCCCAAAATTATTTTACATAGACACTCACATGTCCATATTTAGAATAGACATTTGTAACGGTTATTTACGAAGACTTTCTCGCTCATTTAAAAAGAACCTCAAATAATAATAATAAAAAAGCAACGATAAAGAAAATGTAGAGGATTGATTAATGGAAAGAAGAGAAAGAGAAAAAAATGAAGAGAAAGAAAGAGAAAAAGGAAAAAATAGAAAAAAGAAAGGACAAAGAGATACAATAAAAAGAAAATAAACTGTATCCAGAGAAATAAATGTTAACTCCATGCATCGAAATGTCGTCTCTAAACCCGTCTGCTTTCTTAGAAAAACATGACGTGGAAAATTTAACTTTGAAATTTAGTTTCAAATATAGTGGGATATATTAATGGTACAAAATTAATTTGAAAAAATAACTACTCTTACTCTTATTTTACAAATTCAGTTAAAAAATTAATTATAATTAAAGATATATATATATATATATATATATATATAGAGAGAGAGAGAGCGATAGATAAAAAAGAAAAATAATATTTCTCGTTATATATAATCGCTTGCACCCAGATAGAAAATAAATACACCAAAATAAAAAAAAATTACAAGGATATTTCTTTTTGCGGATTTATTTAATGTATACAGAAAGATAACTTAAATTACTGTGAGGATTTTTTATTGGTAGACATAAAATAAAGTATGCAGATAACACTGTGTTGAAGGCAGATGCATAAAATAAACTTCAAGAATAAACTTCATATTAAACAAGTTATTAAGAGTGTGGAAGAAATGAGGGACCATCAGTTTTTTTTTCCAGCAGGAACAGCCTAAGATAGAATCTAGGAATTGGATATCTCTAATAGTTTCTCTCTCCGGAACTGGTTTAACAGATGACGGAAAATGTGACACTGAAATACGAAGGCAGCTTGGAATAGCAAGAAAAATGCCTTCTAAAACTTAAACGAAACGCTAAGAAACAGATAAATTTTGTTAGAAACAAATAGACCTGTAGTGTTAGATTTATTTACATTGTTCGGACTGTTGTCTTCGTCTTTGTTGCCATATTTACGACGTTTCGGCCGTTTTACATTCCGACCTTCTTTAGGTGATTGGAAGTTTGAACTGAACCCTTTATTTCGTTCTGTGGGGTAGATTTTTCTTGTTCCATGAGTGATGCCGCTTCCAGATATCTCAGTTATCTCCATTTAACTCAACTCAACTCAACTCTAAGTTTTTGTTCACCGCTGCTGTAGCCAGGTATTGAACACGCACAAGTCATGGGCCATGTGTCCTTGAGGGCATCAATGTCTGAATTTTTGGGACTTATAAACCTAATGTTACAGTAACCATTTTTACCAGAGCTCATATTACAATCTTGGTGCTTGCAATTAGTTTCCTCTAGTGATTCGTATTACTGGTTCCCATATTGTATTCATTTCTATGCTCGGCTGGATTTAGATTTTTTATAGCCAAACATATGCGCCGATTCCTTAAAATTGTCTATTTTCTAGTGGTTTTTCTCTATCTATTAACTATTTCAAATTCATCTCAGTGTATTTTTCTCAGTGGGTTTCTATTACTTTCTGTGGTCGATGAAGTTTTTAAAGCTTTGGTTGGCAACCAATCTCTTCTTCTTCTTCTATGTGCCCTGTCCCTTCAGGACGTAGGCGATCATGGCTCTCCACGTCTCCCTATCCCTTGTGGCTCTTAGTATGTTTGCTCCTGTTGCTCCTGGCAACCCCCGTTCCGTCATCCACCTGATCAGTCCCTGCAAATATGTTATCCGCTGCCTTCCTCTGTCTCTCCTTCCTTCTATCTGACCAGTCAGTATCAGATTCTCCAGGCTCTCCTTCCTCATTGCATGTCCCAGGAACTTCAGTTGTCTCTTCCTGATGCTCAGCATCAATTTCCTTTTTGTTGCCATTCTTTCTAACCCCTCGTCGTTGCTTGTATGCTCAGTCCACGATATCCGTAGCATCCTTCTGTAGAACCACATTTCGGCCGCTTCCAGTTTTGTCCTCATTTTCGATGATATTGTCCAGCATTCACAGCCGTATTGAAGAACTGACATCACGTAGCAGTCTAGCACTCTTTTCTTCGTTTCTATTGAGATTTTCCTGTGTTAGTATTTTGCTCATCTTCTGGAACGCGTCCTTTGCCATGCCAATTCGCCTTCGGATCTCCGTGTCGCACTTTCCATCTCCTGTTAGAACCTGGAAGCAAGAGACGGATTAATACCTTTCCCAAAGGTATTTGCGTATAAGTGGAATTTGAACTCGATTTTTTAACTTTTAATTCTGGGACGATATATACACCCCCAAATACGTCTAGTTCATCTAACGATGCTAAATATGCATAAACGGTATATTTTTCTTCATGGCAAAATAATATATAACATAGGATGTGCGTTGTGGTGAAATGGATATCGGCTCGGAATGAGAAATTGAGGAGCCGAGTTCGAATTCCAGTTGAATTCCTTGCATTCACTTATGCACATATACCCTTGTGGGAAGGTATTAATCAGTCTCTTCCCTGCAGTTATTGGTTAAATAACAGAGCAGATTGATTTCTATAGCTTTGGCTGGAAACCAGCCTAACGCAGAAGTCAAGATAACCTACTCCGGGATAATCTTCTGCTTAGTCATGTCTTTTTTCGAGACATGATCACCCAGAGGTAGACTAGTTTCCAGCCAAGACTATAGAACTCAATCTGTCCTGTTATTTAACCAGTAACTGGAGGGAAGAGACGGATTAATACCTTTCTCAAGGATATTTGTACGTAAGTTAATGAAACGAATTCAACTGAAATTCGAAATCGGCTTCCCGATTTATCGTTCCGAGTCGATATCCACTGCACCACAACGCACATCCAGAATAAAATACCTTATTAAAAAGAGGTAAGAGGCTAATAGGGCCTTATTTCTAGCGCAACCATCGACGGCTCTCAAATAGTTCCGTCCACCCGGTTTCACGCATTTTCAAGGTGTAGGTAAACTCGTAGTATGGTTTTCAGGCACTTTGCAGAATAACATAGAAATTGCACGACATTTAAACGTAGATCAAATTATTAATCAAACTATTTACACTATTGACATTGTTCGGACTGTTGTCCTTATTTTGCGGTATTCCCGACGTTTCACCCGTTGAACGCTCCGAACTTCTTTAGATAATTAGAATTCCAATCACTGGAGCGTACAAAGGCCTAATCGTCGGGCATATAGCAATGAAAATAAGGACAACAGTCGGAACAATGTCAAATAATTGCAACACTGCATCTCAGAAATA